>CM053581.1:408427133-408459953 GCA_028627135.1 Pseudochirops cupreus
GAGGAGGAGGAGGAGGAGGAGGAGGAGGAGGAGGAAAAAGGAGGAGGAAGAGGAGGAGAGAAAGAGAATATCTCCTAGTAAGGCTTTCCTGGTCTTTCCTCAGGTAATGAGTGTCAAGTTCCTCTAAGTTCTTTCTCCTCAGATCCCATCAGAGGCTGTTGGTATACATGGCTTCCCAAGTCTTACACTCTTGGTACTACTCCACTTGAAGTTCTCCTCATTTGCCAACAGAGGTCAGCATTCTTCTTCTGTCATAGTTCATGCATAACATCATTCAGCTCTCATAACACACATTAGAATGTCCCACCATCATCCTCTACTTCTATCTGTTCTTGGTGTCTCAGTTAGCTTATTCCTCAGAAGTAGCCTTCCCATAGGTGTCCCAGACCTCCCTTACCTCGGCCAGCTCTGATTCTAATGCAGGTTGGATCAGAGAATTCATCCCTTCATTTCTCTTTGCAGACTTCTCACATCAAAGGAGAATGCCCAGCAGTCAGAAGCAGCCTCACTTCTCTCCAGCTGTATAATTAGGATGCACTCAGCTCTCCTGAGCCATGTGGACTTCTTCCTCTCCCCAATACCACAAAGTCTTCCCACAATATCACTAATTCATAAGAAAGAAATCAGCAGAGTTCCATGCTCCTTCCCCCAAGCTAATCCCAGATGCCACTGTGGGAAAATATAAATGTGAGGTCCATGCTATGCTGGAATCCAATGCTTTTGATTCCCATACTATAGTTCTGTTGACTGAATTTCAGTGTTCCAACTCTGTTGTCAATTCATTCTTTCTAAGACAATTACCATCCTTTGAGATGTCCTTTCTAAGGCTTACTGTGTGGTCTACCATGTAAGACAGCCTAAATCTACCAACAAGGAATAGACAGAAGGCAACCCACAAATGCTTAGTAATTGATTGATTTATAATTGTTGTTAGTAACAATTCACGTTGCTATGGCCCTTTAAGAGATGCCCAGTTTTTTCCTCATCACAGCCACCAGTGGTAGAAAGTGCTGATTTTATTATCCACATTTTACAGAGAAGGAAACCAAGATCCATAATGTTGATGGAGGATGAGAGATTTCCAAATGAGAAAGAACTCCAGAAGTTATTGATATAGTCCAATCACTGCATTCTACACACAGGGAAACTGAGGATCAGGGAAGTGACATGATTTGCCCAGACTCCCCCCAAGATGCAGATGACAGATAACAGAGCCAGCATTTAAACTCGGGTTCTCTGACTATGGTTCCAGTGTCCTTTCCAGGACTTGGTGCTCCCCATTGCCTTGTGCTCCCCAATCTAGCAGTACAGTGGAGCACAAAAAGCCTGGATTTAGAGCCGGATGACCTCTGTCTGCTCAAATCCTGACTCCATTACTGATGTGTGAGCTCTCAATTTTCCGATCTGCAAAATGGGTGGGCAGCCCTAGGTGACCCAGAAGATCCTTTCTTGCTCTAGATCTGATGGCTAGATGGCTAGGTTTCCAGTTCTGCCTCAGCTACTAACTGTGCTGAAGCCCTCTTTCAACTTCAGCTTCCCCATCAATAAAGTAAGATGGAGGAACTAGATCTATGTGTTTTGATCCAGCCAGGAATATGCTGGTATACGTTTAACAACCAGCTCTCTGAAAAGCAGGAAACACTTCTACATTTTCATTTGTATCATTAACACTTTCTCCATTACATTTTTATGTATAGACAGGCGATAACAAAAATAAAAAAGATAAATTACACTCTGGTTTGGAGTATTTGCCCGTTTCCAAATGCAAACATGGAAAATTTAGCTATTGGTTCCTGCAAATCTGAGTTGGTTCCAGCGCACCTGTGGATCCAGCTCTCAAACTGACGCTCCTCTAGTTAGGCAGGAAAATAATGCCCCAGGTGCCACCTCTTCAATAGCCCCCATGCTCTTCCTGTAGCAGTGTGACCTTCTGCCTTTATAGCATCCATGGAGGTTGGGAACACCAGCACTACAAAGACAGAGCCGTGGAGAGAACAGGTTGGGACACTATACTTAGAGGCAGAAAGCCCTAGGTTCAAATTTTACCTCAGACACATTAATTATGTAATCCTGGGCAAGTCAGCTCGCTCTCTGGGCCTCGATTTTCTCATCTGTTAAATGGTGGAGGAGGGAGTGTTGGACTTCATGGTCTCTAAGGAATTTTCCAGGTCTAAATATTTGAGCCTGTGATTATCAGGTACATCTTACAGATTAATAATAATAACAATAAAACCAGCACTTATAAAACACCTACTATGTGCAAGCCACTGTGCTAAGCGCTTTACCTACATTTTTTCACCTGATCCTCACAACCCTAGGGGATAGATGTTATTATTATTCCCATTTTGCAACTGAGGAAACTGAGGCAAACAGAGGTTAAGTGACTTGCCCAAGGTGACACATCTAGTGCATGTCTGAGGCCCAATTTGAACTCCAGGGCCTTCCAGACTCCAAGGCCAATTGCTCCATCCACTGCACCACATAGCTGCCCAATTAAGGCTCAAGGCTTAGGACGTGTCAAGGGTAGTATTTGAACATGCATCTCCTTTTGTCTAATCTCGCATGTTTCCTACTATACCATACTTTTTTCCCCAGGACAACACAGAACCTGAAGAGATCTTCATCTGGCACAAAACTAACCTTGTGGATAAAGGGGAAGATTTGATGGCTTAGAACTGAACCCCTGACTCTTATATGTCATTCATTCATGCAGAAGTAATCAATCATTACTTAAATCAAACTTAAATTGTTCATTACAGGGGTTCCTAAGACTTAAAACTGGAAGGGGTCTTAAAGAGCATCTAGACCACCCATCTCATTTTATAAATGAGAAAACTGAGACCCAGAGAGGGGGGAAATGAATTACCTAAATTAAATAAATAGAAAATAAGCATGTCCATCTATCTAGATCAGTGGTTCTCAACCTGTGGGGTCAAACAACCCTTTCACAGGGGTCACCTAAGACCATTGGAAAACACATATTTCCAATGGTCTTAGGAACCTCCTCTATCCATCTCCAGGCAGGTGTGCCCACATGCAGATATGCCCACATATGACTATTAAAGGGTCACGGCATTAGGAAGTTTGAGAACCACTGATCTAGATAGATATTTGTGTATATATTAGTAAGTGAATAGAAAAGCCAGGATTTGAAGCCAGTTTTTCCGACCCCAAATCCAATAGAATCTACAGCATGCTTTCCAAATAAATATAGCAGAAAGATCTCTGGATTTGGAGTTAGTGTATATGGATACCAATCCTGGCTCTCCTGTCTGGTAGTATGTGACCTTGGGGGAGTCATTCTCTACAGGACTCAGTTACTTCATCTATAAAATGAGGAAGGTCGGACTAAATTACCTTTAAGCTTCCTTCCAGCTCTAATTCCTATCATTCCCTATTAAAATATTATTTTGTTGTTGTTCAATCATACCCAGCTCTCCATGACCCCATTTTGGGTTTTCTTAGCAAAAACACTGCAATGGTTTGCCATATCCTTCCCAGCTCACTTTATAGATAAGGAAACTGAGGGAAACAGGGTGAAGTGACTTTCCCAGGGTCGTTTAGCTAATAAGTGTCGAAGGCTGGATTTGACCTCAGAAAAATGAGTCTTCCTACTTCCAGGCTTGGCATGCTATGCACTATGGTGCCACCTAGCTGCCGCTAAAAATATTAATGCCTAATGTCTTAATGTGTTGGGAGAGAAGAGGTAAAGGCAATATGTGAACCCAAAAGAATGAAGGGGTAATGATGGAATTTAGGCACAGTCATAGATGATTCCAGTCGTTAGATCAAGGAGAGAGAGATTGAATCTCTGTAAACAGGCCTTTCCATATCTTACTTTCTCCAAGAACAAATTGTGAACAGCCTAAGGGTGTTCTTGAATCTCCTCAAGGTGCTCCAGGTAAGGAGGAGGTGGGGAGTTTTCAGGTACCAGGTGTAAAGTCAAGACAGGCTCCAGCTGTTACTGTTCCTTCCCTTACTCTGCTTCCCCCAACCTTCACAGTTCTTGACTTGCTGAAAAGACATCTGGGGGAATAATGGGAGGGAGAGGAGTACTGAATGGGGAGAGAAGGGGAGAAAGAAAAAGCTATTAACTCTTTTCTTGACCCCCCCTCTTGACCAACCTACAGTCCTTCCATATTTCCAAATCTGTGGCCACAGTGACCCCTGGTGGCCAACTCAGAGCTCAGCTCGCACTACCCATCCTGGTCTTCTGCAGTCAGGCGTGGAAGAGGTAGCTCTAAATGAATTTAGCATCAGCACAGTTATTTAAATTGTTTTAATTAATCACAGATTGAGCAGTAAATGAACCACTAAGTGAGGGGTGGGTGGAAAGAGATGGAGGGAGGGAGAGAGGGAGAGATAAAGAGAAACAGAAGGGGAGAAATGGACAGGAAGAGGGAGGAGAGAGAAGGAAAGGGGAGACAGGAGGAGAGGGGGAAGAAAGGAGACACTGAGAGAATACTACTAGATCCTGTGGGATTGTGGGAAATGGCAATGGGGTTAAGAGAGCAAAGAAAACAGGCTGGGGGAAGCTGCTGGTGATAGGTTCCCTGCTGCTATCACCACCCACAAATGCTGAGCCAGCATGGGGTCCCACAACTTAGAGCTATAGATGCAAAGGTAGACGGGTGAATAAAGGAAGAATAAAAGCCTCTTGAGAGTATCAAACATTTAAATTTTGTTCTTACATCCCAGCAACTTTGGGGTTTTGGTTGTTTTTTGGGTTTTTTTTAGTCATGTCTGACCCTCTATGACCTGTATTTGGAGTTTTCTTGGCAGAGATACTGGAGTGGTTTGCCATTTCCTTCTCCAGTTCATTTGACAGATGAGGAAACTGAGGCAAACAGGATGAAGTGACTTGCCCAGAGTCACAAGCCAGATTTGAACTCAGGAAGATAAATCTTCCTGATTCCAAGCCTGGCACTCTATGCACTATGGCACCACCTAGCTGCCACACCTAGCACATGGTACATGCTTAATAAATGTGTGCTGAATTGAATCAGCCCCCTGGGTAGACCCAGAGGCAGGAAGACCCTTGTTCAACCCTGCTTCTGACAGTGATGAGCTCTGCCGTGAACAAGCCATTCTCTGAGACTAGAGTGAGTCTCGAAGACTTAACTACTAGATGGGTCCAAAGGAGTTTCCAAGTGGATGAAAACACAAGTCCTTAGCCTATTTATTCCTAAATGAATGAGCAGTTATTAATCACTTACTGTGTGTCTGAGCACCAAGTTAATTGCAGCAGATACAAATTTAAAATAAAAAGTAAGACCATCCCTGCCCTTGAAAAGCTTACATTCTAATAAATAGGTGTAAGAAGCACAATCTAGGAGAGAAGTGGCCAGGGAAGGCATAGTGATGATGAGTTAAGTCATGGAGCAATTGCCTTTTATTACTTACTTATCACCCTTGACTATAAATTGGTATCTGGGTCTTACTCATCTTTACTAGACTCACGTTATCAGGGTCAAAGAGCCATATCTCATTCATCTTTCAGTTCCCAGCAGTACCTTGTCCAGTAAGTGTTTGCTGAAAGACAAGAAGACAGAAGAAAAAGGCCCACCTCTAGCCCAATCCTGACTGGCTAACTATGTCTCAGTCACCTTCCTTCTCTGACCTGTCAAATGGGTACAAAGATCTTTAAATCATTAGGACATTGTGAGGACAACAACATGGAGATTTTAAACTGCTCTGGGAAACACAAACTCTTACAGATTGTGATGGAGAAAGACACTTCAAAGATGTCATTATCATTCATTCTGTTTCTAATCTTACTGAGGAGGAGCCCAGCTAGTATCTCAATTCCTGAGATATGGGGCTAGAGTGGCCAGCACTAAGGACAGCACCTGGCACATAGATGGTCCTTAAATAAATGCTGTTGATGAATTTATCAGTTAGGTACCTTTGCTTCTAGGTTAGTCTGGGGCCAAGGAACCAAGTCTATGCACAATCTAGACCCTTCAATTCTGCCCCATCATGCCGTCCCTGTATTTATTGCTACTTCTACCAGGGCTAAAAGCAGAAATCCCCACAAGCCAATTTAGCTTTTTGTGAATATTGATTGTTTGGTCTAGGTAGAGGCGGGGAAAGTATTGGCCAATTAATTAGTCAACCCATCATCAATGAGAATGAGGAATGTAGAATCTAGAGTTCCCAACTTTCCCTTGGGTCTGTCAACATCGTGGTTGGCAAGTAGTTGACAACACCTGAGCAGGATAGCACATGTTTCTATGGTACCTTAATGTTTGTGAATTGCTGTCCTCATAACACATCTATGATGGAGGTAGTATAAGAACTATTGTCTCCATTTCATAGATATGGAAATTGAGGCTTAGAAAAGTGAAATTATAGTCATAATTACACAGCTTATACACATCAGGCAAGTCAATTTTCCCTCATTTCTAAAAGGAAATAATATTTGTAAAGCACTTAGTATGGTGCATGGCACATAGTAGGTACTTAATAAATGCTTGTTCCAATCATCTTTCCCATTTCTCTAAAAAAGGATAATGCATGATCATAGGAATTAAGCTTAAAAGAACCTTAGGAGAAGGAACTCTTATTTTATTAACAAGGAAATTGTGGGCCTGAGAGACTTGCCCATAGCCACACAGATAATGAGTGTTTGGTAGATCTGGGATTCAATCTCGTGTCCCTTCACTCCAGATCTAGCCCTTTGCCCCTTCACTGCACCACGTCTTCTCTCCGAAGTTCCTTCCAACTCTGCTAATTCTCTGATTCTCTGACTTCTGCTCTGAAGATTAAAATCTACTTGAGGACAGATCACTGACAGACATGAAAATGTAACACAATGTTGGGGTTCAGGGACAAAGCCCAAGAAACTAGCGGAGGCTTATGCTACATTTTCGCATTCAAACATTCTACTTTTCAGTTCCAGTAACTGCTTGATGTTTTTCATATGGACCATTCCATTTCCTACCTCTGCACCTTTGCCCAAGCTGTGCTTATACCTGAAATACACTCCTCCCTCATCTCTACCTCATAGAGTTCCTAGCTTTCTTAAAAGCTCAACTCAAGCACCACCTCCTGCAGGAAGTCTATCCTGATACCCCTCAGTTACTAGTATCCTCCTAGAGATTTCTATTTCCATTGTATGAGTTTTGTATTTGTTTTTCTGTGTAAAATGTTGTGTTTCCTGCCCCCATGAGATGATCTTTGAGGACGAGGCATGTTTCCTTGTCTGTTTTTTGTATCCTTACTGCCTAGGACATTGCCTGACGTCTAGCACTGGGTGCTCAATAAATGTTTGCTCATTGGCTGATAGACTGATACTGATATTTGTGCATTTTTTCACCCCAATCAAAATCATGCTCCTTGAAGGGAGTGACCAGCTTGCTTTTTCCTTTGTATCCCCAGCAACCTAGCATATACTAGCCATTTAAACACTTGTCAAATTCATTAACCAGTGGAGAAAGCACCCATTCCAATGAGAACACAGAACAACTAACATGTTCAACTAGGTTCAGCTGCCCAAGCTCTCTCAGGCCTCCATCCCTCCCCCAGACAATCAAGAATATCATTGAGGGTATCCTCATAGGATGCATTCACACCTCATCAGACAACCAGGCTCCCACATACAGTGACCATATAGCACCCAGCATTCTGCATTGGAAAGGAAGGGCAGTAAGAGACAGAATTAGGATTTCTCCCAGTTCACACTGCCTTAACATCAGTCTTCCCAATATCCTATCTTCCTCTCTTGGAACTCTGAATTCCCTTCGTGCCATCACTCAAGGTCAGGGACAGCCATAATTGGATCAATAGGAGACTGGGGTCTCTGGGGGTTGATTTCCACAGTGCTAAAAATCTACACCTGTCACAATACACATCCCCTGAACTTGTCATGATGCCTACAATTAGTTCACTCTTGAAGAGCCTTCTAGAGACAAATGTTTTCCAATTAGTTCCCGGAAATAAGAAGGTAGTGAGGGAGCTACCATTCTCTGACCTGGTGAGACCTCACCTGAACTTCTTGGTACAGTTCTGGGCACCATATTTTAAGAAGGACATTTTATAAACTACAGAGGAACATTAGCAAAAACCCTTTCCACTGGCTGTCCTCTGTGCCTGAACCATGTTCCTCCTCATCTTTGGTTCTTGGTTTTCCTGACTTCCTTCCAGATTCAAGTTAAATCACCTTCAACAAAAGACTAGTCCCTGCTCCCTCCCCCCAAGCTGGTGGCACCTTTCCCTTTGAGATAATCTCCTATCTACTCTGTGTTCATCTTGGATGTGCTCAGTCATGTCTACATTTTCTCTCCCATTAGAATATGAACTCCTTGAGAACAGAGACTATTTTAACCTTTCCTTGCACCCCCAGGGGCTTTAGCCTATGGGTAAGTGCTTACAACTGGCAGCTAGGTGGCACCATAGTAGATAGAGTGCTGGACCTAGAGTCAGGAAGATTTATCTTCCTGTGTTAATCTTGTCTCAGACACATAACAAGCTATGTGACCCTAGGCAATCACTTCACCCTGTTTGCCTCACTTTCCTCCTCTATAAAATGAGCTGAAGAAGGAAATGGCAAACCACGCCAGTATCCTTGCTAAGAAAACCCCAAATGGGAGTCATGAAGAGTTGGAAATGACTGAAACAACTGAACAACAACAAAGTGCATACTAAATACTACTTCTTGGAAATCAGTCCTGTCCACCTTTAAACACCTGGAATGATTGTAATAATGCTCCATGTCATTATCACAAATTCCTGCAAAATCAGCCCTCGCCTAGAAGTTTCTGCCATGCACGTCACCTAGAAGGTTCAGTAACACATTAAAATTCATAGGGAGCCTGGGGGGAAAAAGGCCCCAGTCTCTTGTTTTCTCAGCACTGGTCCTGGTCTTTGATATGATCTGAACAGCTACACTGACCAAAGGAAACAGAAAACTTCCAAAGGTCAGAGAAGTAACGTCTCACTTTACTGATAAGGGAACTGAAGAGAAAGGACTTCTCCAAGGTAATACTGATAAGAGGAAAATTCTGAACTTGAATCTATGTCTCCTGATTCCAAATGCAAAACTGGTAGGATTGTAGATCTAAACTGGAAGGGACCTCTGAAGTCATGTGTCCTAGACCAACCCTCTCATTTTACAGATGAGGAAACTGAGACTCAAGAAAAGTACAGTGACTCAGGATAATATATAGAATTATTGGTTGCAATTTAGAAAAGGCCTTGGAAGTCATCTAAACCAACCCGCTCATTTTACAGATGAGGAAACTGAGGCCCCAGAAAAGTTAAGTGACTTGACCAAGGTCACATAGACAGTAAACATCAGAGACAGTTTTGGAGCCTCCAACTCCAGATCCATAACTGTCTATTACATCACACCACCACTTCCAATCCCTCCTCATGAGGATGCCAGTCCTGTGCAATGTGGACACCATCCACAATGGAAGGTCTGAATTCACATAAAGACATAGATTAATGGGCATCTCCTTCACCAGCCCCCTTAGGGAAGGGAGGAGATATTGACTTTAGACCTCAATGATTGGGAATGTGAGAAAAGGGGACCCATTTGCCTAGGCAGACAGTTGGCCCCTGTTCAAACAACATTTGGAGGTGCCAGGAATATTATCTACTTCATTGATATCAAAGGGCAAGGAGATCATCCAGTAGGCAACAGGAGAAGATGGAGGACAGAGGCCCTGAAAAGTGTACAGTCCCCAGAGAGCCAGGGGGCAGCTGATGCTTTCTTGGTCTATTATAAATTATCTTCCTAATGGAATAGATTTTTATCAATTGTAAATTTAAAAAATAGACAATCACAACATGTGATGAGACTCTACTAGATTCATTCTCATTCATTTTCTGTCTGTCTCTGGCAATTTTTCACCTGGTCAGACTGATATCTTTCAATTTGGGAGGGATGGAACCAGGGAGATTTTGACCCATTGCCTATACTGAGGAATGACATATTCTCTGGCTTTTAAAAGCAACACTGATCAGGGAACTAAAATGTCATTGTCCCCCTCAAGCTGCCTCCTCCTCTTCATTTCTCATCAATGTAAGTGGTAGAGAACAGAGCAAAAGCCAACAGGAACAGGTTCTGAGCAAGGTAGTCAGGATGTTTTGCCAAGGCTCCCTCCATCATGGTCCACAATGACCCTATTGTGAGAGGAGGTGGAGAGAAAGAAGGGGAAAGAGAGAGGAAGGAGGTGAGAGAGAGGAAGAGAGGGAAAGAAAGAGAAAGAAGGAAGGAAGGAAGGAAGGAAGGAAGGAAGGAAGGAAGGAAGGGAGGAAGGAAGGAAGGAAAGAAGGAAAAAAGGAAGGAAGAAAAGGAGGAGGGAGACAGAAAGACAGAGAGAATCTCCAGTTGCAATGCCAGATCCTGGACTAGTTCTTCTAGGAACCTCCAATGTCCTACCCAGTTGGCCAGTTGTTCCCTCTGCCACTCTAAGTCTCCCCTTCTTGTGATCACATTATCCCCTCACCCCTACAGCTAACACGATGAACTTGGTTGAGAAGGAGCACTAGAAATTGTTGTCTCTTATAGGCCAGAATGCCAAATCAGGTCTAGAAAGTGATTTGTGAGACCCCAAGCTATGTTACCATCCCTTGATCTATAACTTCAAAGGAATATCTATGAACGTACTTATTCTTTTTAAAGTAATTAACATATATTTCACTTACTAGCAAACTGAATTTCCATTCAAGTCAAACTCTATTGCCTTCTCTTCAAAGCCTTCCTAGAGAATAATAAAAAGGACTATTGTGTGAAATAGCTTGCTCCTCATCCTTTGTGTTCATTGAGAGGCTATATGGTCACTAGTCAGTTGCTAGGGGTGCTGTGCTCTACTTAATGGTTGGACTTCCCGCTCTAGACCCATGGTGGCACCTCTGTGGCTCCCTACTCTCATGTGGCCTCCTTCACATCACATCACTCTCCCTCAACCCTTTGATATTCTAGCCAGGTTTGTTTATTTTCTGAAAATGATTTCCCGGCTATTTCCTGCCCACAACATGCCTTTGCACAAACTGCCACTGATACTTGGAATCCTCTCCTTCCTCACTTCTACCCCTCCTCCTTGAAGCCTTCCCTGATTCTTCCCTAACCCTAATGCCAAGGCAGTACCTTCTTCAGCCACTGAAATGACTTTGTATTTCCTTTTCATATATTTGCATTGGTTCATCTGGGTACATTCTATTTTAAGCTCTTTGATGTCCTGGATTCTTTTGTTTTGGGCTTAATGTCCCAAGTATCACACAGAGTGGCTGTGTGTTAGTAAAAGGTCCTTAATAAATGCTTATTGAGTAAATGAAGGCATTGATGGCAGTGTTCTCCATTCCTGACCCTTCCTTATTCCTACTTCTATCAAAACCTACTTCTCAGTCCCTTTCCGTTAGGTCCTCAACAGATAACTGATGAATTAATATGATAAACTAACTTTTTTTTTTGCTTTTTCTTGGAGGGGGGAAGGTAGGGCAATTGGGGTTAAGTGACTTGCCCAAGGTCACATGGCTGGTTTTTGTGTTAAGCGTCTGAGGCCAGATTTGAATTCAGGTCCTCCTGACTCCAGGGCCAGTGCTCTATTCACTGTGCCACCTAGCTGCCTCTGATAAACTAACTTGATGGAAGCATGAGGAGGAGAGAGGAACATCAGCCCTAGCATCTAGCCTTGAGGATAGCAGGATCAGAGAGGTCCATGGCCCAAAGAACTCCCACTGAAGCTGGATAGTGTAATAGCTCTGACACTCACAAGCTTCGTCACTATATAAAATCACTCATTTCTTAGAATCTCAGTTTCCTCAATTGTCAAGAAGAGGATAATAATGCCTAGACTCCCTACCCATGCATGTTTAGGAAAAATTGCTTTGAAATTCTTAAAATGAGAGTCACAAAAGTGAATGGTAGTTTGTGAGAAGGAGGAGGATTTTCTGCCTCTCCAGTGAGCAGAGAGAAAGGAAGCTAACTTTTTAAGAGTCATAGTTGTAACATTCAGAACCTACAGGGGCAAATGCAAATGTATGCTGAAAAGCCGTCCTCCAACTGACAAGCAAAGGACATGAACTAACAATTTTCAAAAGAAGAAACACAAACTATAAATCATAACTGACATTTTTGTGGTTTCATCCAAGCCTCATCACAACCCTGGGAGGTCCTGTTGTTCCTTCATTTTACGGATAAAGAAACTGAGGCCTGAAGTAACTTGAGAAAGTCATACAGCTAGGTTGGAGGTTGAATTCAAACCCAGTTCTACCAAACCAGCACTCTGTCCATTGCACCATCTACCTGCCTTTAACTACCACCCCATTTTATAGAATAGGAAATTGAGGCTTATGAATGTCCAATGTAGGGGGTGGCTAGGTGGTGCAGTGAATAGAGCACCAGCCCTGGAGTCAGGAGGACCTGAGTTCAAATCCAGCCTCAGACACTTCCACACTTACTAGCTGTGTGACCTTGAGCAAGTCACTTAACCCCAATTGCCTTGCCTTCTCCCCTCCAAAAAAAAGAAAGAAAAAGAAATGCCCAATGTCTTACCAGAGCTAGTTCAAGCCATGGTTCAAACCTAGACTTTCCTTCTAACGATCCATACATTGATATGCCAAGGAAGGATCTATGACTTCCATGATATGGGACCTCAGTCTACCAGGGCAGACGATCCACCCAACACTTCACATGGTATTTAGATGTTCTATTTTTGGCTATAAAGAGAGCCCTTTAAAGAATTACCCACGGCTCTGGGAAGTTAATTGGCTCATGGACATACAACTAGTTAGTGTCAGAAAGAGAATTTGAACCCAGGTCTACCAGGCTCAGCATTCTATATATTACATATTTTTCAATATATTCTATATATTACATTCTATATATTACTCTGTCTAGAGAAACTATCAATAATTATCACCTGGAGAAAATGGGCAAAATCATTAAAAGTCAGCAGAATGCAAATTAAATCAATCCTGAGGTATTACATCACATTCATCAAACTATCAACAGTGCAAAAAAGAGAAAGAAAACAAGAGAGAAACCTCACTGCTGGAAGGACTGGGGGAAGACAGGTATGCCAATTCACTGCTAGTGCAGCCATGAATTGATTCAGCCATTCCAGAAAACAATTTGGAATCAAGGAGAAAATTGCTAAATTGTTCACACCCTTTAACCTAGAGATCCAATTACTGGAACTGTACCTAAAGGAGGTTATTGACAAAAAGAAAAAAAACTTTTATGTACAAAGTACAGAAAGCTTCATAGCTGCATTATCTGTCATAACAAAAAAGCCAGAAATTAAATCAGTGCCCAATAAATGAGGAAATAAATTAATAAATTGTGGTATGTGGATATGTAGAAATATGTGGGGCTGTACAGAATGATAAATGTGAAGAATTTGGAGCAATATGGGAAGGCTTGTATGAAATGATGCAGAGTGATGAAAGCAGAATGCAAAGAATGATATACAAAATTTGGATCAAATGCCACAGTGTAGAGTTAGGCAGCAAGGTGGACCAAAGCAATGGACCTTGAGTCAGCCATATCTGAGGCCAAATATTGCCTCAAACACTTACTAACTGCTTGACCCTGGGACAGTGACCTAATCTCTCCCAGTCTCCATTTCTTCATCTCTAAAATGGGGACAATCATAGCACATACCTCCCAGAGTTGTTATGAAGATCAAATGAGATAAGATATATGTAAATCTCTTTGCAAACCTTAAAGCACTATATTAATCCCAGCTATTATTATTAATCAAAGGATGTTATCTCTCCCTCGTGTTAATAATTAATCATCTTGGTATGGCTAGGTGACACAGTGAATACAGCACCAGCCTTGGAGTCAGGAGGATCTGAGTTCAAATCTAACCTCAGACACTTGACACACTTACTAGCTGTGTGACCTTGGGCAAGTCACTTAACCCCAACTGCCCTGCCTTCCCCCTCCAAAAAGAAAAAAAAATAATTAATCATCTAACTTGGGGAGGAAGTGCTTTGTAAAAGCAGTTGCTTTAGCATTTCTTGGGAAGAACCTGTTGTGCCAGAACAAAATGAATCAATAATAAAAAATAATAAACACATTCATTCATTCATTCAACGAGCTTTTACTGAAGACCTGCTATGGATCAGGCACTGGGTTAAACACTATGGATACAAAAATAATATGAGATATAGTTCCTGCCTTCGAGAAACTTACATCCCTCCAGGGAGATGGAACATATATGTAAGTGTTAGATAATTTGAAGGGAAAGAGTTTAATAAATGGAAGAATCAGGAAATGTCTCCCATGGGAGGAGATATCTGTACCGTCTTGAAGAAAGCTAAAGATTCAAAGAATTGTGAAGAAAAATTACAGAGGTAGGAGACTACAGGGAGCAAACTGGTTTTGCCTCCAGCTATTCTAAACCCAGGTCTAACCAAACCTGCCTTTTATCACCAGGCTGCTCCTTCTCCATTCCCTTGTCTGGATTCACCTCCAGGTTGTGCCCACTAAGGTTCTGTACTGGGAGCTCTCCTCTCTTCTTTTCATCAGTGCTAAGTGCTGTGGATACCAATAGAAAAAGAAAACTGGCCCCTGCCTTCTCTGAGCTTACTTTCTTTTATTTTTATTTAATATTTTGTTTTTCCCCAAATACATGTAAAAACAATCTTCAGCATTTGTTTTTAAAATTTTGCGTTTCAAATTCTCTCTTTCCCTCTTTTCTCACCCTCCTCATTGAGAAGGTAAACAATCTGATATTGATTCTACATATGTAGTCATACAAAACATATTTCTATATTAGTCATGCTGTAAAAGAAAACATAGATGTAAAAAATCCCAAGAAAAAATAAAGTTTATTTTTCAAGTATGTTTTGATCTATATTCAACATCATCAGTTCTTTTTCTGGGGATGGATAGCATTTTTCATCATAAGTCCTTCAGAGTTGTCTTAGACCACTGTATTGCTGAGAAGAGCTACCTCATTCACAGTTGATCATCTTATAGTATTACTGTTATTGTGTACAATATTCTCCTCATTCTACTCATTTCACTTTGCATCAGTTCATGTAAGACTTCCCAGGTTTTCCTGAGAGCATCCTTGGTCTTACATTCTAATAGGTGACAATAGTATACATAGGATGGTGGCTCAAGAGGACTATTTTATCTGAGAAGACACAAGGATGGTGAGTGTAGCCATAGGGCAAATGACTGATTTGTCCTTTCTAAGAATGGCTTGACTGTTCTTCTCAGAGGTAGGGGTAGAAAGCTTGCATGGAGGGCATGGTACAAAAACGGCATCTATATGACAGGAAGACTCCATATCTGGCACCTCCATATCTGTCCTCCCTTTTTGAAAGTACTGAACCTGAGTGAGCTACAAATCATGAATTCTAAGGATCTGGATTCTAGAGACAGCACACCCCAAAGACTATAAGATGGCTTAATTAGGTGAAATCTCTTCCCTATGTTTTCCCTGAGACAGGAAGGCAGAGCCTCTCCAAAATATGATATAGTAGAAAAAGCTCTGTGCTAGTCATCAAGAAGCTGGTCTTGAGCCTCCATTCTACCCACCATGGGGCCTTAGACCAGTCACTTGATCTCCCAGACCCCTTGTCTGGGACCTCAGTTCCCAGAACCCATAAAAAAGGCCATCTGTTCCAGCTCTAAAGTTCTATTTGATTCAATAAAAGCTGCCATTTCCAGCAAAGCTGAGCAGGCTCCAGTGGGCCTGCTCAGAGTGAATGATGGATTGCATCAGCCTCTCTGCCGAAAACCTCCCAGAGAAATCCTGTCAAACTCGTCCATCATGCAGGGCTGTCCTCCTGCCAATAATGCCCACATTGGCTGACTTCACTCTGCCTCAAGTGATGGATGAACCAGTGCAGCTTCTACTCAGTATTGGCCCTGGGCTTAACAGCCTTGAAAAGTTCCACTTAATCTTTCCCTCTCTCTTGACTGGCTCCACTCTATAAGGAGTAAGGTATTCTCTCCATCTCTCCTTTCATCTTTTTCTTCCTACTTTCATAGAATCATAGAATTCTAGATTTGGGGACACCTAGAGGTCACAAGTGAATGGAGTTCTGGGCTTTGAGTCATGAAGATATGGGTTCAAATCTCACCTCGGGAACCCATGGGTGTTCCCTTGCACAGCTCACTTAATCTCTCTGTGGTTCATTTTCCTCATTCTATAAAATAAAGGAGTTGACTTCAATGGCCTCAGAGTTCCCTTCCAACTTTAACTTTATGAACTAGAGTTCATTGAGCCTAATTTGTACCTGAGGAGGTAACCCATCTACAATATCCCCAAATAGTCATCTGACCTCTTTGGAAAGAGAGACCTCTACCTCCCCTTCCATGGGGCTCCCCTTTCATGTTGAGATAGCTCTAATTGGTAGGAAAGTGGCCCTTGAATTATGCTAAAATCTGCCATTTGGTAACTTCCACATATTGCTAGGTCCAAACAGTGCTACAAACAGGTCTAAATACCTTCAAACAGAAATGGATCCTTGCAGTCACATATTGACTTAGAAAACCACAAATTAGCATAATCTATGTTGTACTGCATTTTTATTTATTTTGTTAAACGAGTTCAAGCTACATTTTAATCTGATTTGGGCCGGGAGGTTTGTGAACTGCTGGCAGCCCATTGCCACTAAGCTTGATACCTCTGACCATCATTTCTACTGCTTCCCTCTGGGTCCAAGCTGAAAAAGCTGAATTCCTTTTCTAAATGATAACCCTCTGAATGCCTAAAGCTAGCTATCATGTGCCCTCCCCTTCATTTGTTTTCTCTCCTCCATGAAAAACAATACCAAGTCCTTCAACCAGTCCTCAAGAGGTAGAATTGTTCCCAAAGGGCCTAAGTTGCACTGGCAGAGTCTTGCTGCTAAGAACTATTAAAGGAACCACTTGGGATTTTTTTTCAAGCATTTTATCCTAGATTTTTAAAGACTCACTATGCCTTGATCCAAGGGCCATCTGGATCTGCTATGATACAAGCTGACTGAGCCTGTGCTCTACTGTCAGGGATGATAACTATCTGGCTCTTTGATGGAGAAGTTTCAGAAGAGGACCACCAGGGGCATCCTGAAGAGCTGCACTGCAGCTGTGGCTGGTGGGGAGGGGAAAATCAGGGGGTTGTGAATGAGAATTCCCAAACTACATGGGTGGATTTTTGCTGTTACTTGCACCATAGTGGGTATTAGATTAGGTTGGTGTAGCAGCAAGCACCCTAGCATACCCAGGGTAGCTGCTAACACAGGTTCTTAGATCTGCTTTTCTAAAGGAAAGCAACTCAAAATGGGTTAACAATCTTACTTTAATCAAACATATATCATTCACTTAGTTCACGGGAAAAAGTCAGCACCCTAAACTTCAGAGAATACAAACAGAAGTTACAAGCACACAAAGAAACAGAACAGCAGACGGGCTTCCAGTCATCTGACCATTACATCCACACCTAGTTAGTTACCAGGGAGAGAAGCACCAACATCTGGGTTTTCAAAGCTGGGGGACTCAACGGCTTCCCAGAGTCTCATCTGGCCAAATTACACGATTCTTTCCAAAGTGAGCCCCGAAGCAAAACTTCACATCAGGGTATATCCAGCCTTCTCCTGGATCAGAGAATGTCACAACCCTCTTGACCCACTGCCCAATCACAAAGTAGTAAGGTGTAGGCATTCCTGAAAAACAAGCTTCCCACCACAGGCTCCATGTGAGCACATTCAGCCTATTAGGGGGCAGAGTATATTTTCAAATCAGGGAAGGTTCTCAGAGTCATTTAAGCCTATCAAAGGGCCTAGGGTCAGGGAAGATCTTCAGATTCCCATAACAGTTAGCATTTCAAAAATAGATTTGACGGTTTCTAGATGAAGGATCTTACAGCCTAAAGTTAGGATGAGGGAAAGGAGAGAACAGAGATACAACTGTGACAAAGGAGAAAAAGATGAATACAATGAGAGGTCAGCAAAGAGGTCAAGAAAAGGAAAAGGGGGAAATCCCACTCTCTCAGAGGAGGGCTTTTGTGGAAAACAGGTACCTGAGTCAGACCACAAAGGAGGGGAATTCCAAAAATGGAAATGGGGAGGAAGGAGCTGTCCAGCAAGCCTAGGCAGATAACGGGAGCAAAGGCAAGGAGACAGTAGAGGGCAGAGCATGAAAAAGGGACAGAAAGAAGTCCACTTTGGAACTCATAGAGAAGAGTACAGGGGCAGCTAGATGACACAGTAGATAGGCTCTGGAGTCAGGAGGACTTAAATTCAAATCTAACCTCAAATATTTGACACTGATTAGATGTATGACCCTGAAGTCACTTAACCCTGATTGCTTTGCGGGGTGGGGTGGGGGGCTTCAAAATGAAGACAGAAATGTAGGCTTAGACCACCTGGTAGAATATCTTAAGTAATTATAGCTCAGGCAGGCAGGCCACAAATATTTATTACGTCCTTACTATATGCTGTGCTAACAGTGCAAAAGTGAAGGGGGGGGAGGGAATAAGCATTTATTTAGCATTTCCCATGGGCCAGACATAGTACTAATTGCTTTACAAATATCATCTCATTTGATCTTCACAACAGCCCTGTGTGTGGGTACAGTTACTAGCCCTATTTCACAACTGAGGAAACTGAAGAAAACAGGTTAAGTGACTTGCCCAGGGTCATACAGCTGGTAAGTGTCTGAGACCAGATACGGATTCAGATCTTTCTGACCCCAAGTCCAGCCCCCTATACACAGTCCCACCTAACTACCTCTAGGTAGTCTTGAAGGTAGACAAAGAAAATAAATACTTGCATAACCCTTTAAGGTCTAGAAAACACTCTGCATGTAGTATTGCATATGATCCTTGGTAGAACCTTGTGAATTATGAGCTATTATGAGGCCCATTTTATAGACAAGCAAACTGAGACTGCAAAAGATTACATATCTTGCCTGGAGTCACACATCTTGAATGACAGGATTAGGAGCTTATACCCATGGGAGCCTACTAAAGGTTTCCAAACAGAAATGATGTGCTCGGAGCTGGGAATGTAGATGATCATTCAGGTGGTCAAGGAAGACATTGGAGAGAAAGGGAACAGGAGCCAAGGTGATGAATAAAGAAGCTCTAAGGGTCCACACTAGGTCAGGAGACTTGGCAGGGGGAGTAGAGGGAACTGTGCTGTGGAAATAGCCTCAGCAAGACTTAGCAGTGATTAGGGGGTAGGAGAAGAGAAATAGGAAAGTTCTTAGCAAGCCACCAGCATCCCATGGAGACAGACCAGTGCCCTCATTAGGGCCATTGGCAACAGCTACTACCTTCCCACCCCCACAACTTCGCCTTCCTTCTTCCTTCCCTCCCTATTGTGGCAGCAAGGCCTTAAAAGCAGCACTTCAGTCACATTTCCCTTTTCTCTCCCAGAGCAATGGTTCTCAATGTCCATTCCTCCTTGATGGATTGCTATGTGGATGGAAATGTCAATGGATCATAATTGTCCCATAAAAAGTCCATCATGAATGTTATCAGTTTAAGCCCTTGGAGCTGCTTTATTAATATTCCTAATTGATGGGCTCATTTGGAAAGTCGGCAGGGGCAACAGACCTAATCAATCTCAGGCTGAAGGACCTCTGGGTGGCAGCACATCTGAGCTTTAGTCAAGATGGGTGGCCACTATAGAACTTTGGCGATGATCAGAGCATCTGGCACAGGGGTGAGAAGTGGAGGGAGGTTGCATGGGAAAGGTAGGGGAAGGCAGACTGTGAGAAGCCCCTCCAAGAGCTGATATGCTGAGACCACAACCCTTTGGCTTTGGTGAGCTACTTTCCAGACTTCTAGTAGGGCTGGGGGCTTGGAAAGGGGATTGAAACTGGAACATCAAAATACTTTACCCCTCCACATCTTATAGTTGTAGAATTATAGAATGTCAGAGCTGGGGCAGCCAAGTGGATAGAGTGCTGGATTTGGACTCAGGAAGACCTGAATTCTGCCTTTTTTTTTGAGGGAGAGGGCAGGGCAGTTGGGGTTAAGTGACTTACCCAAGGTCACACAGTTAGTAAGTGTTAAGTGGACGTGGAGCCAAGATGGCAGAGTAGAAGCACAAACTTGACATGGGCTCTGGCTCCAAACAATTTCAATATCTGTAAGTGTTAAGTGTCTGAGGCTGGATTTGAATTCAGGTCCTCCTGATTCCAAGGCCAGTGCTGTATTCACTGTGCCCCCTAGCCGCCCCCAGAAGACCTGAGTTCTAATCCTGCTTCAGATACTTACTAGCAAGGTAACCTTGGGCATTTCACTCAATCTCTCAATGCTTCAGTTTTCCCATCTGTAAAATGGAGATAATAGCACCTCGCTCACAGGATTACTGTGAGAATCAAATGAGTTAGTATATGTAAAGTGTTTTTGCAAACCTTAAAGCTTTATATAGACACTAGCTATTAATATGGGAAGAACTTTAGGACATCAGAGCCGGAAGGAAGTCGAGAGCATGCAGTGTCAGAGGTAAGAGAGGCTTTAGAGAGCGTCATTTCAATCTCTTCATTTCTCAGTCATTGGAACTGAAGCTGGCAGACTAGAAGTGACCAGCAAAAGCCTGCACAGTTTGGGTGGCAGAGCTGGGACTAAGACCCAAGATTCTGATCCCCACGCCCATTCTCTTTCAGCTAGGTCAGGTTTTTCAGGTGAGGCACAGAACGATGCCGGCATCCTGAAAGGAGCCTCAGCAGGAGATAAGACACCAACCCAAGCTGCCTGTATCCAGCTGCTGCTTTTTCATCCTTCAGAGTCTGCTTTGTAAAATGTCTTCTGAACCAGTGGAATGGACTGTGGATTCCTTAATGCAACCAGGCAAACCTCACCATTGTTTAAATACTCACAAGTGTGTATATGCACACATACACAATTCAATTCTCAATCTCTACTGAAAACTTTATGCAGTAAAACCTCAGCCATCTATCTCCCTTGGGAACTGAATCATCCAGAAAAGTTGACTTTTACAGATGGTTAACAATGGAACCTTTAGCCATGAACTTCTTTCCCCTTATTTTAACATAGGAGATGGAAATATCTCTAAATCATCTCTTTTTGAGACTAGGTCTAGGTCTTCCTATCTTACCCAGGCAATAGTCACTCGCAGTCTGATCCCAATACTGATTGGCACAGAGTCTTTGAATTGTTCCATTTGTCTAATCTGGGCTGTTTTGCCCATCCTTAGGCAGCCTGCTGGCCCTTTGTTCCCAAGAACTCACCACATTGTCACTTAGCATGGGCATCCAATTGGCTTTAGTCCCCACTACACCTAAAAACTCCTCAGCTGGAGGGATCTCCCAACCTCAATCTCCCCCTAGCAAAAGGGATTACAGGTGCATGCCACTATAACCACTATAACCTATAACCTATAACCTTTTACTAAGACTTGGAGATGAGGAACATCAATGAAGCAGAGATACATTCAGAGTCTATGAAGGTGGGAAGGCCTGTTTTTCCTTACACTAAATGGCACTCAGACCAGTTTGCTTTATAGTTCTTGCTTCTTTTATTGTTTTGGTTTGTCTTCCTGTCTCCTCTCAGTGGTGAGCTGTAACTTCTTCTAGCTGTCATGGTACCTAGCTATGGCAGTCCCTTTTCAGAGCTGCTACTTCTAATAACAGACTTGGCAGGGACCTCAGAGGCCATTTGTTCCCACCTGTGCTTGAACAAGAATCCCCTCTGCTTCATTCTGGACCTATGGACATCTAGCCTTTGCTGAGTTCTCTCTAGTGAGGGGGAGCTCAGCACTTGTCAAGGCAACTCATTCTGATTCTTAATACCTTTCATTGGTAGGACCCTTTTTAAATTTGATTCAACAAGTATCTATTAAATTCCTAACACATTCAAGGTGCTGGGGATAGAAGGACAAAACCAAAGCCTACCTAGCTCAACTACTAACAAACACTCTCCCCTAGGCATCTTGCCACGAGAATACTTCTGTAAAAGTGAGTCTAGCACAAGTAAATTGAGGGAGATAGTACCATCAGGGAAGGAGGGATGATGGAGAAAACAGCCTTGAGCTGAGCCTTAGTGAAAGGAAAGTATCCTGATAAAAGAGGAGGCTCTCCTACATTCCAGACATGGAGGTCAGATTGTACAGAGTGAGCAGACAGCAGCATGTCAGGTTTGGGAAACAGCTGATTTTCCTGATTTTGCAGATGAAGACACCGAATCACTGAAAGGCCAAAGGATTTGTTCAGTATCACAATAACATATGAAATATAGCCTAAATCAGACTAAATGAATTGCAAAGATGGAAGAGACTTTAGGCTTCTTTTAATCCAACATCCACTCAAATGAAAAATCCAAGCAGTTCTCAGAGTGTAGTTCAGGGACCCAAGGAGTTCCCTGAGACCCTTCCAGACAGAAGCAGCCAGGTGGCTCAGCAGATCCAGCACCAGAAAACCTAGCTGTGAGACCCTGGACAAGTCGCTTAACCTCTAATTGCCTCAGTTTCCTCATCTAAATGGGTAATAATACCACTTGCCTTCCAAGGTTATTGTGAACATCAAATGAAATTATATTTGTAAAACACAGCACAGTGCCTAACATGGGGTAGGTGCTTAATAAATTCTGATTTCCTTCCTTCCATCCTTTAAGTACATCTGAGGGGTCAAAAGAATCCAAAGGTCTTTTGATTTCTAATACATTAAATGTCAACAGATATAGCCATCAGGGGTGGGGAACTTGCAGCAAAAAGACTTAGAATCTGCAGTTGCCCCAGCCCTAGAAAAACAAAAGTTCTCTGGAGTCCTCAATAATTGGTTTTTTGGAAGGGGGAAGGCAGGGCAATTTAGATTAAGTGACTTGCCCAAGGTCACATGGCTACTAAGTGTTAAGTGTCTGAGGCCGGATTTGAACTCAGATACTCCTGACTCCATGGCCTGTGCTCTATTCACTGTGCCACCTAGCCACCTCAATAATTTTTAAGAGCATCAAAGACCAAAAAGTTTGAAAACTGCTGTTCTACACAAATGAAGAATTCTGGCACACTGTCAGAACCATATCCAGGAGGCAGCTAAGGACTTTGGGCTGAGTCAGCACTCAGGTGCCAAACAGAACCCATCATTCATAAGTGAGTTGCATTTTCTTGGCTTTGTAGGAAATAAGGGAGCACGTGGGGTGGGTGGGATTTACAGGATGGGAAAACAAAATTTATCTGAACATCAGTAGTTAAGATAGTATTAAAACTGGTGTTGTAGAAGCTTCCAAATAGAGGTTCATACTAAGGGATTGGGATAAGCCTAAGTATGCCATCTTCCCTACCCCTTGGTAAGGGATCAACTTTCCAATGATTGGTGAGTTTGTGAAGCCCTCCACTACATCTCTGATATGTGTCCTATCTGAGACTCCACACAATCAAACTTGGGGATAGTTTGGAAGTCTCAGACATAATAAACAACTGCAACAAGTAGTCGTACACCTTGTATTTGAAGACCTCCAGTGCCAATGAACTCACTACCTCCCAACACAGTCCATTCCATTTTGAGACATTACTAATTGCTAAGAAGATTGTCCATATGTTGAGTCAAAATTGTCTTCACTGTACTTCTGACCCATTAGAGCAAGATTCATCCCAAATTGTCATGCATGACCACAAGGCATGTGGTTTTTCACTTTCACTTGACAACTTTTTTTTTGAAGGTGAAGGCAAGGCAATTGGGTTAAGTGACTTGCCCAAGGTCACATAGCTAGTAAGTATGTCAAGTGTCTGAGGTCACATTTGAACTCAGGTCCTCCTGACTCCAGGGCCGGTGCTCTATTCACTGGGCCACCTAGCCTCCCCTCACTTAACAACTTTTGAAAGACTTGAAAATACCTAGCATATTACACATAGGTCTTCTCTAGGTCAGACATTCTTCTCTCCTGTGAAGCCACCTACTACTCCTGTGACTTCCCAATCCAGCACTAAAGTTCCCTAGACACTATTCTGTATGCGCGTGCACACACATACACATGCACATGCACACATGCACACACACGCACACACATGCACACACACACACAGAGGCACTCTACATTCTCTATTAAAACACAAGCTTCTTGAGGACAATGCCTTACTTTTCTATTTCTAGTCCCATTATTTAGCACAGTGCTTGACAAATGCTTTTTAAAATTTATTCAGGCTGCCATAAAACAATTTCAAGATCCTCCCCCATCCATTCACTTCTGAATGTCCTCCAACTTATGAGTCCTTCTTCTACAATATGCTCAGAACTGGACACAAAAACTACAGATGTGTGGTCCTACCCTGGCAGAATAAAGATGGTTTAACATCAATAGATCACCCTACCAACATTTATTGGTCACCTACTATGTGCCAGACATTATTCTGGGCACTAGAGATTTAAAGATAAAAATAAAATTGATCTCTGCCCTTAATGTCCTCTTGGGGGAGGCAAATATATACACACTAAATGAATCCAAAAATACATGTCAGTACATCAACAAGAATATAAATGCCGACTATGTGCCAGAAAGTATGTCAAGCACAGAGGCTACAAAAACAAAAATTAAATAATCCCTGCCCTCAAGGAGCTTGCATTCTATTGGAGGTAACACACACATTAAAGGATCTAAAAAATCCGCATGTTTGTGTGCATGCACACACTTATGGACACATCTGCATATATTGTACTGAGAACAAAACTTTAGGGCAACCCAAATGAAATTAGTATTTTTTTCCTTTTTTGACACCATTTTGGAAAGCCAAAGCCACCTCAGAACCAAGCTCTCGCCTCCCAAGGCCGGGGTATTGGGCACTAAACTACATTGCCTTTTACAGGAGGAATGATGACCTTGAAATGCAGAACGGGACACAACCGTGTGAATGGAAAGAAAAACCACAATGGAGCAACCAAAGCTGAATACCAGGTCCCTCTGCCCACCAAGCTGGGCTCCAAAGATGACGTATGAGAAAGTCCGCCCTGCCCCTTCCGCGCAGGGTGGGAACAAAGGGAAGCGGGAGACGCTGCACGGAATGTTGTGCCTTTTTATGTTTGCTGCTTAGGTTTTGAACTATTTTTTCTTCCTTTTTAATTTTTTGTTATAAGGAAATGCTTTTTGGGTGAAGGAGGGAAGAAAGGTACATTGGGAAATGCAAGTGATATGAACCAAAAAAGTCAACAAAAAGGGGTTTTTTTTAATTTAAAAAAAATTTTTAAAGAAATCTAGGCCAAGATGTCTTACATCTCCATTCTATGTCCTACCTGCATTCAGGTAAAGTGCCTTCTTGTCCTTGGTGCCCTTAAAAACATTTCATATTGGCATTCGCCACACTGCGGCTCGTTAGTAGAGTCATGGAATCTCAGAGTGAGAAGGAGAACTACAGACCACCAACTCTATGCCACACCTTCACAATAATCTTTTCTCTCGTATCCCCGAAGGAGACCTTTGTTTAGGAAGGGACCCATTTAAAATCAAAAGCCCTAGGGCCTGGTGAGAGATGATGAGAAAATCATTGTAAAAAGAGTCCCTGATTTGGAGTAAGGGCACCGGGGCTTCAATCCTCCCTCAACCACTAACACCTTGTGACTTTAGACCAGTCATTTTCTCTCTTCAGGTTTCAGTTCCCTTATGTATAAAATGAGGGGGCCTCTAAGGTCCATTCAAATACTAAATCTGAGTTCTCTAATCTCTACCCTCATGAGTTTCTGCATTTTCAAAATGGTCATACTAATACTGGCTCTATTTGCCAAACAAGACTGCTAGTGGAAGAAGGAGACAGTCGCGAATTTTAATGTGGGGCAGAAATGTTGTTATTACACAGGATGTCCCAGAGACTTAGTAGAGTTGTAAAAGGTAGATTAACTTGTCCAGTGAGTCAGGAATGGCATCTAGAAGCAGGAATCTAATGTGATTTTCCTGATTCCAGGCACTGAATGGTTTTTTTTTAATCTATCCCTGGAAGTAGTCTCCTGGCATTAATCACTCAGAGGCTCCCACCTGAAGGCATGATTTTTACCATAGGACAATATAACCTATAAAAATAAAAACTTATCTGCACTATTTGGCATGCTCCCCTTGTTTTCAAGAGCATGTACTGGCAAAACGGTTGACTACAGGGTAGAAACCTGTAGATCGTGGAGCACACTGCTTCCCCTCCCTCCATTTTACAGATGAGGAAACTGAGGCAAACAGAGTGAAATGACTTGCCCAGGGTCACACAGCTAGTATCTGAGGCTGGATTTGAACTCAGGTCTTCTTGACTCCAGGCCTGGAATTCTATCCACTGTACCATCTAGCTGTCTGGCACATAAAGGCACTTAATAAATGTTTGCTGGCTGCCTGTCAAAGAGGTCTCTGATCCCACTCCCTGATTTCACAGAGAAAGTACCTGAGACCCCTAGAAGGGGAGACAAAAGGCCCAAAGTCACCTAACTTCTTAGTGGCCAATCTCATCAGGTTCTCAAACCCAGACGCCCTCATTTCCCTTCTAGTCTTCTCTCTTCCATGTGTCAGAGACTCTCAGAACAGAGAAAAGTCAATTGGCCCAGACAGAGTGTGAACCTGTGGCCCCGAGCTCATTAGCTCCCTGCTCTAATCCCAGGAGAGAATCCTGATGCCACATCAGAGCTGAGACAGCTACTTCCGACACTGACTCGGACCCAGGTCAGTAGTTACTGAAAATCATTACCTCCAGATGACTCCTTGTGGACTCATTTAAGAGGATGAAAGTCACTTGGAAGGAAGGAAAATCAAACACATGTCAGTAGAAAAAAGCCAAGTCATACAGGGAAATGAAAGTCAGAAATCCGCTAGTGACTTTGCAGGGACCTCATCAGGAGACAAAATGATCTGGGAAATATTCTCTGACACTTTTCTGTCCCCTCAGCAGCAGGCCTGCAGGCATGGAGTCATAGGCCATGGCACTGGGAGGTCCAAAGCAGACTCTGGGGCTCATGCTCCTTTGTGACTAGTCCCCAGTTGGAATTCTTAAAAAACAATTTCTCCAGGCCTGCTCATCTCTAGGGACCCCAAACACCTTTCACAGTCTGCAGCCAGCCTCACTTTCCACACTGATGTCTACTCTTCATGACTAAGTATTATTGGAATCTGAAGATCTTCCCTGCCCCTTGGCCCTTTGCTTAAATGGCTTAAGTGACTCTGAGAACTTTCCCTGATTTGAAAGTATCCTCTGCCCCCTAATAGGCTGAATGTGATCACGTGGAGCCTGTGGTGGGAGGCTTGTTTTTTAGGAATGCCCCAGCCTTGTTGCTTTGTGATTGGACAGTGGGTCAAGAAGGCTGTGACATTCTCTGATCCAGGAGAAGGCTATATATACACCCTGATGTGAGCTTTTGGTTTGGGGCTCACTTTGGGAAGAGTTGTGTGATTTGGCCAGACAAGACTCTGGGCAGCCGTTGAGCCCCCTCGCTGGGAAAAACCCAGATGTTGGTGCTTCCCTCTCTGGTAACTGAATAGGTATGGATGTAATGGTCAGATGCTGGAAGCCCGTCTGCTGAGCTGTTTCTCCATCTGCTTGTAACTTGTATTTTGTATTTTGTTTGTATTCTCTGGAGTTCAGGGTGCTTTTTCCCCTGAACTAGGTAAATGATACATGTTTGATTGATTAAAGTGAGACTGTTAACCCCTTTTGAGTTGCTTTCCTTTAGAAAAGCAGATCTAAGAACCTGTGCTGGCAGCCACCCTGGGTATGCTGGGGTGCTTGCTGATACACTAAGCCAGTTGGCTTGGTGGGAAGAGTGTTGGACTTGGAGTCAGGAAGATCTGAATTCTAATTCTGCCTCAAATACATGCTAGCTGTGTGATCCTGAGCAAATAGCTTAACGTTTCTCAGTGTTATCTCACATGTAAAGGATGGATAATGATGGCACCTACTTCACAAATGATATAATGAGATCGTGTGTTTGAAGCAATTTGCCATCTGAAGTGCTGTACCAAAAATGTTCATTATCGTGATGATGATTGTTCTCGAGCTCTGAGGGGGAGTGATTTTTTCCCAGGGCTACTCTCAGACAGAATTTAAAATCAGGCTTTCCTGCCTCCGAGGCTGGCTCTCTCCCCCAGGACACATAATAACGTCTTGTGTTGTTGTTGTTCAGTCATTTGGTTTCCCATCTCCTTCTCCAGTGGATTTAGGGAAACAGAGGTTAAGTGGCTTGCCAAGGCAAGTGTCTTGCCAAGACACAGCCAGTGAGTGTCTAAGGTCGGATTTGAATTCAGGGTTTTCTGACTCCAGGTCCAGCACTCTATGCACTGAGCCACCTAAATGGTGTGTAAATGGTGTGATGGATGAATGCATGAATCTGGTGATACTTTTTAGTGACTACAGAGACCCTCCTCCAAGCCTCAAATCAATTCTAGTCCTTACCAGGGTCTGCCTTAAGCATAGACAGAGTGGATGAATCTCAGGGCCATGTGTGAGTATGTTGCATTAGTGGGGACCCAGAAATAGTTAGAAGAGTAGGGGATACCACTCCCATTCCTTATTTCTGCAAATGTCACTGATAGCTGTCCATCAACCTAAGACCATCCAGAAGTAGTTTTAATTGGGTTTTCAGCTATGCTGATCAATAGTTCAGACAGCCAGTGCTAGGGACAGAGATGTTGAAAGACCCTAGAGGCATCCTTTTACTCCTGTCTCACCTCCACTACGATTAGAAGAGCCTCATGGTCAGCACCCTGTATTTGGAGTCATAGGATGTGAGTTCAAATTTGAGTTCTGCTGCTTACTGGCTGAGCATCTTATGCACAATTCCATCAAGTACATATCCTGATCTAGCCCTCTATTTTGGTGGTCTGGCTAGGGTCCTCATTCCAATTCTGATTCTGATCCTGGGATTCCCCTTCAGGTAGTTAAGTCAGAAGGATATAGCCGAGGGGACTAAGGGGTCAGTCTCTCCTCCTCCTGTTTTCAATTCAATGCTCAGATTTTCTGTGAGAAAGGAGACTGCTTCATAATTCTAGGCTCCTTCACTGAACAATTGGAGTATTCACAAGGTCAAACTATGAAGAATCCTTTACTCTGGGTGCTTTTCAATGCTTTTCAATCCTTGGAAAGTTTACTTGGTGACCTGGTTTCCTAAATCTACAACCAAGCCACTTGGTGAATGGCATCTCCCTCTAAATAAAAAACTTCCTTGGTCGCCTCAGTATACTCAGGCTGCTTAAGGGATGTTGTCCTCAACCCTAAGCCAAGTATGTTCGTTCTAAGCACATCCTTACTGCACATTGTCCCACAGTCTACAGGTATGCCAAGGATATCCTGAGGATGTGTTTAGCCTGCTGGTCATCCCACATTCTAAACCAGCATCATCAGTCCTTGGGAATAAACTCACTCAGGCAATCTATGTATGGTTGTCCCATGATCTAAGCCAGAAAATATCCCACAGAAATGGTCAGTCAGCTTGCCCCACACTCTAAGCCAGAAGCTTTCTGGTGACGGCTTGTAGGTGGTGTCCCACACACTGATGCAAGGTGAGGATATGCTCAGGCTGTGCGTGGAGAATGTCCCACTTTACACTGTAAGTTGGGGACCTAAGGAGGTCCTTGATTTAGGCACTAACAGTGTCTTCCTTCCCTTCCCCCCTCTGCCTGACGCTCTTGGTCGGGATATAGTAAGACACAGATGGACAGCTCCAGGGGAAAGGGCAGCTACATAGCATGGGAGGTTCTCCCCCAAAGAAAAGACAAAGACACCAGTCACATGAACGCCAATTACTCAACCAACAAGAAGTCAGGCCATTCACCAGCATTCTGGTTTTTTCAAATGAAAGCAATCAGTCCCTACCAAGTTCTCTGTTTGCAGGTCAGAGAAGCGCTGTGCTTTCCCAGAGAACCACATTAAGCAAGGTGAGCAGGACAAGGATTTTAGAGGCACTTTCACTCCCCCCCAAGTCCGACTTGTGGGCTGACTCTTATCATGTAACTTGTCCTCCCTTTCCCAATTCAAAGACCACAATCAGTATTCTCATGGTAGAGGGAGGATCATAGGGTCAGACACTTGGCTAACAGCCTGCCCATGGAAAGGTAGGTGGCTGAAGTCACCGAATCAAAAATGCAGACAGGTCAAGCCCAAAACAAAGTGGCAGGACTGACCAAATGGTAAGGGATGGGCAGGGACAAGGTGGCCCTTTGACTGGAGGAGAGAAGAATCTGGGAATCAAGTGATAATTGTCTTCAAGTATCTGAAAAGCTGCTGAAGGGGAAAGAAATGAAACTTGTTCTGCTTGGTCCTGGAGGCAGAACCAGGAACAACTGGTCACAGTTACAAAGAGGCTGCTTTAGGCTTGGTGTATGGAATGAAGCAATGAATGAAAAGTTATTTCTTAGACACTCTGTGCTAAGGACTCGTAATAGCAAAGCCAAAGTGATATGATTAAGAAGTTTATATTCTTTCTAATGGAGAAAACAATACATTTGGGAAATAGTGGCCAGGGAAAGGAGATGTGGTCTGGGAATTCACAGGGGTGTTGACTCAGGGGCAATTAGAGGAAATGCCCTTTCCAGAAGCAGCAGCAGAGTTGGTTTGATTACAAGTTGTGGGGAGGGGATCTGTAGAGTGGGTGGCAAGATGGCCAAGGAAGACAACTGGACCAGACTAGGTGTGAAACATGTCTGAGCTGACTCCCATTGCTCAGAGACAGCTAGATGGGCTTTGGATGGCTTACTCACCCATCAAGACAGCTTAGCTCCAAGGCAAGAAATACAAAATTGAAAGAGGTATCATTCACCCACAGACTTATGGCACAGTATCTAGAGGTCTGATCTGGAGTTCTAGGTCAGGAGAAGTAGAACAGGGATCCAGAAGGAGTTAGAAATAAAGGGGAAGATATCTCTCCAGTCAAATTCACCACGAGTGGGATGGATTGTCATGGGAGCTAGTGAGTACCCCTTAACTCAGAGTCTGCAACTGAAAGCTGGACGTCCACTTGTCAGCAATATTATAGAAGGGGGGTTTATTTATGTTCAGACTGAACTAAGCGATATCTTCTAACTTTGAGATTCTGGGACTCCAAGATTCTTACTCAAGCAACCAATCTGACATGATGCCTGAAATTCAATTCAATTCAATAAATATTTATTAAGCACATTTTTGTGTGCCAGGCACTGTATTAGATGCAGAGGCTAGAGATAAGTGAGAAAAGAGCAGTCCCTGCCCTCGAGAAGCTTACATTCTACTGGAGGAATACAACATATAAACAAATAGTTCATGGTAGAGGACAGGGAAAAAAGCAAAGGGAAGATCCAACACAGAATTCGGAGAATATCTGAGAAGCAAGGAACAAGAATAATCAGAAGGATCCAGGAAGGCTCCACAGAAGACATGGGGCCTGAGCTGATTCCAGGAGTGGAGATTAAGGAGGAATACATTCTAGGTGGAGGCTTATACAAAGACACCAAGGTGGGAAAATGCTGTCTAGTTCAGTAAACAGTTACAAGGTCTTTTAGTTGGAAAACATAGTGCCTCCAGGAAAGTAATAGGAAATCAGCCAAACAAGAACAGATGGTGGTGAGTCTTAAATTCCAGGTTAAGGAGTTTATTTCTGACCCTAGAGGCAATAGGGAGACACTGAAGGTTTTTGAGGGAAATGACAAGGAAAGACGTTTCCTTTTAAAAAATAATATTGTGGCAACTTTCTGGAGAAGAGCAAAAAAAAAAAAAAGGTATTAGAGATGGGAATACCCTGTTACAATGGTCCAGACAAAAAGAAACGGGTTCCTGCCAGAGCCTTCACAACAAAATCAGTTTATTCTGTGAATATTCTATACATACTTAAATACGTATGCACATGTCATCTCTCCCAATGGAATATAACTTCCTTGAAGGGCAGAGACTATGTAGCATCTCTCTCTGTATCCTCAGCACCTAGAACAGTGTTGGATGCACAACAGGTGCTTAATAAATGCTTGTTGATGGTTTGCTCTAGTCAGAAGTCTTAAAAGATGCTAATGTTTTGAGTGGAGGTTGGATTCCACAATTGCTGACAACCCTTCCAATTTTGTGATTCTATGACAAATTACCTTAAAACTGAGAAATAATGGTAAAATTTCAGGCACTCTGGTAGGATATGGAGGAGACAAGTGAGCAGGGGAGGATGGCATGTTAGGGCCTCCCAGACGGTTGCATCTCCTACAGAGACATTTTCAGAATGCTTCCTCAGATGTTCCCTGCCCTCTCTCCCTCCGTGAAAAATGGTTTGTATCTACCTTGATTTTCTTCTCTCTATGTACTTTTTTTCCTCCAGTAAGGCCCTTGAAGACAATGACTATTTGTGTTTTTATGTCTGTATAACTTTCTATCACTCTGTTACATTCATACGCCATAATTTGTTCAGCCATTCCACCATTGATGGGCATCCCTTGATTGCCAATTTTTTACCTCCACAAGAAGAGCTGCTCTCAATATTATACATAATATGCATATATGTATATATATATATAGGTTCTTCTCCCCTTTCTTTGATCTCTGAGGTATAAGCCTCCTAGTGATATCACTGGGTAAAAGGATATGCAGTTTATTAACTGTTAAGGCATAGTTCCAAAATTTTCCCAGGATTAATGAACAATTTACAAATGCACCTGTGTGACTGTTTTCCTACAGGCTCTCCAACAAGTGTCATTTGTGTGAGTGTGTGTGTGTGTGTGTGTGTGTGTGTGTGTGTGTGTGTATGTGAACTTTGCCAAACTGATAGGTATGCGGTGGAACCTTAGAGTTTCTTCAGATTTGATTTCTTAACATGATAGATCTCTGGAGAAAACTGAATGAGGATAAAAAAGGAATATACCTTCTTCTCAGGGGTACATGGCACATACACAAAAATTGACCATGTACTAGGGCATAAAAACCTCACAATTCAGTGCAGAAAGGCAGAAATATTAAATGCATCATTCTCAGATCATGATGCAATAAAAATCATAT
>CM053581.1:408460453-408520348 GCA_028627135.1 Pseudochirops cupreus
ATCCCACCCCCCACTTATTCTACTTTCTCCTTTGACCCTGTCCCTTTTCAAAAGTGTATGCTTCTAACTACCCTCTCCCACAATCTGCTCTACCTTCTATCATCCCCCCTCTTATCCCCTTCCCCCCTACTTTCCTGTAGGGAAGATACCCAATTGACTGTGTACGTTATTCCCTCCTTAAGCCAAGTCCAATGAGAGTAAAGTTGACCCATTCCCTTTCACCTTCCTGCTTTTCCCCTCCATTGTAACAGTTTTCTCTTGCCTCTTCTAAATGAGATAATTTACCCTATTCTATCTCTCCCTTTCTCCTTCTCTCATTATATTCCTCTCTCACCTCTTAATTTTATTTTTTAGATATCATCCCTTCATATTTAACTGATCCTGTGCTCTCTGTCTATGTATACGTGCACACACATGTACGCACACTCTTAAATGTATTTATACGCACATATACCCTTCTATATAAACATATGTATGTATTATACATTTGATACACACACACACACACACACACACATATGCATATATATTCCCTTCAACTATCCTCATACTGAGAAAAGTCTCATGAGCTACAATTATCATTTTCCCATGTAGGAATGTAAATGGATCAACTTTAATAAGTTCCTTATGATTTCTTTTTTCTGTTTACGTTTTCATGCTTCTCTTGCTTCTTGTATTTGAAAGTCAAATTTTCTGTTCAGCTCTGTTTTTTTCATCAAGAGTGCTTGAAAATCTTCTATCTCATTGAATGACCATATTTTCCCCTGAAGCATTATACTCAGTTTCACTGACTAGGTGATTCTTGGTTTTAATCCTAGCTCCTTTGACCTCCGGAACATCATATTCCAAGCCCTTTGATCCCTTAATGTAGAAGCTTCTAGGTCTTGTGCTATCCTGATTGTGTTTCCACAATCCTCAAATTGTTTCTTCTTGAATGCTTGCAGTATTTTCTTCTTGACCTGAGAACTCTGAAATTTGGCTATAATATTCCTAGGAGTTTTCTTTTGGGGATCTTTTTCAAGAGGCAATCAGCGAATTCTTTCAATTTCTGTTTTGCCTTCTGGTTCTAGAATATCAGGGCAATTTTCCTTGAGAATTTCTTGAAAGATGGTGTCTAGACTCTTTTTTTGATCATGGCTTTCAGGTAGTCCAATAATTTTTAAATTATCTCTCCTAGATCTATTTTCCAGGTCAGCGGTTTTTCCAAGGAGATATTTCACATTGCCTTCTATTTTTTCATTTGTTTGGATCTGTTTTATAGTGTCTTGATTTCTTATAAAGTCATTAGCTTCCATTTACTATGATCTAATTTTGAAGGAATCATTTTCTTCAGTGAGTTTTTGAAATTCCTTTTCCATCTGGGCAAGTCGGCTTTTTAAGGCATTCTTCTCCTCATTTGGCTTTTTGGGCCTCTTTTGCCATTTGAGTTAGTCTATTTTTAAGGTGTTATTTTCTTCAGTCAGGCTGTTGACTTGCTTTTCAGGGTTTTGTTGCATCATTTTCACTTCTCTTCCCAATTTTTCATCCACTTCTCTTACTTGATTTTCAAAGTTCTTCTTGAGTTCCTCCATGGTCTGTAACCAATTCATTTTCTTGGAAGCTTTTGATGCATGGGTTTTGATGTTATTGTCTTCTTCTGGTTCCATGTTTTGATCCTTTTTGTCCCCCCAAAAGGATTCTATGGTCTGATTGTGCTTCCTCTGTTTGCTCATCCTGCTAACCAATTACTTGGTTTTGAGCTCTTTGCCAGTGTAGAACTCTTCCTCCAGAATGGAGAGTTTTGTGCCAAATCTCTGTTGTTTTCTCAAATGTTTTCAGAGGTCTGAGGAGGGCACCCTGTCTACAGCCACCACAAGCTCTGGCACTCTGGCATTTCTCACCCCAGGACCACTGCCCAAGACAGTGACCTAGATCCAAATAGGTCAAAGCAAGAGTGATTATCTTCTGAATGGTTGCTTGGTCCTCCTACAATCTGCAGGACAAAAGCAGCCACAGCCACCTCACTTCTGCCACCTCTCACCCCAAGGGCAGGGGCCAAACCACTCTCTTCTGTCACTGGATTCCAACAGAGTTCCCCACTGATCTTTCTCTCTGGCATTTATGGGTTGAGAAGTCTGGAAGATATGAGAATATATGCACAGGTATTTGTTTCACTGTTGAGTCTCAGTCCATGTTTTGCTTTCAGGGATTAAAAGGGTGTGTGTGTGTGTGTGTGTGTGTGTGTGTGTGTGTGTGTGTGTGTATGTGTGTGTGTGTGTTGGGGGGAGGCACCTAGGAACTCAATACACCAGCAATTTGTCTTTGGCATAAAGAGTTACATTTAAAGCTCAAGAAAACAACCTGGATGTCCATGGGAACGCTGGTGACAATTCTTTCCCAACGCAATGACAACCAGAGTTCCCTCAAATCTTGTTTATAGTGGGATGAAACCTTGATTTTACAAACACCCTAGTCCCTGCTTCTGTCCAAGCTGCCAATAGGCCAAGCTCAAGCACCACCTCCTCCCTCTGCCCCATGAGTAATCATGCCCAAAGCACCCAAGAGACATTTTCTGGAGTCAGGGCGTCATATCTTGAAACCATTTGCAGGTACGTTAGCTCAATTTTATTAGACTTCTCAGAGTTCCCCAGGGTTTTTCTCTTTAGGAAAAAAAGACCTGGAGGTCAGATCTGCTGTCCTGGGGCCTCACTCACAAAGTCCAACCTCAATTTTACAACTTGCCCACTCACTTCAGACTGGCATAACCCATGTGACTGGAAGTCACATCAACTCTCAAAGCCGCAATCAATCAAATAACATTTGTTAAAACCCTACAGTGTTCGGGGTGTGCAAAGACAAAAATGGACCTGTCCCTATGCTCACATTGCTTAAAGTCTACTTGGTGGAGCAATTCACCAATCAGTTACTCAAAGAGTATTAAGCACCAACTATGTGCCAAACATTGTGTTCTGTACTAGGGCTATGAAGACAACAATGAGAGAGCTGCTGCACTCAAGGACCTTGCCTTAGTCACCTCATCAACAAAACAGGCATACTGATTGCACTGTCTGCCTTGCAGGATTGTGGAAGTGTAGCAAGGGGAATCATTAAGTTAGTTGACAATGTTCTATATCATCAGTTCTCTCTCTCTCCTCCCTCTTCTCTCTCCCCCCCTCTTCTTCCCTCCCTCTCTCCCTCCTTCCCTTCTATCACATGATTTTCATTCATTATCTCCTTTCATCCTCACAGTTTTATGAAGTGGGTTGTAAGAATACTATTCTCACTTTACAAATGAGGATGCTGAGGCCCAGAATCTAGGACTATAGAGGTTAAGGAAGTCCATGGTGAAGTTCATGAAACCTTGTCACTTGGAGGTTTCTCAAAATCCAGGGAGGCAAACAGCAAGTTTGGTACCTAGAAGAGGAATCTGCCCGAGGAGAACAACATGAAATGAACCTTCAAATTGACTTTAAAAATAATTAGTAGGGGGGATGTCAGTGTTGAGATATAAGGTCTTGTTCAGGGAGAGCCTACAACATACAAACCATTATGAAAGGGAGAGGGAGCTCCCAGCATACCATGAGTCTACTGTCAGGCTTGGGGATGAGACAGGGAGATGAGCCAGAATGAAGGATTCACCTGGGGTATGGCTACAAGAGAATAAAGTACTTTATCTAATAGCTTTCCATTTTAATTATTCTTGATAATTGGGTATGCTCAATTGTTTCTATGCTGCGTAAAGAGTAAGTGTTGTCAGTATCCTTATATTTCAGCACCCTGGGTCAGAGGACTCTTTGCCTTGTCCTAGTTCCTGGTTTGCCAGCCCCTCTACTCATTGACTCTTGTTACCTTCTGCTCTCACATCTGAGGATCCTAGCACTTACCTTTCTCAGGTAGCTTCTTAAAAGCTTCATTGTGACATAGGTTCCTCACCTGAATCAGTCACTACCAACATTTCTCCTTCTAGATTGCAGTAATCTTATCCCTAAATTTGCCTTCCATGTATATTAACCATCTGACTTTTTCCTTATTCTGCTAAATACTCTCCCCTAACATCACAATGCAACTTCAGACAATGGTATCTCTTTTCAATTGCCCCTGAGAGATGTGAAGAAAATCTCCCCACACAAAGACCAATACCTGCCTTTGTCTTTCCCTCTCATGCCTGAAATGTCCTGTTCTCCTGACAAGCTAATGATGCCTGATATTTTCTAGTACTTGAGAGTTTTCAAAGTGATTTTCCTCCATTATCTTAAAGGGAGAATGACTGTAGGGTCAGAGAATGTGATTTTGTGTCCCAGTGCTCATGCTGGCTAGTTGCATGGCCATGAGTAAGCTCACTTATCTTTCTGGACCCAGGTTTCCTAATCTGTAAAGACAGAGAGCTGGAGTGGATGGACTCTGAGGTCTCTTCATGACTTGTGTTCCAGTCATCCTTGAGCTCATTTAGTCTTCATCATCCTGTGAGCTTGACCACCGAGTTTACAGATGAAGAAACTAGGTGTTAAAGAAGGCAAGTGACTCGTCCAATGTCATATAGGTAGCAAGTATAAGAGGTAAGATTTGAACCCAGCTCTTGTGATAGTCCTTTTTCCTGAAGTTGCAAAGACAGTGAATGTCAGAACCAAGACCGACTTCTAACTGAGTGCTCTTTTAGGCTAACTCTCTATCATCCAGGGTCTGTGGGGGCTGTTGGGAGAAAGGCTGACCTTTGGAAGAATGGAAGAATGGGTAGCTGTCTATGGTGAGGCTCTAAAAGGCTCCTGTGACCAAAATTCTTCCTTTCCCCATTCTGGTTCTGCCTTCAGCCTTCAAACATTATGGTACCTAGCATAGGTTTCCTATCTGCTAGCTGTGCTTGGGATTTAGAAGGCAACCCCTATCCAGGGATTCTTAACCTGTGTTTATGAACTTTATTCTTAAATATTTTGACAACTATTTCAATATAACTGGTTTTCTTTGTAATCCTATCTATTTTATTTTATTTCATGCACTAAACACCTGGTTCTGAGAAGGGGTTTATAGGCTTCACCAGACACAAAAAAATTTAAGAACCCTTTCACTAGATAAGTTTTCCCCTCCCCAGTACAAGGCTTTTTAGTACAAGCGGTTGCCACCAGGTGGTGCCTTGGGTGATGGCTTTGTAGTTAAATAGCATCATAGATTTAAAGCTGGAATGAATGATAACCCAACTCCCTCATTTTATGGATGTAGGAACTAAATCCTAGAGAGGGGGAAGGAATGTACTCAAATTTATACAACCAGTATCTAGTCCTCTGACTCAAAATCCAGAATGATTTCCTCTGTAATCAATGGCTTCTTGTGTGTTTAAGATTTATACAAGCAATTAAATCAAAGTGTTGATTGATAAGTGGACATGGAATTCTACCATAACCATCTAGCTAGTTATGATTTTCCAATCAAAATAAGTTATTTCTTAAAATATCAAAGCACATAGCATTGCATATATTAGATGCGCTACAGGTAGACTAGATAACTAATTTGATCACTTCTGGAATGTTCTATTCTTTCTTGGGCAGCCTGTTTTGGAAAGGACACTGACATGGGCAGAGTTGATAAGAAGTGCAAATGATCAATGTTATATGGGCTGTGGGAAAACAGGCACATTGTTCCACTGTTACAGGTGGAACTTTAAATTGGTGTAACCATTCTGGAACTATGTCCCCAAAAGTCATAGTATTTATACCCTTTGACACAAGGTTATCACTACTAGGCCTATGCCCAAAGAGATCAGAGAAAGATGAAAAGAAACTATACATATAAAAATATGTATAGCTGCTCTTTTTGTGGAGACAAACAACTGGAAACTAAGGGAATACCCATTAACTGGGGAGTGACTGAGAAAAATATGGTATGTGAAAATAATGGAATACTACTGTGCTATAAGAAATGAAGATGATTTCAAAGAAATCTCAGAAGATCTGTATGAACTGATTCAGAGTGAGGTGAGCAGAATCAGGAGAGCAATTTATACTATAACAACAACATTGTAAAAAATGAATAATTTTAGATGATTTAAGTTCTCTGATCAATGCAATGATCAACCATGATTTCAGAAGACCAATGATGAAGAATGCTATTTACCTCCTGCATGAGACACACATTTTTTGATCCAGTCAGTATAAGAATTTGTGTTTTTTGACTCTATGTTTGTTGAAAGGATTTTTTTCTTTTCCAGTGGTTGGAAGAGGGACGTAGGCAGGGGGAGGAGAGGGAACAAGTGCTTGTATATTGAATTAAAAAAAATATATATTGATTTTTTTTCATAATCCAAGCTTTTTTTTTATTGTTCTTTTTTAATAGTCACTTATGCCATGAATTCATAGGGGATTGGCTCCAACAGCTCAGGTTCCTTGCCATTGGTTCTCACAAAGTGTGCTTCTCTGGGTGGAGCAGGCTGGCATATCGGCTGAACCCAAGTGCCTTTTTCTTTGGCTTCCTTCTTCTTCTGATCATTTTCCTTTACCCGCTTCCGGAAGCTATCTCTGCGCTTGAAATGCTTAATGTGCTCAATACACACATTAATTCTCTTGGCTAGAATCTTGCCCTTAACCTGCTTGTTTACAACGATGCCTACAGCATGCCCAGTAACATTATAGACCTGTCCAGTCTTGCCGTGGTAACATTCATGGGGCATTCCTTGCTGAACTGTGCCCGTACCCTTGATGTCTACTATATCACCTTTCTTATATATTCGCATATATGTAGCCAAAGGGACAACATCATATTTCCAAAAGGGCCTAGAAAACATGTATTGTGTCCCTCTCCTTTTTCCTTCTGTGTTCGTCATTTTGGCAACTCACTGGAATATGGCAGAGCTGGCAGAAAGCTATATTGATTTTTTTTAAAGAAAAACATTGACAAGCTAGAGAATTTCCAGAGAAGGGTAATCAGGATGCTGGGGGCTGGGGAGAATGGAACTGGAGAACTTGTCATAGAAAGATTGATTAGAAAAGAGAAGACTTGGTGGTGAAGGGGTCAGGGTAGGCACAATCTTCAAAGATATGAAGGGCTGTTCCAATAGGACCATAGACCTAGAACCAAAGGGACCTTGGGATCATCTAGTCCAGTTCCTTCATTAATGAACTGAAATCCAGCCATAAAGTGGCTGATTCAAGGTCTCCTAGGTGATATCAGAGCTCGGATTTCCTGGCTGCAGAACCTAGGCTCTTTCACTAGCATCATGTTAGAGATTAGACTTGTCCTGCTAGGCCCAAGAAGGAAGAACTAGCAGCAATCGATGAAAACTTTAGAGAGGGCAATTTTAGGGACAATGTAAGGACCTTCCTGTGGGTAGCTAGGTGGTGCCAAAGTGCATAGAGTATGGTACCTGGAGTCAGGAAGAACTGAGTTCAAATCCAGCCTCAGATGCTTACTAGCTATGTGGCCCTGGGCAAGTCACTTAACCCTGTTTGCCTCAGTTTCATCATCTGTAAAATGAGCTGGGGAAGGAAATGGCAAACCACTTCAGTAATTCTGTGAAGAAAACCCCAAATGGGGTCATGAAGAGTCAGACATGGCTGAAAAAAAAAGGACTTTCCTAAAATTTTGAGCTGTACAAAAGTGAGTCTTCCTGGGATGACAGGGAACTCCCTAACCATAGAAGTCTTTAAGTTGAGAATGGATGTTCATGTGTTGGGAATATTGTAGAGGGAAACCTTTTTCAGGTATGGATTGGAATAGGTCTCTTACAGGTCTGAGATTGTACTCCTATGATACATACGGTCACGTTCATCTCTAAGAGTCTATGGAGAGTTTACCTATCACTACTTTTACCTACCTGCATTCATTTTTTTAAAAGGATATGCTGTAGAAATGAAAATACTTGGGTATAAATTTGCATCCTTCTGTCGGCCTCAGATGGTGACTGTCACTCCCCAGTCTAACCCTGGTTATCCTTCCTCTGGGAAAGAAGTGTTTACTTCCTCTTACCTGTGGGTGTCAGGATCCTACATACAGCTGTCAGTTCAGGCTGGGAGCTCTGGCATCCAAAGCCTTCAAAGGGGCTTTCACTCAGTGTTTGATTTGCTTGCTTTTTGCACAGACCTTCAGCTGCCTGCTCCCTGCTCCTTCCCAGGCTGGCCCAATTGAGCTCCCAGCCTCTGTGGCTTCCTTTGTTCCATGCACAGCTTTGATTCTCAGGTGGAAGCAGCAAGATTGCTGCCCTGTGGACCTCCTAAGGAGACAGAGGCCCAGAAGGCTATGTGATTCCCATAGGTGAGTCCCAAACCCGTGTGCCCTTCATCTCCTTTACTCAATCAGTCAATCAGCAAGCACTTGTGAAGTATTTACTATATGCCAGCTACTGTGCTGTGTACTGGGGCAGCCAGATGGCACAGTGGATAGAATGCCAGGCCTGGAGTCGGGAAGGCTCAAATCTGACCTCAGACACTTAAGTAGCAGTGTGATCCTGGGCAAGTCACTTTACCCTGTCTGCCTCAGTTTCCTCATCTGTAAACTGAACTGGGAAAACCATTCTAGTGTCTCTGCCAAGAAAACTCCAAATGGGGTCAGGAAGAGGTGGCCATGACTGCAGTGACTGAACAGCAGCAACAGAAAACGCCATGTACTGGGGAAACAGAAAAAGCAAAAACAACCCTACCCTCAAGGACCTTACATTCTAATGGGAGAGACAGACATGAAAACAACACACAAGATGCATACGTAATTCATGGAAAACAACCTTGCAAGGGAAGACACTAGCAACTGAGGTCTGGGGGTGGTCAAGGTCATTGTTTTGCCCCAGGGTCCGGGGTAGTTGCACTCTGGGTAATAGAAGTAGGAGCCCCAGAGCACTTTTGAATATAACGGGTGCTCCCCCAAATCCTTTTGCTAGGTAGAATAAGAACACTAGTTAGCATTTATACAACACTTTAAGGTTTGCAACTTGCTTGACTAATATTATTTCATTTTATTCTCACAAACCCCAAAAGGGGCTATTATTATCCCCATTTTACTGTTGAGGAATTGAGGCAGACAGAGTGACCTGCTTTAGGGTCTCACAGTTAGCAAGTTTCTGAGGCCGCATTTGAATTCAGGACTTCCAGACTCCAGGCCTGACACTGTGCCACCGAGCTGCCTCATGAGAAGATGGATGTATGAGGAATTTATTAGACTCTTGCTCTGTTACAGGCATCAAGCTAAGCATCAGAGATTTAAGAGTGAGTGATCTTGACAGTTTCCTTTAGGGAATTTACATTCTAATGGAGGAAGACAACCCATACTGGGGAGCTGGAAGGTGGGGGCTGGAGTGGGGGGAGTCACTGGCAGTCTGGCGAGTAGATGGTGAGGAAGCAGTGCCCACCAATGATAAAGACTCACCAATCAAAGCCTAATTCCACCTTCTGGTGAGGTGCGGATGGTTGGGGAACAGAGTCACGGTGAGGAGATATCAGGGAAGGGGCTCAAGTTCTGCCCCGCCCCCCCCCCCCCTCAGTGCACTGAAATATTTTCCTTCTATTTTCAATGGCTCTTGGTAGTTCGTAGAGGGTCGTCTGAGCTAAGATGGTTTTCCCATACAGAGTACAGGTGCCTACTCTGTAGTTATAGAGATTTCTCTAATCTTTATAGTTTTGAGCACTCTTAACTCCACAGTGGCCCAAAGATGGGAGTCTAGATGACCCTCAAGGGTCCTAAGGGTCTGAGAGAACCTTGGTAGAGGGAAGAAATGTTGATTACCTGGCCTCCAGGTGGAAGGGGCCTGGAGTTTGTGTTACACATTCCATTTAAACTCAGGTATTTGTATGATCATCAACAAAGAAGTATTCATTTCAAAGGTACAAAATAAACTAATGGTTTAGGTCAGTTCTAGCTACCTTAGTCCTGCCACCTTGGGCTTGAGTTCTAGGTAACCCGGCTTCTCCAGGCTTCCATCCACTCCACCTAGCATCCTGACACAAATTCCTGGGTCCTGTGGGGATCTCTTCTGGCCCCTGAAACTGGGAAGGACAAACAAGAAAGAACAGGAACCCTGGCCCCCTCTTGGCCTAGGTCTCTGAGCCAGTGTGAAAAAGGGAGATCAGGGGAAAGAAGCCTTTCACTTCTTACTAGTTTGGCTCATGGTATTGGGCCATGTGCCTGTGATCAGATAGTAAATACTAAAGGTCAGATTCAAACTCAGGTCTCTCCTGACTCCAAACCCCGCACTCTCTTCTCTGAACCATGTTGTCTTTGACTTGCCGATGGAATACCCACAAGACTTTGAGTAAGTCAGTCACGCTCTCTTACTCAGTTTTGTAATTAATGAGATAGAGAATAACTATATACACCACCCAGTGACTGTGAGGGTGAGTTGAGAAAATGGTTTCTGAGAATAATAAACACTGGATAAAAGGAAAGGATGATTTTGATGATGGGGAGGGTCAGGCTTAGTGTTCTCCTCCCCCAACTGTGCTAGTTCACTCTTGTAGACAGAGCCTAAGGAGGAGAGTTTCAAGAGAGTATCTATTCATAAATCTTCAGACTGTTGTCCTATGATTTCAAAGATCTGTATTTTACACTTAAAGAAAGTGGGTCATGGAATAAGGAAATGAATTCCCCAAGGCCACCATCAACTAATAATAGGGCTTAGAAATTACACTTTGAGTTTCTTTCTTTGTGCCTGTGATTAGTCAATATATAATCATTGAAGGTTTGAGATGGGAAGGGTCTTAGAATAGAGAATATCAGAGCTGGGAAAACCTTGGAACATGGAATGTCAGAGGTGGGAGGGGCCTTGGAACATGGAATGTCAGAGTTGAAGGTATTACTAAAAATGACTTAATCTAAGTTGCTCATTTTATATTAAGAAAATAAAGCTCAGGGAGCTAATATGATTTGCCAAGATTGGGCAAGGCATAAGTAGCCGAATCAGTCCTTGTTTCCTTCCAGGCTGCCTCTTATACTTGGAGCCTTTGATTTGTCACATTTTTTTCCCCATCCTGTGACGCTTCTGACTTCTTGTTGTTTGTCTTTTGTTTTCAAAGAGGGGACTGTTACATCGGGAAGGTGATGTTACGACTTGCTAGTGAGTTGGATTTAAGTGAGGCAGGGCTATACAAGGTCCCAGCCTCACTTTCTTCTCCAGAGCCATCTGGGTCCAGCAGTGAGATATAGATCAGGATGACTGGAGATGGCCCCCCACACTTCTGGCAGTGAAACAATGAGGATAGTGGGTGCTTGCCAAACTAGCCACTCTCTCCTGAACCCTGTGCCAGACTAATATTCTGAATTCACAGCCCTGATCATGAAGATGCACAGAACCATTCCGTGGTTCCCTATTGCTTATTGAATCAAGTCAGACTCAGCTGATATAGTGGTACTGCTCTTTCACCTTCATTAAAATATATATGTATTTATACATGTACAAATATACACATAAACATACATGTATACATATATACGTTCTTTGTCACAAGGTATGATGCATCTCTGTGGAAAATAGAGGGGAAGGATATATTGTGATGTAAAAATAAAATAAATCAATGATATCTTTAAAAAACTGGAATAAAATCCTTAAAGTTCTCCACAAATGTCAGCTGTTACTGTGACACAAAATCATATGTGTTAAATATCAAAGACAGGGGCATTCAAAGTGCCCCACGAGCTCTGAGGATGAAGTGTACTGACTTTTTTTGTTAATCATATCTTATTTTGTTTCTAAAATAAATTTTAGATGAATAAATGTCACCTGTATTTCCCCACTATTTTTTCTCTTCATCCCTTTCCAGAGTGCCAGCTCTTATAACAAAGAATTTGAAAAGAGGGAAAAAATTCATTCAAAACCAACCATCATATCGAAAAGGGCTCACATTGTGTGGTATTATTCCTCACCAATGGTCTAACACCTTTGCAAAGAAGTGGTGATGTCTTTTCAAATGTCTTCTTTGGAGTGGCCTGTATTTTCTGACTGTGAGGATTAGAAAGTCTTCAAAGAGGTGTCACTGTCTTTCGAGGTTTGGAAGATTAGGAAGGATTTTAATAGAGGAATCATGGGGGGACAGGGACAGTATATGGGGTATATGGGGTAGGGAGGGAAGGCTGAGAAGGAAGAAATTCCAGGCACATAGGAGGGCAGGAACAAAGAAGGGACATAGTATGAGTTAAGATGGGAAGATTTTGGAGAACTTGGAATGCCATTCATCAAGCAATAGGAAGTTGGTGAAGAGTTTTGAGCAGAGGAGTGACATAATCAGCCTCTTGCTGATTGGGAAGCATGATGAAGGTGGGATTAGATGGTCCAGAACATGGAGGGAGTTTAGGACAGTTTAGAACAGTGGTTCTCAACCTTCCTAATGCCTTGACCCTTAATACTCGTATGTGGGTGTATCTGCATGTGGGTGTCCCCCACTGGAGACAGATAGAGGAGCAGTGTCTCAGTTCCTAAGACCATTGGAAATATATGTTTTCCGATGGTCTTAGGTGACCCCTGTGACCCCTGTGAAAGGGTCGTTTGATCCCAAAAGGGATCACCACCCACAGGTTGAGAACCGCTGGTTTAGAACATGAGGGATGGGGAAGAATTAAAGATAGCTACAAGTTTTTAAATATAAGTGACAGGATTAATGGAGAACACACACACATACACACACACACACAGATCTACTATGTGTCAGTCACTGTGTTAGGCTCTGGGGATACTAAAATGAAAAAAAAAGAAATTGCCCTTTTCCTCAAGAAACTTACATTTAAATGGGAGGGGGCAATCAATTAACCAACATCCAATCATCAAGCATTTATTAAGTGCCTGTGATATTCCAGGCCCAGTTCTAGGTAGTGGGGATAAAAAGACAAAAACAGCCTTATGTTCTACGGGGGAAACAACATATTCAGGAACAAATACATACAAAATATGTTTAAAAATACAAGGCAAATTTTTTTGGGGGGCATCAGCAGCTGGAGTTGGGGGAAGCATTCAAGAGAGCCATTGTAATCTATCAGTCTAATGACTCTGCTGATGTTATTATCATATGACCATCTGGAGGGTTGTTTAAAATGAGTGAGTCACCCAACCAGGGCTAGAACTAAGGTGAGCCAGTAAAGGCTTCCTGCCAGGGTACTGACATTCAGTGGTCCTGCTGGTCCTGGGACTGCTGTCTCTACCTCTAGCAGTCCTCTGCCAGCCTAGGCTACATAATTTGCTCTTTCTCTCTTACTTAGTCCCATGGTTAGCCTTCTATCTCTGCCCTGAGGCTTCCTTCACTTTTTCCTCCCTCTCTCAGGGATGGGATTCCCTGGGAAACATGTCTCCTATCCCAGTGCATTTGATCTGCTGTGCTGATGCCAACCTCCACCATGTTCCATCTCTGCATCCATCCTTCCCTCTGCACAACTGTCTTTGCAGTCAGTACTCAGGATTTGCAAGCCTGGGACCTGAGAAGAGGTGCCTGCTGTTTGGGAGGAGGGCAAGATGGTTGAGCTGCTGATTTTTATTCTTACAATATAGAATTTGTCAATTTGCCACATCTGACAGACTGTCCCTGTGTCACTGTATTCCTTTCCTTAATTGCTTTTTTTGCATGCCTATGTGTGTGTGCAGGCGCATGCATCCCCCCAGGGTACATGCATGCTTTTCCAGCTCCCTGAGAATGTCTCCCTTGATTTGGTAAGGAATGAACAAATGCCAGTTGACAAGGAGGTACCTATGAGGCCAACAGGCCATGCTGGGAGAATCGGGTACGGGGAAGCTCATGCTGTTTCTGGCAAATGGAATCTTTTTCTCTGGGCCTCTAGCTTTTTCTAAGGTCCAACTCAAATCCTGACTTTTTTGGGAAGTCCTCTCAGAGTAACCATAGCCCATGCCTTGACTCAGTTCTTCCCCTCTCCACCTCCACTTGCAGTAAAGCTACACCATGAATACTTGCTTCATCATTTCAATCCCTCAAACAACATACTTTTCTTACGTGCTCAAACCTGGGAATATAAATACAAAATCAAACAATTTCTGCCCCCAAAGCCTACATTCTATCATGAGGAGCAGCATTTACATAGAGAGCAAGGAGTCCTTAAGCTGTCATTGTAAACTTCTCTTGTAATCAACCCATCAATAAACTATACTAAGCCCTTTAATATGTGTCAGGTGTGGTGCTAAGGGTAAGGGATCTAAAGAAATGTAAAAGTCAGTCCTTAACCTCAAGGAGCTCAGAGTCTAAGCTGGGGAGACAATTTGCTATAAACAAGATAAACAAGAAATAATTAACAGAGAGAAGGGGATTGGGAATGGCTTCCTGTAGAAGATGGGATTTTAGTGGGACTTGAAGGAAACCCAGAGCTGGAGGTGAGGAGTGAGAGCATTCCAGGCATGGGGGGCAGTCAGAGAAATGCCCAGAGCTGAGAGAGGCAGGGCCTTGTTCAGGGAACATCTAGGAGGTCAGAGACACTGCATTGGAGGGTATGTAAAGTGTCAGAAGACTGGAAAGCTAGGGATGGGGGCAAGGGTGGTCAAAGAAAATGTCTGCAGTTGGGAGAGTCAGTGTCTTAATAACTGTATATAAATAAAATTGGTTTACTTTGTACTTAGTCACTTTATTTTAGGCATTTAAAAATATATGATTGAGAAGAAGGCCTGAGGCCTCCCTAGATTTGCCAGAGGGGTCCATGACATACAACTAAATTTGTATATAGTATGGAGTTATATACAGATATACCTGATATAGAGGTATATATAGACTGTATCCAAAATCAATACAGATGGTTTTGAGGAAGAAGGAATTAACTGCTGGAGTTGGAGAGCAGATGAGATAAGGCATCATTGTAAAGATAGGACTTCAACTGAGTTTGGAGTTAAGGTAGGTTCTAAGAGGTAGAGGCGTAGGCGAATGGGGTCCAGGGCAGTGCAAGAGCACAGATATGGGATGTTGTATGCAAGGAACAGTCAAGTGTTTTTGCCTGGACAGTAGACTGTGAAAGAAAGTGATGGAAAAGTATGCAAAGAGAAGTGGGGTCAGGTTGTAAAGGGAATGAAATGCCAAACAGAGGAGTTTGGGTTGGTCTTAGATGAGAGCAGGAGCAAGTGGGTTGTGTCATCGTTCATTAGTTATTTCCTGTATGCCTTGACTCTACAATGAGATCCACTGGAAAGCTTCCATTGGAGGTTGAATTAGCACTTACTGGGAATGTTGTACAGGAGATTTCATCTCAGGATGGACTAGAAGAGCTCTGAGGTTCCTTTCAATGCTGTGGTTTTCAGAAGAATCAGGGGAGAATGGTGGTCTTGGGTAATCAGTCAATCAAGCAAGCATTTATTAAGCACCTATTATGTGACAGGCATTGTATGGAACAAGGCATGTAATCTCTCTGGGCTTTAGTTGCCTTATTTATGAAGTGGAGCAGTTGGACTAGATGATCTCAGGTGTTCTAGCTTTAGGCTCTTCAATCCTAGTGTAGTACTCCTTTCTGGGATCAGTCCCTCCAACCAGGCACTGGCTCTGGTATACTGGGTCCCTAGAGTGCAATTACCATTCCTCCCCTTCAGGGTTCAACCTTGGGGGGGAGGGTTGTGGCTTCTAACTTGTAGCCCTTGAGCCCCCATTGGTGTGCTTCCATTATTAACTATTTAAACTCTACAAACTCTGTTTGCTTTTGGGAAAAGGTGTTTTCTCGAAAGGTATAGTATGAACAGTTGTTTCAGAACAATTCTCCCAAATTGGAGTGCATTCTCATATTGCAAAAATGCATGTGTGTCTTTTCATGCATACATGTATTTTCTTTGGGGAGAGAGGGGCAAATATAAAGTACAGTGTCAATGAGATACACATATTGGGAACATATGTGACAAATAGGAAACGTGCAAATACCAGCACTGAGAGTGCTTTTTTTTTTCCTGTGTGGAGTCTTTTTAACTCTATATTGGGCTCTAAGGACTGGTTCTTTTTTATAGTTCACAGTTATCATCTCCACTCTGGGTGTGTATACCATATTCCCTGAAGCTGCTTCATCCCTTAGGTGAATGTTCTCCTGTGCCCATTTATGTCTATTCCCTCATCCCCCATTTGCCCTTGGTGTGTCTCTTTGCTCTGGTTTGGATGTTTTGTTTCCTATTGGTCCTTCTTCTCCAAAGACATGGCCAATGAAAGATAGTGGGGGTGTGTAGGAGGGGGGAATGCCCTCATTTCCACAAGAGTTGTTCCCTCTCAGGTGTCTTGTCTTGATTTTGAATCTTCAGCTCCAGAACTGAAAGCTTCCAGCCCTGTCTAGAGTTCTCTGGACCAATTTACCAATGGATTATTATTTTTAAAATAGGCCCAAGGGAAGTGACCAATCCTCTCAGCCAATTACATTGCTCTCTTTCTTGACCAAATCAAAGAAATTCAAACCAGTAGAAATATCAGAGGGCACAATCATTTTGTTTGCATACTTACAAGCTCAATATTATTTGATTAATTAATTGGGGAAGGAGAGGAAGCCCATCCTTACATGAGGAAACTGAGACTTAGATAGAATCATTGATGACTTTATGACATGTTATTGCTTACTAGCTCTTTGGTATATGCTGATCCTTCAGGAGCAGACAGTATAGCCCATTGTACAATACATTTCTCAAGGGTACACACACAGAGTCTCATAAGGAGAGCAACCACCCAGTCAACTGGATTCCCCAGAACTGTTCTGATTGGCCACAGAGTAGTTTTTTCTGTCTTTCTTATTCTCCCCTTGACACCACAGTGAGCTTTATAATATGAGAACCAGCTTAGAAATACATGCCCAGAAACTTGAACTAGTGTGCTTTTCTGAGTGGATTGGAGGTAACTCAAATAAAAAGGGAGGCTACTGCCTTCATCAGTGCCATTGTCAGCACTAGCAGCCTTCTACCCCACGGTTAGATTGCTTTGTCTTTCATGATGGTAGCAAGCAATGACACAATGCTAGAAGTCATGGCAGAATGATGAGTCCATAATCTAAGGGGCGGGAAGACACATATACTTGAAACCATTAGAAATTACTTGTCATAATTGTAATGTCAATAATACTGGCTGACATTTGAATTGCATGTTTGTGTTTGTAAAGCCCTTTACATCCATTATCTCCTTGGCTTCTCATGGCAAGCCCATGAGGCACCACCCAGGAGAAAGGACAAAGACAAACCATAGAGCATCACTGGGAGAGTGAGTGGGCCCAGAGATGCAAGATGGAAGGCCTTGAGCTCATGCCATAAGGGAACATATTGACTAAAGAATCTAGGGATGATTAGCCTTGAGAAGAGAAGTATTGGGTAGGGTGGGGCAGAATGAGGTATGACAGCTGTTGGGAAGGCTGTTATTTTAAGACGGATTAGACTAGGAAGGTTGGTGACAGAAAAAGATTTAGGTTGAATGTGAAAATAACAACCCAAAAAAGAAACTTTTCAAACCCCAAAATGAATCTCAGTGTGGAGTTGGCAGTCTTGTGAGTTAGTAAATTTTCTATTGCCTTCAAGAGGGGGTTGGAACCAGTTTTTGGCCAGATTGTAGAGAGGATTGTTGTTCAGGTAGGAGTTGACTAGATGGGCTTTGTGGTCTCACCCTACTCAGAGATTCTGAAATTCTGTAATATTAATTCAGATAAAGCATGCTTAGTGCTTTTCCAAGCATTTTACATGCTTACTCTCTGTATGTTCAAGACAAACTTTCCAGGTGAGTCTAATCTTTTTTACTTCCATCTTATAGATGAATAGACTGAGGCTCAGAAATGTGAGATGACTTGCTGTGTGGGTGTATGTGTATGTGTATGTGGGTGTGCACACATATGTGGTCTGTGTATATGTGTGTGGTCAGTCAAGAAAACCAGAATAGAGCAAGATTGTGGTGGAATTTTAATGCCAGGTCCACATTTGCTGCTGTTTCTTGTCAGATCATAAGAATCCCAACTGGTCAGAGAAGGCAGAGAAAAATCAGGCTTGGGGTAGGAAGGGTCTAGGGAAGTTTCTTGGAGGAAGAAATGTTTGAACAAGGGCTGTGCAGAAATATGGGCTGCCGTGTCTGCATTTTCTCTGCTGGGGGTGAAGTATGCAGTGTATGTGTTTGTGTGTGAATGTGTGTGTGTGTTTGTGAGTACGTATGCATATGTGTTTGTGTGTGAATGTGCATCTGCATATACATATGTATGTAGGTGTATTGCATTTTATGTTAATGTGTGCGTGTGTATATGTGTGACTATGTATATGAACATATACGTGTGTGGCTGTGCATATTTGTGTATATGTGTATATGTATACATGTATATGTGTGTCTATATAAACAAAAACCAATGAAGGGGTTCTTATCCTATTCATATTTAGACCCAAGAAGATGATCAGAGTCTGCCCTTGTTTTGCTATACTTCCTGGTGAGCTCTGACCAACCAAACTCAAACCTTTTGATTAACCAAAACTAGACTGTGCCTGGCTCAGTCTCCTGTGCAGTTCCTATGTGCCCCAACCATCCCCATCCTCTGGAATATCAGGAATCCCTCTTCTCTCAAGCCCTTGGGAGCTTACAAGGCATTTTCACATTTGTTGTCTCAGTGGTCCTGATGACCACCTCATGAGCACTTTGTCCTCTAGTACCTAGGACAGCACTCGGTTCTTAAGGTAGTGTGGACTTCACTTCATAGTTGAAAGAAGGCCAGCATCCTCTGCTGTGCTGGACTAAGAAGTCAGCTGGTAGTGTGGTACAGTGGAAAGAACAATGACCTTGGGGGAGCATGAATAATTGCTAATAACAGCTCCACTTACATTGATAGTGCTTTTAAGGTTTGCAAAGCACTTTCCAGATGTCACCTCATTTTGTCCTGCTCACAGTCCCAAGAGGTAGAGGCTATTATAATCCCTGCTTGACAGATAAGGAAACAGGCTGAGAGGCATTATGTGAATTACCCAGGGTCACAAAGTAGTAAGTGTCTGAGGCAGGATTTGAAGTTGGGTCTTCCTCACTCTAAGACCAATATTCTCTCAGCTGTACCACCAAATTAGAATAATAGGTCATATTTATAGAATAACCCATGTTGATATAGGCCTTTAAATTTAACAGGACAATTCCCCTTATGAGGGAGGTAGAATTATTCCCACTTTAGATCTGAAGAAAATGAAGTTCAGAGAGGGCAGGTGATTTATTCGAGATCACAGAGTCAGAATTTGAACCCAAATCTTCCGATTCTACATCCAGAACTCTATCTACCATGTCACCCTGTCCTTCCCCAATATTTAGCTCCATTTTCTCATCTCTGCCATGAGGGGTTTGAGATAGACTATTTCTAAGGACCTTTCTTGCTTTGAGAGTCAATATGGCTTGGAATGAACTGGGGAAAGACCCCCACATTTGGAGCCATAGACTCTGGATTTGGATTCCAGCTCCATGGCTTACACATTGTGTGTAGTGGTCAGACTTCACTTTCTTTCTCTGAGAAATGAGGGGATCAAATTGCATGACTTCTGAGATGCCTCATCACTCTAGAGTTACAACTTGTAGTTCTAACTGTGTCCTCAGGGCTTTCACAGGCAGTATGGTGCAGTGATGGACCCCTGGATTGTTAGTTAGAGGATCCATATGACAAATCACTTCCATTCTCTCTGCATCAGTTTCCTTATCTATGAAATGAGAGGGTTAAAATAAACCAATCCTTCCCAATGTTTTTTGGTTTCATAAAGTACTTTCAAAAACAAAAAAATGTGTTGTGAACTTCTAGGATAATTTAATATACTACTCATAATATATTTTACAGTTGTTTAATACTCAATGAGCTATTAAATAATTTTTAGCATGCACTTCTTAGATGGTCTTAGCAAACCCCCAAAGGCTTTGCAAATCACTAAATAGGAATCTCCAGACAAGATGGCCTCGAAGGTCCCTTCCAGCTCTTAATCTATGACCATTCAGTCACTCTGGCTCTCAATCTGTTCATCTGTTAAATGAAGGCATTGGACTAGAGGAGGTCCTCTCCTGGTTTAGTTCTCATTATGTGACTCCAAGTGATGTTTCCTTCTTGGTCCTCAGTTTCTTCTTGGGTAAAGTGAGGGGCTTGGACAAGATGGACTCTGAAGCCCCTTCCAGGTCTAGGTCTATGACATTATGATTCTAAGGGAAGGAAGTCCCACCCTTGGCCTCCCAGATAGTGAAGATCCATCCCAGCTTCTCTGCCTACTTACTTGTTCTCCCAAACTCCTGCTACTCCTCCAGCCTCACCCCTTTCACATTAGTCTCTTCCCCCCTCCTCCCCTTCATCCTTGCTGGCTGTGAGGCAGGACCCCTGCTGGAGTTTGCCTGGCCCAGTTTGTTTCTGCCTCGTGTTGCCTTTCTGAAATGTTTTCCTGGCGGCAAACTGGTCTTCCTGCTGTGAGGGAAAGGAAACACAAATTAGCAGTACTCCATATCTGAGCACTTCCCCTGGCATTTATTTATCCCAGCAGAAAGAGCCCAGCATTTTTCTTCCAAATTAATATGCAAATGAACGTAAGCAACACCTCCCACGAGCAGGTTCAGAACACAGTGGTATTACACTCAGAACATTTATTAATGCTATTAATAGTGCTGTTTGCTTTTACTTTGGTTCCCCCCCCCCCTTTTCTTCACTGCCATTCTAACTGGGACTGGGGTTGTTTTGGCTTGGGTATAGGCACACAGCCACCTTGTGTCATAATTGAACTGACGGTAAGAACAGCCTGAGGTCCATCCTTGGGAGCTTTAGGAGACCTGAGTCTTAGTCGTTAACTCTCTGTATAAGCCAGAGTAAAACATTTACCCTTTAACAGCTTGGAACATGTGGTACCTAAGGCCCCTCCCCTCTCTTGTGTTCCATGTTTCAAGGTTCCTCCCAACCATGACCTCTGTATCAAGGTCTCTCCAAGCTATAATGTTCTAAGATCCTCCAAGAGCTGACACTCCATGTTCTATGGAGCCTTTCAGCTTTGACATCCTATGTTCTAATGTCTCTTCCTTCTCAGCTCTGACATCCCCTATTCTAAGGCCCCTCCCCACTCTGATATTCTTTATTGTAAGGAGCCTCTCAGTTCTAATATGGTGTATACTATGATCTACCCCAGTTCTAATGTTCTATATTCTAAAGCCTGCTCTGACTTTCTACGTTCTAAGGTCCCTCCAGTTTCTACATTCTTTGCCCCTTCAAATGCTAATGATTTATGATAACCCTGAGCCCACTTATTGTGAGTTGTGATTCTCTTACCTTAGTCTCATCAGGATTGTGGGAGGAAAAGGATGTTGAGTCAGAAGGACTTGTGGTGAAGTACTTGGGAGTGTCCCTTGTGAAGAGGCCCTGAGATGCTTAGGAGGCAGAGGATTACTGAACTGAAGGGAGGCTGATGGTATGGGCATTCCTGTGGGTAAGTTTCAGGGATCTGAATGGTGAGAAGCAAGCTGGTGTACTCCTGAGCAAAACAGCTTGTAAAGCAAGCAGAGTGTGTTGTAAGAATGATTCTAGACAGAGAAATTGGAAGGTTTGGGGTTGATCTTGGATTCATTGTCCCTTGTAGCTTCATTAGGATGGGGAGGGGTGGCAGTGGTGGAGACTGGTTGCTTGTGCTAGTCCAGAACACCATGTGCAGAACTGGAGAAGCAAGAGATGATGGTGCTATGGTCTGATACAGCCGAGAGCTACCTATCTGAATTGTACCAGCCGAGCTCACTTTTTGGAAAAGAGATGTCTAGTTGTGGGCACTGAGACTGTGAGAGCCAGAGCATTTGTAACTTTCTCACCATGTTTTCACATCTCTGATTTCATTCTATTCCTATAATTCTCCTTTGGTGCAAACAGAGCCGATATCATTATACCCATTTGACAGATGTGGAAACACTCCTAGAGAAATAGTATAGTGGAGAGTATTGAGCTGGCAGTTCTAGTCACAGCTCTAATGATAATGGCTTTATCACTTTGGGTAAGTCCTTTCCCCTCTGTGCCTCATTTTCCCCCTCTCTTAAATGAGATGGTATGATGTTCTTCAAAGTCCCTTCAAGTTCTAACTTTCTGATCCTGTATTTTTAACTCTCTTACCCTTCAGTGGTATGCATAAGCATTAGGTTATTTGCTCCTCAAGGTCAGGGGCTGTCCTTTGCCTTTCTTTCCCCAGTGCTTACTTAGCACAGTGCCCGGCACATAGAAGGCACTGAACATATGATTAGTGACTGACTCCCTTCTCTCCCCACCCTCACAATCCCCATCCAGGACTCCCTTTGTCAGTGACTTGGAATTTTGTATTGGACTCTTTCTCTGCCTTTGCTCTCTTCTTTGACCTCTCAAAGTCTGCTCTCAAGGAGACACTGCAAATTAACTCAGAATAAGGCCACAGATGACTCCCATTCAAGTGACATCAGAGGCCTTCTCAAAGGGTTGTGACAAACCTAGATTCTTTCCAAGGTCATGGCAATGACACACAACAATTATAAGAACAATAACGATTTTGTTGTTGAGCTGTTTCAGTCGTGTCTAACTCCTCATGACCCCATTTGGAGTTTTCTTGGCAAAGATACTAGAGTGTTTGCCATTTCCTTCTCCAGCTCATTTTACAGATGAGGAAACTGAAGTCAACAGGGTCAAGTGACTTACCCAGGGTAATCCAGCTGGTAAGTTTCTAAGGCCAGATTTGAAGTCAGGTCTTCCTGGCTCCAGGCCCAGCACTCTACCGCTGTGTCACATAGCTATCCCCAACAATAATGATAGTTAACCTTTATATAATACTTTCAGATTTACAAGGCACTTTACAGACATTATCTCATTTGATCCTTACCACAAATCTGTGAGGTAGGTCCTATGATTTTCATTTTATTAGTAAGGTAATTGAGGGAAATTGTGACTTGCCTACAGTCACATAACAAGTGACCTTGTGAGGCAAGATCTGAACTCAGGTCTTCCTGACTCCAAGTTCAGTGTTCTGTCTACCTTGCTATCTAGCTGGTCCTACCAAGCTAAAAGGAATAAATCTCCCAGCCTGGTAGGGCATTGTATATAGCAGTCTCCTCAGGATGAGCCTAACAAGATTCTGGGATGCTCAACAGCAGGGGTCTGGTGATGGCTTTTGTTTTGGCTATGACGACTCACTAGTAACGACTACATACTAAGACAAAGAAGCCTTAGGCTCCGTCTCTGTAGGAAATCGTGGGTCTTTGGAGAATCACAGCATCAGAGTGGGAAGGGATTTAGTGACCATCTAGTGACATGCAATTTGTACCTGAGAAGAAGGCCCCACCCCAGCATACCTGGTAAGTTGCCATCCAAAGTGAAATCTGTTACCTCAAGAGATTCTTAATGTTGTTTCTATCCCAGACCCCTTCAGCAGGCAGGCAGTTTGGTGAAGCCTACGGACCTTTTCTTGGAATAACATTTTTGAAAGGATAAAATAAAATGCACAGAGTTAGAAAGGATACCAATTATTTTGAAATACAGTTTTTTTAAAAAGTAAATTTATAGACTCCAGGTTAAGAACCCCTGCTCTCAAGGAAGCCAATTCTACTTTTGGACAACTCTAATTGTTCAGAATTTTCCCTGTAACATCCAGCCTAAATTGGCCTCTTGGCAAGTTCCGCTTTGCCATTAATAGTTGACAATGGTTAGTTCCATTACTCTGCCAGAGGGATTTGCATCTCAATGGGGACAAAGTCTTTGAAAATGAATAGACTCATAATGGTGGAATTTCAGTCATGTTGACAGCTCTTAGGGAGATTGCTTTGGGCTGATCACCCTCCTCACTGTCCCAAAACCTTTATCTTGTGGGAGATTTTTTCACATTTCTAGGCTTTAGGCCAATTAAATACTTACATTTGAGCCAATTCCACTTTTGACTGGGTTAGCTCAGTCATAGATCATGAGAATTTCATAGATATGATATACATAGGAATGAAAGATCATAGATTTGGATTGGGAAAGTATTATAGGTCATCTAATCCAAACCTCTCATTTTCTATATAGTAAAACTGAGGTACGATGTCATATATATTGTAACTGGAAGATATGGGATTTTCCCCTTCCACAAAGAAAAAAAAATTTAAAAAGTTTTTTTTTTTTTACATAGTCTCTCCATCTTGGGTGTATAATGGAGAAAGGTGAGTTAGATTAGAGTATAATTAGATGGATTTGGAATTAGTTGGAACTGGTTAGGCCCAAAGGCTATGGACTAGGTTTTAGGAAAAGAGGCATTTGTGATATATCCTTGGTCCTGCACTTTTCAACATCTTAATTACTGACTTGGATGGAGGTACAGATGGTGTTTTTACATTTGTTAAAAACAGAGAGCCTGGAGGGATACATTGAGTTAATAGTTAATTAATAGTTAATGCATTGATGAAAAAATGGATCTGAAAGCATATCAACAGGCTAGAAAAATGGCATGAGCCTAAGAAAATGATACACCATAGAATATCGTATTTAGAAGGAAACCCAGAGTCCATCTCCTCCAATTTCTTCCCTAGTAGGACTCCTTCTATAATTTTAGAGGCAAGGTATCCATACAGAAAGAATGCTGGTTTGGAATCAAAGGAGCTGGTTTCATATCTCACCTGAGGCTAGAGCAGTTAAGAGAATTGCCCCTGGCTACACCAGTAGTGAGCGCCAGAGATGGGATTTGAACCTGAGTACTCTGACTTCAGAGGCCAGGCTCTTTCTGCTATACCACGTTGCCTGGTTGTCAATGGCCCCAGGGATTCAATAACTGTGTATAGCCAGTCACCAGCCAGATTCCTAGCCAAGCAGGAGCGGGGAGTGTAGACCTCATATTCAGCCTCTATGTCAGGAGGGTGGACTTTGTCTTCCAATACTATGAATCCCCATTTTGGGTAGGCCTCTACTTGGGTAGAAAGACTCAAAGCATCTCTATAGCCATCACTTCATCTGATCCTTACGAAGGTAGGCAGAATCAGGATTAATTATCCCCATTTGACAGATGAGTAAAACCGAGGCTCGAAGAGGTAATATGATTTGCCTCAGGCCACATAACTTGTTAGTGGTCATTGGCCTGCTCTACAAGCATATACTCTCATGGATGATGTATGGAATTATAAGCAACACTGAACCCAGGCATGTCTGGGAAATATTCAGCACTGACATTTACCTCTAAGTTTCTAAGAGGCTGTATTTGTTATAGTCTATAGTCTTTAATACTCTATAGTTAAGGATGAGTGAGTGATTCATTATCACAGAGACATGGCATAGGTTATCATGGACCCAAGCCAAAGACAAGCATATAGGCGTGAGTCATGCATGGCCTTTCCAGGTCCATGGCTTTAACCACCACAAAAAAATATGAACTGCTACCAGGCTTTTCAAGCTGTGCCCTGTGCCTGAAATGCACTCCCTCTTTACTGCTATCTCTTAGAATCCTTAGTACACCACTCAAGGCTTATCTCAAATGCAGCTTCCTATACAAGGTCTTTCTCAGCTTTACCAGTTGTTAGTGCTTCTGACCCAAATTTCTTGGTGTTTACTTTGAGAATATTTCATTCTACCATTTGTTCTATATTTATCCTGTGTGTACTAACTTAGCCTAATGTTGTTTCTCCCAGGAGAATGTAAGATCTCTGAGTGTGGGGGCATAATTTTGCTCTCCCTTTGTATCTTCAGACCCATCAGAATAATTTAGCACCGTAGTAAATGCCAGGAAGTTAAACACTTTCTTCATCAATAAAATGGGACTGATAACAGGACCTACCACATGAGTTTATTGTCAGGATCAAATGAGATAAAGCATATAAAGTGCCTTGAAAACTCAAATGCCATATAAATGTTGGCCATCATTGTTGTTATTATAATTATTGTGCGTTGTCGCCGTAACCTTTGAAAGAACGCAGACTCCTCACAATACCTCGATGAGGCATCTGGTATGGACTTGAGTGGGGGTCATCCGCGACCTGATTTTGAGTTAAGTTGTGACATCTGAGAGGGAGCAGGGACAATAGCAAAGGAGGAGAAAGAATCCAATGCGAATGCCTTAGTAGATGTTAGTCTATTGATTGATATTTAGTATTTTCTTATATGTGTGTATGCCAATTCATCCTCCACCTGGAAAATGGGGTGGTTTTTTTTTTAAATCTTTTTGTCCCCAGAGCCTTGCATAGTGCTCTGCATATAGTAAATGCTTAAAGAATACTTCTCAATCAGTAAACATTTATTAAGCACCTTCTAGGTGCCAGGAACTGTGCTAAGCACTGGGCACACAAAAAGAGGCAAAAAGCCCCCATTCTCAAGGAGATCACATATCATGTGGCTGCTCAGAGAAGGAATTACATGAAAGTAGGAAGTTAGATGTTAACCTTGTGGACAAGAGTTGACTATTATGTTGGAAGACAGAAAAAGGGATGGGGAAGCTGGATGAGGCTCTAAGAAGGTGTTGGGATAGCAACAATAAGAGAGAGTATGGTACAATGGAGAGATCGCTGGATTTGTATTCCAGAAGATCTGTGTTTGAATTCTGGCTCCAATCATCTGATTTTAGAGGATTCAAAGTTGGAGGTGACCTGAGGGGTAATCTATACCAAGCCCCCAATTCCTCCCCCATTTTACACATAAGGAGACTTTGAAGCCCCCAAAGGGGGAGATACTTGCTCAAGATCACACCAGTAATAATAATTCACAAGTATATAGCAATTTAAGGATCACAAAGTTCCTAAAAGCCTGGCTAGGTAGGGAGTAACAGACTGAAGATATGAATTCAGATCCTTCAATGTAAAACAAATACTTTTTTCATTACATTAAATGACCTAATTTACCACAGAGAAAATGACTTCATCTGAGTTTCTCTTCTATGATTCAGAGGCCAAATGACAGTGGCTAAGCCGCAGCTGGAACCCAGGACTCCTGACTGTCAGGATGCCTCATTGAAAGATTTTTTTTTAACTTCTCCTTGAGGACAGATATAGTGTCTCATTCATCTCTGTAGTGCCTTCTTCAGTGCTGGGTTCATTGTGGGTAACCAATAAATATTGGCTGAATGAATGAGAAATATTTCCTTCAGTTTGAACAAGTCAAGGGAGGTCTTTGCTAATATCAAAGCAAGGTTGGGACTACTATTTGTCAGCAGGTTCTGTACTGTTTGGAAGAAAAGGATTCAGAACTAGAAGGAACTTCAGAGACCATCTACTACAAACCCCTCATTACGTGGATGATGAAACTGAGATCCAAAGAAATTAATGATTTTTCCGGTGTCTTATAGGAAGTAAGTAGCTGTACTAGGATTTGAATCGTATGTTTCTCATTCCAGAAAGGCTGTAATTATTTTTGTAATTATTTTGTAAATAATATTTGTAATTATTTTGTATGGTTCTATAAAATAACTTCTTGGCAGTTTAATTGTTATGGCATGAAATTTGTGAATTTCATTTGGGTGACATCATCATTTTTGCTGTATCGATGCAGCCAGCCATGAGTATGGAATGTTTCCAATTATTTGTTGTCCTTTATTTTTATAAAGGGTGTTTTGTAGACAAATTCCCAAGCCCTCAGTATGTCATGATAACTTGAATCCCATTTATTTTGTGCATTTTGCACTTGTTTTGAATGGAATTTCTTTTCTCTATGGCCTGCTGGATTTTGTTAGTAATTGACAGAAAGATTGATTCTTTATCTTGTATTTTGTGTCTTGGTATTTTCCTGAAATTATTCTTTTAAACTAGTTTTTTCATTTATTCTCTAGGTAAGATGTCATATCATCTGCAAAGAGGGATAATTTTTGTTCCTCCTTGCCTATGCTTATTCTTTCAGTTTCTTATTCTTGCCTTGTAATTATAACTAGCATTTGTATCAAATAATGACCATTACAGCAGATTTCCTTGTTTTACCTCTGATACTATTGGAAAGGCTTCTAGTGTTTTTCTCTTAGAAATAATGTTGGGTCTTGATTTTAGATATACACTTTCTAACTCTTTGGTGTTCTAAGGTCCCTTCCAGGTCTGAGATTCTAAATTATTTTCTAAAGTCTTCCCCCATTCTGACATTCTGCATTCTGAGGTTCCTCTCAGTATTGATACTGTGCCCCAAAGTCCTTCCCAGGGCATCATTCAAAGGTTCTTCCCTTTCAAATTTCATGCCATAACATTTTGTTCCATGTCATTCCCAATCCAGAAATCTATGTTCTAAGGTCTCTTCTAGCCCAGCATTGTGTTCTGTACCCTTCCTAACGCTGGCATTCTATGTTTTAAGGTCTTCCCCAGTTCTGAGATTCTGTGATCCTATATTTCATTGTTAGAGCAGGAATGCTTAGTCCTTGGCTTTAGTTTCCTTGATAAATAAATGTCTAGTGCTCCCTTCAGCTTGGATTTCTGCTTATCTACTTGGATCTCAGTTTATGTTATGCCCTCTTTGGACCTCCTTCCCTTCTAAACCTCCTAATAACCAGTAAATCTCTTGTATAAGTTCCATTCATTCAGATCTCATGCAGGAATCCAACAACCATCCCCTTGCAATATGGTGAGATTTAGTGGAACTGCATGCGTTTTTTCTTCTTCTGAGTCTGGTGCCAGAAGTAGGAACCTTCAGGCTAAGGTTGGTGGGTGTTCCTAGATACCCTAGAGTGTTCAGATGTGGGGAATTCATGAAGAGAGCTGTATTTCCTGCATTTGAAATGAAACAAAAGAGCATATCCTAAAGTTCCATTTCCACTCAAAGGACAAAGATGTCTCTATAGTAGGGACATTCAGAGTAACTAGCATTGCCTCTCATCAACCATCTTCCCCTTGGCACCCCTAATTCAGATTCTGTCAGAATCTGATACTGAGGGTGCTCCCTGACAGGCTGTAATCACAAACCATCAGGTCTGCTTGCCCTAGTCCAGTGCACTGGAGACTTGGGAGACAGATTCATGCTGCATGGCCTCTGCTCTCCACTAGCCTTGCAGGTGTGTGGCAGTCATTGCTGATCTGATGTCTGCAGGGAGCCAGTTTTCTCAGGCAGAGTGAAGTGGTTAACCAAAACACTAGGGGCTTTGGTTTGGGGTGCCAGTGGAACATTAGATTCAGCCAGGCAATGTAGTAATAGAAGCCCCCTTTGTCATAGTGGCATAATAAATTGAGTGCTGGATTGGAGTAGGGAACAAACAATCATTAAGCACCTACTATGTGTCAAGTACTGTGCTAGGTTAAATATTGTTTTGTGTGATCCTCGGGATATGAACTCATATCAAGAAGATATGAGATCTTGTCTTCCTTCTGATACTTCCAGTTTTGTGGTCCTGGGGAAATTATTTCTCCCATCTTTGAGAGGTGATAATGATAGCACTTACTTTACAGCGTTGTTTGAAGGTTTAAATAAAATAACAGGTATAAAGCACATTTAAAAAAATGCAAATATCTGTTTAGCTTTAAGGTTTACCAAGACTTTCCCTTACAATATCAATCAAAAGTATTTATTATATGCCTACTATGTGCCATGCTAGGCACTAGGGCACTCTGTCAGCATTCTTATTTTGCAAATGAAGAAACTAAGACCCAGAAAAGGGAAGGAACCTGCCTGAGGTCTTAGGGTTGAGTGTTAGATATACCTAGTACAGCTCTCCTGAGGCAATAAACAGATCCAGGGGTGTCATCCTGCTGGACAATCCCAAGCAGGTTAGGAAGGAGTTAACAAATTGATCCATCCATCAACCATCATTATTCAACACCTACTATGTGCAGACCCTGTTCTAGGCACTGGAGATAGAGAGACAAAAATCAGATAGTCTCTGCCTTGAAAAAGATACTCGTTCCACTGCGGGAAGAGGGAGGCATTGTGAGAAATAAAAGTAGCCAGAAAGAATGAGCACAAGGACTCATTTGTCGATTTCAGATCCTGAAATCAAACTTTGCATGCTCTAACCAGACAGGGCTTAGTTTAAATGCCATGTTTAGTTAATTGTGACCATAAGACTCAAGGCTAGAAGGTACTGAGAAATAGTTCAGCTGAGCTCCCTCATTTTAAAGGTGAAAAACCTGCAGCCCAGAGAGGGAAATGCTTTGCCCATGGTCACAAAGTCAGGTAGTGTTTCCCTACATGTACGTGATCCCAATTCCCCCAAGTGTCTACCACTCTCCAGTGGTCAGCTCCAAGGTCGGCACTGTACTAAGCAGAAACAAGTAACCTTTACTCTTTTGCTCATGTCAATTTTTAAAAAGGCAATGAATAACCACACTGAACTTGGAGTCCAAAGACCCAAGTTCAAATCCCAGCACTGCCACTTGGAAGCCTGACCTTGGGCAAATGTATGTCACCTCTCTGGGCCTCAGCTTCCTCATCTCTGCATTGGGTGACCTTGGATATCCCTTCCTCAGAACCCTAAATCTATGACTTTCCTCCTGGCACAATTGCTCAGTTTTACTGTTGATACATTACTGCAGTAGCCCCTTGATACTCCTGTCACCTTCCACCCCAATAAAGCTCTTGGTGATTCTGCTGTATAACTCAGTAGCCAATAGGAAGATCTTGTAATTTTCAGATTAAGCATTCATCTGGCTATAAGAGAACGTTATCCTCCCCCAACTCCCCAGAAGCCCCCTCTGCTCCAAAGTATTCCTCTCTTCAGTGTAGATAGGAGCAGGCTCATTAGCTGGGTGATATTTCTTTCTCTCTAATTCATTCCTCCTGAGTAAAACATTCCCAATATGATCCCCTGGCCCCTTTTAGGGCTAAAATATTTGCCCCTGGCTCTAAAGAATATCTGGGGAGATGGCGGAAAGGGAATCATAGAGTTAATATGGTAGGACTGGAAACAAAGCTTATTCTTCTTTGCCAAAAGCCCTGTTCCATCCCTTGACAATCTTGGCCTAGCCTTGGCTTCCTGGGGCTCGGCCTTTAATAGTATTTATTACTATCCCTTTTAGCAATGAAATCTTAGCCTGGGCCCATCCTGAGCCTAAGCACAAATGTGCCAGTTGGGAAGAAGGAGGCCGACTGGCTGGACCTCCATCCTGGCTTCTTGCCCAATTGGGATTGAACTGGGGCCACTAGAGGCATTTCAATTAGAAAATCAGGTTTCCTCTCCCCATTTCCCCCACAAACACCAGCCACCTCCTTGGTTCCTCAGCCAGCCAAGCCTTCCAGGTAAAGCCTTTTAGGTTTGGCTGTGACTTCTGGCAGGCTATGCTTTCTTTCTCCCTCACTTCTCAGATGGCTTACTTTACCACCATCTGGAGTTGGTTCAGGGGAGAAGGGAACAATAGCTGAGTGGCTTTGGAGATAATTCTTACTTTCTAAAGAGAGGAAAGGGAAAAAAAACCACCCCCAGAACATTACCTAGTCTTCACTCCAGATTTTTTTCAAGTATCTTGCAGCCATTAAAAAAAAAAAGAGATTGTTGTGTTGGAAAGAGTCCTGGGTTTTGAGGGAGAGGCACAAGGTTCAAGCCCCCTCTGCTTGCTTCTTACTAGCTATGCAACTCTGGACAAGTCACTCAACTGCTCTGAACCCTGATTTTTCTAACCTGTAAAATAGGGACAAAATGCCTAGACTACAAATCTACTACTAACATGAGTGTCAAAAAGGGGTTAAAAGACCACACAAATATTAATTTTTATTGTTATTTTCTGTGGGAGATGAAATGGGTGACATAGTTAGGTTTTTCAAGAATCAATCAATGAGCATAGATTAGGCACCAGGTGCTACATTAGGTACTTCCATTAGGAAGTAAGATAGAGTTTACAGTCTCTCCAGGCCCATGTATTAACAAGAGCCTTGGGCACTGTGCTGGGCAGCAGGAGCCTGGGGCCACTCCAGGCTTTGCCATCAGCTCGCCATATAATGTTTGGTGCAATGTCCTCTGTCTGGCACTTGCTCATCTCATTTGGAAAATGAAGTGGACTAGACAAGATAATGGTCTTACCCACCTCTGACATCCCCTGTTCTAAATTCCCTCCCAACTCTGACTTTCTAGGTTCTAAGTTTCTTCCCACCTCTGACATTCTCTGTTCTAATGGCCATGTCAACTCTAGAATTGTGTGAACTTGCTCCTGTGAAGGGTCAGTCCAAATTCTGTATATATCTTGTTCTGCTCTCTATGACTCCAAATCCTGAGACAGGGATAGAACCCAGGTATTCCTAACTTCCAGTTCAGTACTTTGTCCACAACCATCAGTCTGCCTTGTGCCTAGGTCACTCGGGTGGGAAGCATCAAAGGTGAGGTTTGAACCAAGAGCCTCTTATTCTAATGCCAGCACTTCTACTATACCATGATCATAGCTTAGAAGGGACCTCAGGGGCCAATTTGTATTGAGGTACAGGGAAGATAAGCACCTTAATAAATACTTAAAGATTGATTCCCCAAGGTCATACAGGGCAGACACAAGAACCAAGAGCAAGAGCATGAGATCCTGGATTTAAAGCTGGAATGGATCCCAGAAGCTACCTAGTCAGGCCAAGTCCCTCATTTTACAGGTGAAGAAACTGGGGCCCAAAGGTGTCATGTGTCTTGCCACCCCAGGTAACACCCAGAGCAAGCGAGCAAGGTGATGTTTGCATCTAGGTCCTGTGACTTCAAATCCAGGGCTCCTTCCACTGGGTCTCCTTCACTACCTGTGGATCTTGGCCAAGTCACTTCATCTTTATAGATTTCAGCTTCAATACTTGTAACAGTTTAGGAATTTGTTGGATTAGAAAGCCCTGAAGGTTCCTAGTCCAAGATGGCCAATATTAAGTTATAGACTCTGAGATCACATATCTGACTTATTCCCGCATTAAAGTGCTTCTCTGATGATGTTCTAAAATGCCCTACCAGAGGACCATAAGTTGGAAAGACTTTGAGTATGGATTCTGGAACGAGAGAGAGAGAGAGAGAGAGAGAGAGAGAGAGAGAGAGAGAGAAAGAGAAAGAGAGAGAGAGACAGACAGACAGACAGACATCAGAGCTGCAAATAGGAGCTTTTGTACCTGGACTAGCATAAGCCATGCTGGGACAAAATAAATCCTTGAATACTTTTTTTCCCTTGGACGCCAGATCTAGCTAGAGACAAGGCTGGAGGAGTAGAGATCGGAGGTTAGGGGTAGAGCAGGCATAAACTGATGATCTTACTAGCAGAGGAAACAAACCAGCTGGTATAGTCTTATTTGAATTTTTTTTCTTGCTAAGTAGTCACTAAATCCTCTCATCTCTCTGCTTTTGAAGGGGTGAAAGTGCTTTCATTGTCTCCTAAATTTGCTGTCTTTGGGGAAAGCTCCCTTGGCCTCAGGATAAATGATTAAAAAAAAAGATTCATTAAGCAATAACTATGTGTCAGGTACGGTGATAAGCAGATCAACTTTTCTCCCCAAGAAGCTTAAATCCTAACTGGAGAAGATTACCCATCTGGAGGAGTGGTGGTCAGGGATGGGGGCTTTGGTCCGTGAAGACACAGAGATGGTAAGTAGAGTCACAATGCAATTGACTGACTTGGCCCTTTCAGGGATGGTAGTCTTGATTTGATTACTGTTGCCAGAGATAGTGAAGAAAAACAGGAGTGGGGTCTTGGGAAAGTGATGGGGCATGGGGCATGGCACATTGCTGGTAGGGAAGTGGGATGGTTCTGGCTAGAGATGGAGCACTCTCACTCATCCGGAGTCCCTGGGCCCAGGGCAGGAGATGGAGTGCTGGCTTGGAGGTGGCACTTGGAGAGAGGAGTCATAGCGTAAAAGCCCATGGAGGTTAAGTGGTTCACTAGTAATAAGCAGCAGGTCTCAATTCTGGGTTCAGGTCCTCTGATTGCAAATCCAATCCAAATCCAATCCAATATTCTTGCTTTCATGCCACAGGCAGATTGGCTTTCTTCAGTCAGACGTGCCCTAGCTTGTCAATGTCTTTCTTTTAAGTGTGTCAGCAAAAACATGATGATTTATTCTGAAATTAATACTGCAAATGCAAATTGTACCTTTACCCATGCTATCCTGTCTTGAGTGGCCGTTACCATTTTCTCTTTTTTCTATATCCTTCCCTTCTTTTATGGTCCAATTCAAATCCCATCTCTCCCATACATGTTTTGTGACTCAACTGGACCATGGTTACCTTCTCTCACTTGCTTTCCACACTTCTTAGTGATACTGAACATCTTAGATTTAAAACTGGAAGTCACTTTAGGGCTGATGTTCCCATGCTCCTCTACCCCACCCACATTTTATACCTAGTCCTTGAAGAAAAGAACTGAACTCCCCAAGGTCACATGCATATTACATGTCAGAGCAAGAATTTGAACCAAGATCTTCTGACTCTAAATACAATATTCTTTCTCCTGTACCATACCTGGCACTTAGCATATACCTCCTTCTTTTTCTGTTACTATGGCTCATATGATAATTGATTTAGAGCTGGAATGGACATTAGAGGCTATCTATTTTAATTTTCCACATTTTACAGAGGAGGAAACTGAGGCCCAGGGAAGTTAAGTGACATACCCAAGGTAACAGAGGTAGTAAATGTCAGAGGTGAAATTTGAATTCAGGTCTTCTGACTCTAGAGTCATGGCCCTTTCTACTGTATCACCCTGTCTCCTTGTGATCTCTGTCATATCAAGATCCTCTTTATCATTGTTGTTCATGATGATTAGGTAGTTAGAAATGGCAACAGTGGTGATGGTGGTGGTGGTACAGTTATGCTGAAGATGACATTGGTGATGATGAAAATGTCAATGAGGATGGTGATTTTATTGAGGTTGCTGATGATACAATACTTTAAAAACATCTTTTTATATACTTATAGTGCGAGTATTAAATACAAATCATTCTCCTCTTCTAATAGCTGCTCAGGTTTATGTTTTAGTAAGGTTTGGCATTTTCTTCATAATACCCTATGGGGCTGGTTTGACATTAACTATCCCCATTTTACTAAAGGGGGAAACTGAGGCTCAAAGAAGTTTAACACCCTTTTCAAACCTGTTTCTCCCCAACCCCTTGACCTTTACAGCTTCTCATTACATCACCATCAAAGGATATCCCTTAAGAATTTCTCCAACATAGTCATTTATTCAATTCAGTTGAATATGCATCTTGATTGAGCCTACCCACTGTCCAACAAATCTCTAAACATAACTCATCTAGGTAAGAGCTCACTTTTTGATAAGAACTTCTGAGAAAGCTGGAAAGCATTCTGGCAGAAAGTAGATTTTGACCAACTTGGTATACCATATTCCACAAAAAAATTCAAAGTGGTTATGCGATATGAATATTAAAGATCCTGCTATAAAAATTAGAGAAAGTCAATCATATACTTTTCATAGATATGGGCAAATGGTAAATTCTTGATTAAAAAGGCTTGGTAGAATTTACAAAATATAATATAGATAAGCTTGATTATGTGAAATTGAAAACTTTTACACAAAGAAAACTAATGGGTAAGAAAGGAAGTAGTCGTCTGGGAAAATATTAGCTTCAAGTTTCTTTGAGAAAAATTTGATATCTAATATATAGACACTGACATGTAGAAGACCAAAAGCCATTCCTCAATGAATGGAGGAATGGTCCAGGTTGCAGGAGTGGGGAACCTGAGGCCTCTGTGAAGTTTGGATTCAATCAAAGGGTCACACTTGAGGATCTAATGGGTCATATGTGGCCTTGAGGCCACAGGCTCCCCACCCCTGATCCAAGGATATGAAGAAAGACTTCTAAAATGAGAATTGAAAGCATATTAAATAATGCCCCCAATCACAAATAATAAAGGAAATGCAAAGCAGAATAAACATGAGGATCATCCTATGTCCAGAAAATTGGCAAAGATGATGAAAGAGAGAATAGACAGTGTCGGAAAGATTATGGAAAGATAGGTGCCTTGATGCATTGTTGGTGGAGTTGTGGCTTGGTACAACCTCTGGAAAGCAATTTGGAATTATGCAGGTTAAGTGACTAAAATATCCATACCTTTTGACTCAGAGATTTCACATAGGCCCCAAGGATATCAATGACAAAAAAAAGACTTGACATAAACTGAAGTATGTGTTGCAACACTTTTGTGGTAACAAAGAAGTGGAAACAAACCCATTAATTGGAGAATGGCTAAACAAATTGTGACACATGGATATAATAGAATATATTCTCTACAAAATATGAGCATGATGGTTGAATGAAAGTTCTAGCCTTCTGTAGGTTTTCTCAAGCTCTTCTTAACTGATCCAGGATGATGGCCCTTGTTTTTAACTTTTGTTTGCCAGTTGAACAAATATGCCTTCATTCTTGGAGCAGCAGTAGGAGCAGAAAAGAAACAGCAGTGACCAAGGCAATCAATAGAGTTAAAATGAGCCATGCTCTGGTCAAGCTGGGAGAGGCTGTTTTTCAAAGACCTTGAACACTATTACATGCTTTCTCTCAGACTCTCTAAGGACTTGAGACTTGAGTCTACTTTATAGATGGAGTCTGAGATGATGAAAAAAGAGTTTTGCCTCTAAATGAACCTTGACTATAACAGCCCAGATAGATGGACTCAGAATCACAGCATCTCTGAGAAGGAAGGGAACCTCTGAGAGTATCTAGTCCAATCTGTACCTGACCTGGAATTCTCCCTACATCCTTCCCAGCAATGGCTTGTTTAGTCTTTCCTTGAAGGCTAGAAATCACTAGGAATCAACGTCAAAATCACGAACCTGTTTTACATATTGTCTCCTTGATTAGATTGTAAGATCCTTGAAGGCAGGGACTACTTGTGCTAGGTTTCTCCTCGGGGCTTAGCACAGTGCCTGGCACATACACAGAAAACCCTTAATAAGAGCCTTTAATAAAAGCTGCCCCTTTAATAAAAGTACCCCCCTCAACTGAGGCTATGTGCCTCCTCTTAAAATGAGGATAATAACACTCAGAGCGCCTATGTTATAGGATCATTGTGAAGGAAGTATTTTGTAAACCTTAACATGTTACAGAAATGAGAATGACTATTATTGTTATTATCAATATTGCTATTAGTGTTTCCTCACTTATCTTGGTTTTCAATTCTCTGTCAATTATTCCTGCTTTGGCCTTCTAATTCTGAAGACTATTGTCATTGGTAGAGAAAATAGAAATAAATTGAGTTCAGTAATTCTGCTTTTTCTCCTTCACCTCTCATCATCCCATCCAGCCCAGGCATGGCCGGATCACTGAAAAGAATTCTCCTCTTGACTTCACCAATACCTCTTTAGCTTTTCTTACTAGGCTCTCAACTCATTCTGAACTTTAGCACTTCTTGTCCTCTTTTTCAGGAGCACAGCACACTTTTATTTTCATCCTCAGCAAGCTTACTCTTCCTCCCATTCTCTGGGGAGGAATTTTAAAAATCTATAATGGTTGAAGACTTTCATGTGCTTGCATGTCAGATCCAGAATAGAAGCTCACCTTCTACTTCCTCTACCTTTTGAAGTCTGGAAAATTGATTCTCTGGCTGTTTTAGTTTGATTCAAATCAAGTCAAGTTAAATTAGGTCAAACCAGGTCAAGTTTGGTCAAGCCAAATCATATTTGTGAAATACCCACCATATGCTATTTTCTGTTCTAGAAGTACCAAAAATGGCACATTCCTTGCCATCATCATGCTTACATTCAAATGAAAGGCACGGCATACGTTCATAAGCAAATATGACAAAACCTAAACGGTGATAAGGGAAAAGAAGGAATCCAGATAGCGTTATGAGAAAGAGACCATTTTCTTTGAAGCTGAGAGTGGGAGAGGGATCAAGGACTTTTTCACGTAGGACATGACATCTCTTTTGCACTCTTGTCTACGTAGCTCACGGGCCCGTTATACAGTGGAGAATCTTCTAAGGTTTCTGAATGGAGGGGATGTAAAGGATGGAAGAGATTAGAACTGAATATCAAAGTCAAGATTACATAGAACTGGAGGGGATATTTGTGAACATATACACAGAAGGACCATCCCACTAGGTCATCCGGACTGATGTTTTGTCCTTGATGGAGGCAGCAAGGAGACACATCCTCCTTGACACCAACCACAGAGGATGGGGACACCCGCCAAAAAACAATCCCTGCTTTCCCTTAATAACCCATTATGACTCCGTCATCCAGGAATATATCTCAACCTCTGGGAAAGCTATTTGTGTTCATATTCAGTCAGTGCCCCCTCCTGAGGTGATGAGCTTAAAGTAATGCTGCTTTTTGTTTCTTCTAAAGGCTTTCAAGCTCTGGGGGTGGGGGCAGGGGGAGGGTTAGAGGAGGGATGGACTCTTTCTAGTATTCTAGGATCTGTCAAATAAATCCATGTTCTCTCTCCCCTCCCCCTTCTCCCCACCTGCCATCATTCATTTCTTGTTTCATTTCAGTCCAACAGGCATTTCTTTAGCACCTCTTCTGCAATGAGTAACATGCTAGTGGATAACAAATACAAGAAGGACATAGTCCCTGCCCTCAAGGAGCTTATAGTCTTCTGATTTTTAACAAGCTTGTGTCATAATTTTATGACCTTTGATCCTCTCCCCACTTTGCCTTTGTCTTTTCAGACTGAAAAGGTCTTTTCTAGGCTCATTCCCATTTTTCACACACCCCTCATTCATCATCAATGGCATTTCTAGAATGCTTTGAGCTAGCTAGCAGCATCACATTTATCATATCTTTCTAGGGCCTCACATTGACCACATGACATTGGCAGGGAAGGGGAAAGATGATTAATTCTGAGCTCATGGATGGGAAATGATTTGTCCAAGTACCAACAAGTGGGATATTGGAGCCATTATTCAGGCTGATCAGATCCGAGATCTAAATCTGGAAGGGACCTTCCATCTAGACCATCTAGTTCAACTGTTTCATTTTACTAAGGCCCAGGGCAGTGAAATGACAAAGAAGATCATAGGGTCATAGATCTAGATTGGGAAGGGAACTCAAAGACCATATAGTCCATCTCCCTCATTTTATAGAGGAAGAAACTGAGGTCCAGAGAAAGGAAGTTACTTGGCCAAGGTCATACAGCTCATTAGTGCCCATGGTGGAAATTGATCTCAGATCCTTTGACTGAAAGTCAAACCCTCTTTCCACTGTGTCTCAATGCCTCTGTTTCTGAGAATAGCTCTTAAACTGTTAAGCTATTAAACACTTCTATATTTCTTACAGTATTCTTGGAGCAGCACAGAGTTCTCTGCTTCAAACACGGCAGAATGGCAAATATTTGTTTGGATGGTAATGGAGAGATAGGGTGAAAGGTCCCATCACATCCATTGTTGACTTGGGGTTGAGTACCAGACAGGAAAACTGATAGGTGGCTGTTCTAACCCTGGCCAATGAGGGAGCCAATCTTTTTTTTTTTTAATTGATTTGTTTATTTACTTTTAGTTTACAAGATTCTGTTCCACAATCCCTTGAGTTTCCAACTTTCTCCCCTCCCTTTACCCCACCCCCCATGGTGGCATGCAATCAAGTACAGGATCTGCAAATACTTTCACATTGGACATTAGTCTCGTTGTATAGAAGGGTTGTAACAGATGGAATGAACAATGGGAAAGAAGAAACAAAACCAAACATGGAAAAGAACGCCAGCATGTAGATTGCTTCAGTCTCCATCTAAACTCTTTTCTTTCTAGATCTTTCTCTGAATGTAGATGTCTCCTTCCATCCTGAGGCTTGTAGAATTGTCTTATACCTGTGCGTTGCTGAGAAGAGTCCAGTTAATCAAAGTTGGTCATCACACATACAATGTGTCTGTGATTGTGTACAAATTTTTCTTGGTCTTGCTCTTCTCACTTAGCATCAGTTTGGATAAGTCTCTCCAGGCAAATATGAAGACCATCTCCTCCCCATTTCTTATAGCACAATAGTATTCCATTACATTCATATACCACAACTTGTTTAGCCATTTCCCAATTGATGGGCATCCCCTTAATTTCCAGTTTTTTGCCACCACAAAGAGAGCTACAATAAATATTTTTGTACATATGGGTCTTCCTCCCAATTCTATGATCTCTTTGGGATACAACCCCAGATGTGGTATTATTGGTTCAAAGGGTATGCAATTATTTATAGCTCTTTGGGCATAGTTCCAGATTGTTCTCTAGAATGGTCGTATCAGTTCACAGCTCCACCAACAATGCATTAATGTTCCAATTTTTCCACATCTTCTCCAGCATTTGTCATTTTTGAGGAAGTCAATCTTATTTAGTCTCATTATAGCTGTGGTCACCATCTCATTCTCCATCTGGAACTGGTTTTGTTGTCAGCAATTAACTCATCTGGTTTGTATCCATATGTAGCTGCCTTCCCCCCAGAAGAAGACAGTTTTACTGCTCATTTAATTAGACAAATTCATTTCCACTCAGCAAGCATTCATTAGATGCCCACTAAGTGCATAACTCCAAACTAGGTCTAATCCAATTCAATCCAACATGCATTTATTAAACACCTGCTGTGTGCCAGGCAATGTTTGTCATTGGGGATCCAAAGACAAAACAAAACAGAAACAGTCCCTGCCCTCAAAGAGCTTATATTCTACTGGGGAGGCAATTATAACAAAGTAACAGAGAAGAAAACAAAAGATAAATGAAGGAAGAGAAAACTTTAGACAAATAGAAAACTTGAGCCTTGAAGGAAGCAGAGATTTGAAGAGCTCCGGAAGGTGCTAAGTTTGGAGAAAATATCCAGTTGAAATAAATCTTGGGTCCCTCTTCTCCCAAAGTTTACAACCTCTTCTTCCTAGCTATCTTTTCTGATTTTATGGCAGACTCAGCAATATCTAGGTTCTTGATGCTAGGCTCTAGACTTGGATGAGAGTGGCCAAGAGAAGAATGTTGGGTTTCCAGGAATGAGTATATTCCATTCATCTTCCTAGATCACTGTAGACTTCAGTTCTCTCATCTGTAAAAAGAAGGATTTATATCTAATTGACCTGTAAGTTCCTTGCCAGTCTTATGTCTATGATAATAAAATCTAAATTTGGTATAGTCCCCAGTGTTCAGGGTGTGTTCTGCATACCATGGGTGCTTAGTAAATGTTTTCTGAATGGATTTGAAGTATTTTCCCTTGAAGTGAGCATACCCTGAAGGTAAATGGAAAGATCTTCAGGAGGAAACCTCAGATAAGTAGATGAGTAGCTAGGCCTGCAGATGTCAATGCCATCATTGTATCACTCACCTGTGATCAAGGGTTCTCCATCTTGTTGTAGACCCCCTTCTCAGAAAAATGTTTTAAAATGCATAAAATACAAAGGATTACAAAGGAAGGTAATTGTATTGAAACACAGCTATAAATGTTAAAAAAATAAGACCAAGTTCATGAACCCCAGGTCTAGAACCTCTGCCTTAGACTGTGCCCCTCCCTATTTAGCACATTGCTTGTCACCAAGGTCACAGAGAAAATGAAAGAACTGGGGCATTTTTTAGTGATGGAGAACTCCCTCCCTCCTGAGTTTGCTTTGGGATAGCTTTGATTATACGAAGACCCACAGAACATCAGGCAACCAATCAGCCAACTCCATACATGAGCCAGCTATATTGTGACAGAACGCAGCCAGGGTTTAAGATAAACAAACAAATATGCAATATTAAAGGCTGTTCCCAACATGAATACATAAGCTTACTTTTTTTTTACACCATCTGACAAGAAGCATTTCATCGAGTGCTTCAGAAGGGCAACTACCTTGGTGGGTAGAGAGCTCCTCTTCACTGAATGTCTTCAAGTAGAGGATGCATGGGTTCTTGTTGGAGATATTGTGGAAGGTTTTCTGTTTGGTGAACCCTTCACTAATGCTTTAAGTAGGGCCTTCTGAGTTCTGGCATTCCATGAGTCTGTGTTTTAGTGGCTGGTACGTAGTACTTGCTAATTAGATTGTTTGCTGATTGACTGAATTTGCTGATTGATTCCCCAATGTTCTTCGGATCTATGTACCAAACAAATTGCAGCTGTCCTGAAGCAAAATGGAATACCTCAGGAGGCAGTGAAGTCAGCATCACCAGAAGCCTTTAAGCAGAGAGAATGATGGCTACTTGCTAGGAATGTTGTAGAGAGAATAGCCTTATAGGTATGAGTTGAACTAAATGGCCTTTGAATTTCCTTCTAGCCCAGAAATTTTGTGATTCTGTGAACCAGTCCATGATGCTGAGATGAATTGTAAGGATGGCAGCCTTGGGGCAACTTTGATTATGGAGATGCCATTTGAGCTGGACCTTGATGTGAAAGAGGTGAAGACAGTTAACTCCCAGAGTGTGTGTTTATGTGCAAGATGTAATGATAAAGACTGAGCAGAGAAGGTATTATGGGATGGGGGCGGGGTGGGGAGCAGGGCATGGTGATAAGCAAATAGTAATGTCCCTCCCATATCTTCAAGGATTCTATGTGATTCTGTGGGTTACCCTCTGTGGAAATTTTCAAGTAGGGGTTAGATTACCTCTTATAGATCTGGTGAGAAAAGGAGGAAGAAGTACCATGGTCAGCAACAAACCCTTCCCCTTCAGAAGCCCAGCAAACCTTGGAGGTAGACACATGGCAATGACAAGCCTAGTGGAAGAGGACTAGAAGATGGGCCAGAAAGACCATTAGGTTTGGAATAATGGGTTAAATTCTGGCTCTACCACATGCCATCTTTGGGATCTTATATAGGGTAATTCACCTTTGTACCTCAGTTTCTCCATCAGTAAAATGAGATGATTGAACTATGTGATCTCTTAAAATTCCATCTAGATTCAGGTCCTATGACTTATCTCACTTCAGTTTCACCGTCTGTAGTTAGAAGGTTGGACTAGATGACTTTTAAGCCTCTAAGTCCTGGTTGATCAGGTTAAGAAATTGATCTCTAGGTAAAAACTCAAAAAGACCCCTGGTATAGACAGCTCAGTATAAGGGCATCCTAAATCCTAGGAAAAAACCCCAGCAATGGAAAATCTTGTGTTTTCCCCAGATTACATCTCTAGACCCACACAAAGCAAGGCATATTTCTGTCATGGAGAAATTGCCTGCTTCAGAGGCTAACCCTGAAGTGGCTGAGCTCCTGGGGAGGCAGCTGCTTCCAGCCCTCACACCATTCACTAGCTCATTGTTCCCCTGCAGAGAAGTGGAACAGCCAGGGTTGGGAATGGAATTCTGGGCCCTGGGTTTGCCAGGTGAGAATGCACCTGGGCTGGCAGTGTTGAAGACCCAAGTGGGTCTAGAGGCTAGGAGAGCTGCTTCATGTCAAATTCATCACTAACCAACTTTTTCAGAGGAAAAGAATATGCCTCTCGTGAGAGGATTCTGGAGGGGGGCAGCACGGCCAAAGCTCCGTCTGTTGGAGTCCTTCTGCCAACATGAGCTGAAAAGGCATGATGGCCAATCTGAAAAGCTGGCGTGGCCTGGAGCCCATCTCATTGGTAATGGGCCTTCTCTCTCTCAAAGACAATCCAGCCCATCCTGAGCCCTCTGTTTTGGTTTCCTCTGTGCATCCCCAGTGAATTTTTGTAATGATCTCAATGCTGGCCAATGTCTTCCTCCTTTCTCCTTCCCTGTGAGGGGAAAAGGAGGAAAATCTATGCATCTATATGGAGGTATTTCTAGACATCTGTCTACCTTGGTTAACTTCAACTCTATACTTGTGGGCCACCTCTCATGGTGGCAGCTGAGAGCAGATACAATTTAATTAGGCTAATTTCCATTATCTGTGGGAAGAAAAGGGACAGATGCCTTCCCTCTCTTGCTGGGGGAACTGTTATCGCTTGAATGATGATGTCTGAGTGGGAGCTTTCACGAGAATAACTTTCCAGACCATCCACAACAAAATGAGAGGCAACTGGGCCAAGGCAGGCACCCTTCCTCCCCCAGGGGAGGGAGATAGACTGGGGAGCTTGTTGGATGCTGAAGCTCTCCAGTTGTCTTAGTATGTGACTCTGTTATTCAGGGTTGATTCACTTATTCATCCAGCCAGCCATAAGATGTAAGACCGGGAGGATATCTAACCCCACTCTTTCACTTTAAAGATGAGGAAGCTGAGGCCCGAGGTCTTTCCTCAATCCACACAGATGGTCAGATATGTAGGACTCCAAGCCCTCGGACTCCAAGTCCCAATATATTCCCACTGCCATGCTGCCCTCTATTTTACTCATTCATTCCCTCACTCACACCTCTTACTATGGCCTCTTACTATATGCAAAGAGAAGAGGAAGATACAAAGCATATAGGATATGACCCCTTGCCTTATAAACTCTAGTAGAGAGATAAGAGAAACTCCCAAATTAATCCAATTTACCAACATATGGCAGAGCTCTTAAGCAGCCCTTCCCCAGATGACGCTGATCTATCCCTTGGAATTCTTATTTCCCTTGCCTTCATCAGCTTCTCCTGGGATAGGGCTCTTGGGATATCAATGGTCTTTTCCCCAGAGCCTCCCCCATCTAGCCATTAACACCAAGCTTCCTTTGCCAGGTTGCTGTCATCCAGAAATCCACAAGGGGACGCCATTGCCCTTCTGCGTCTGTCTCCAGGGTCCCGGCCCAATTTCAAAGCTATTTGCTTTAACTTCCCTCCACTGCACGTACAGGTTCTGTTTTTAATCATTTGATCAATCAACAGAAAATCGATATGAATTTACTAAGTATCCACCTTGTGCCAGGCATTGGAGTACAGATACGAAAGGGAAAGACGTTTGACCTCAAGGGGCTTGCATTCTGCTTGGAGCACAGTGCAGTAGCAAGACTGCTAACTTGGGATTCAGAGGCTCCGGGTTCAAATGCCACCTCTGAGGCTTACTGGCTATGCCGCCTAACTTCCCTAGGTCCTAGTCTCCTCTGTGAAATGAGGGACCATTAACTATAGAACCACAGATTTATAGTGGGAAGGGACCTTACAGCCACTGACTCCAGATTGTTCATTTTGAGAATGAGGAAAATGAAGCTTTGATGGTTTAGATAACTTGCCATGGATCATGCAGTTATTTCGTGTCTGACGTGGGACTAGTTCCCAGCATAAGACTCGTGTCTCTGGGGTCCTGTCCAGACAGCAAGTAGGTGCTAAAGTAAATCTAGGTTGTCTAGGGAAGGAAATAAGCACACAGTGGTTAGAGAGCCAGGCCTGCAAGATGAGTTTTCCTGAGTTCAAATCTGGCCTCAGAAACATACGAACTATGTGACCCTGGGCTAGTCACTTAACTCTGTCTCAGTTTCCGCAACTATCAAATGAGCTGGAGAAGGAAATGGCAAAGCACACAGTATCTTTGCCAAGAAAACCTCAGATGGGGCCATGGAGAGTTGGACATGATTGAAAAATGACGGAACAGCAACTACCATGTGCAAGATACTGTGATAAATGCTTGTTAGAAATATCTCATCTGATTCTGGCAACAACCTCGGAAGGTCTTATTCCCATTTTACAGTTGGGGGGGACTGTATAAATATCAATGTTGTTATATGCTATGCACTATATAATATATGACAGAATTTGTTATCATCATCTCATATACAATATACAATAATATATTTATATACTTCTATATATTTCTCAACTATAAAATGGGGATAATAATTATATATACTATATGTAAGGATCAAATGATATAATTGTAAAGTGCCTAGCATGGTGCCTGGCACATGTTAAGTGCCATACTATGATTATAAATATGCATTTATAATCATATGTAAATATCTGAAGACATATGAAATAAATATATAATGAATGGAGGAAAAAACTCTAACCATTTGTGTATGTGTGTGTAGGAATCAGGACAGCCCTCTTAAAGAGAGGAGCATCTAAGGAAAGGGTGATTTTTTTTATTAGAAGCTGCATCTGATCATTGTAGTTTTATTAATTTATATATATACATATTATGTTATATTTTATTAATCTATACATATATTATATAATTATAAATTATAACTAATATATTGTTTAATATAACATAACATTATATATATTTATATATACTTATGTAGAGTGTGCATGTGTGTGTGTGTGTGTGTGTGTGTGTGTGTGTGTGTGTGTGTGTGTGTGTGTAACTGAGGAATCCTCTTTTTTCAACAGATCTGAATGGTTCTGTCTATTGTTGTCTCCCTCCTGCACCCCCTCCCCATCACCATCTGTTGAAATTTGTCTTCAAGTTCCAACACAAATCCCGCCTTCTCCATGAAACTTTCCCAGGTTTCTCTCTCTGCTCTCTGCCTCCTTCCCCCCCTCCCCATGGAAGTAATCTCATCCTTATCTGATCCCATGATGCTTTGTGTACTCCTCAATGCTTGTCTTACTCAAATATTTATCTGGAAACAAACTCTCACAATCCTCTATTACAGGCTCTGTTCAGCAGGGAATGTTTCATCTTTGTCTTTCTATCTCTCTGTAGTCCTATGTGTGTTGGAGAGGTTTAGTTGAAAAAAAAATAGCTCCCCCAAAGAAAACATCTAAGAAGGCCTTTTCACCACACACACTTTCTTGGTAGAGATGGAGAACTATGGGTGTGGAACATTGTGCACTGTGTCACTTTGTTTGGACATGTTAGTTAGTTTTGCTGAATTTCTCCCCACCCTTTAAAGTAATAAATTGTAATTGTAATTATTGTAATTGTAATTACAATAAAAATTGTAATAAAGCAGCAACTCTTTTCCTTTTTGCTTTTTTTGGGGGGGGACAATTGGGGGACACAAAGTGACTTGCCCAAGGTCACATGGCTAGTAAGTGTGTCAAGTGTCTGGATTTGAACTCAGGTCCTCCTGACTCCAGGGCCGGTGCTCTATTCACTGTACTGCCTAGCCGCCCCTAAAGCAGCACCTCTAGACTTTTTGTATGGGGACTTCTTTGGCAGTCTGGTGAAGAAGAGGAGACATACATTGGGGAATGGAGGTGATGTACAAAAATGACATCAATAACACTGTACATTTTTAATAATTCACTTTTATATGGAATTTTAACTGTATTGTACAACAACCCTGCTAGGGAGGTGGTACAGGTATGATTCTCTTGTTTTGGTCTTGGTTTGTGGCTTTATTTGGGTAGGGAATTTCTGGCGAGGCAAAGATCTCTGCCAACGTGAACTGACATCGCTGCTGCAACTTAGAGAGTCTTACAGAGTTGCCTTGGGTACTGAGAAGGTGAATTTCTCAGCACCACGCAGGTAGCATGTGTCAGAATCAGGACTTGACCCCAGGCCTCCTCAACTCTGAGTCTAGCTCTCTGCTCCCTAAGCCCCTTAACAGACAAGTTCGCCTAAGCCATATTTGAGAAAATGCTTCCCCGTGAGGCTCAAAGGGTTTAAGTGATGAGCCCAAAGTCTCATGACTAGTAAATGGCAGGGCCAGGGTTTGACTCCAGGTCTTTTGAGTCTAAATGTAGCGCACCAGCCTCTGATTTTTATTAAATGCGTGAACGTGGGAGTGAGGAAATACTAATTTTCCATCGTCCTTTCTCATGGCTCCAGGGAAGAGGATTAACTTGGAACCTTGGTATATGAAACATTTTGGGTGTGTTTATCCTCTACTTGACATGATGGAGCAAAAGGGGACAGTTTTAGAGTCCCTGCTAATATTCTGCCCCTCCTTTCAGAGAGGGTTGCCTTTTATCCCAATTGCCTCTACTCCCAACTCAATATCCATGTTAGAGCTGCTATAGACCATCTCTTCTCTGGTTTTCCATGCTGCTTGCTTGTGGAAATCTGGAATTCTATAGGATGCAGGTAGGGATCCTCTGAGAAAATATCTCTTCCAGCCTTAGTTGGTCACTCTTATCACACAGCTGTTGTGGATTCCTTGTTGAGAGGGTGTGTGGTTTAAGGGCACCTAGATAAGAATAGAATGGGAGGATGGGGAAGGGGGGTAGACTTTGACAGGGAGCCAGTTTATGAACAACAGAGTATTTCCAAGGCCATCGATGGTAAGTGGGCGCTCGCCAACTTCTCAGTGTCAAACAGGGGGGTGGTGAAGGGAGGGGGATCCTGCTGAGGCCAACCTGCACTGGGCCTCAGAGAAGTGGCCTGAACTGGATGCTCTGACAGCATCTCCTCACTTGTCTCCCACTGTGACTGTCCCCATTTCTCCCTTCTAATTTAACTCTCTCCCAATGGCATCCCAAACCTCCCCTTTTCATGGTAATTCTCTATTTATTACTTATACTGTCCATATTACCATTGGTTTTCAATGTTTTCATATCTCTTATACCTGAAGTGCGCTCCTTCTTCACCTCTACCTCATGAAACTCCCAATTTCATCCCAATCTCAGCTTACATGCCACCTCTTAAATGAGGCCTTTTCTTATCTCCCCATTTGCCAGTGCTTTCCCCCTAATTAGCTTGCATTTATTTTGTATTTACTTGTGTATGTACTTGTCGATATTATCCCCCACCTTCCCTAATGGAACGTAAGCTCCTTGGGGGAAGGAATAGTTTTTATCTTTGCATTTTCAGTTTTGAGCATGGCATGTGCTATGCATAGTAGGTGATAGGAACTAGGACTGAGAACTTATTTTATTAGTGTAGGCAACTCCCAGATGAATAAACTCCTGAGAAATGCAGCTTCTGTGTCTTGACTACAACTTAGAACCTTAGAGAGTTTCCTAGAGCAATTCAAGGTTAAGTGACTTACCCAGGTTCACACAGCCAATATAGGGCAGAGTCAAGAATTAAATCCAGGTCTTATTTGGAGACCATCTCTCTATCTACTGCACTATGTTGACATACTAATGGCTTAATAGATGTTCGTTGACTGATCTGTGACCTCATTGATGTGAACACTTCTTCCGTCCAAGTGTTGTGCAATCTGTCAATGATTTTCTATCTTGCAAAACTCTTCTTTTTCTTCCATAAATCCTCCATAGAAGAATCTATCTAAAGTTTTGTGAACACCAGAGCAGGTCTTAGGCTGTTAATTTGTCATTCACTGGTCTAGCAACAAGAACTGGTCACTTTGCTCATGTTACACATGCCCCTAGTATGGTTTACCTAATTTCTTGTGCATGTCATTGTTGACCTTTCCCACCCCAACCTCTTTAGTAAACAGCCAATGGATACCATCAACATCTTTAAAGTCCTTAAGAATTCTGAGACTAAATTTCTTAGGGAGACACTGAATAAATCCAAACCCCTCATTTTTCCAGGTGAGAAAACAACAGGTATGTGACCTCTTTTGTGTGATCTGTCTCCATCATGTACATTGCAACCATCAATGCCATCTTCTATGGTGTAACTCTTACAAGGAGGTTAAGCTTACCCACAAGGCCCTCCATTGTATAATCCCAGTCTAGTAAATGTGTAATTATACCAGTCAATTGTACTTCAGTTTGAAGTTTCATAACAGAGTTGTAAGAAACAAAATTAATTTTAATCTTTAAGGTCCCTTGATACATTATTCAAAGTCCAGGCTTATTTGAGCTGAGGTCAGTCCAGGAAGGAACTGAGTGAGATGTGCATGTCTATAGTGATAAATATCTTTGTTCTGAGGAAGATGGTCCATTCACCAAACAATTTGTAATGCACTATTGGGGATCATATCAGGAGAAGGAGGGGATCATTAGAGAAGAGGTAAAGTTGGGTGGTCATTGTACAGGCAGTCCTCTGCTTACAAAGTCAAGATCAAAGGGATTCTGGCCCTTTCCTCTTAGGTCTGTGAGTACAATAGAAATGTTCTTCCATTGAATGGGGCCAACTGACCAGGCTGGTGTCATGTTCCTTAGGACATTCTTCCACATACCTATTTTTAGCTAAGGACCATAGAGACACAGTTAGAAGGGACCATGGAGATTGTCAAGTCTTATAGATGAGGAAACAGGATTAGAGAGGCTAAGTGAATTATTACTAGATCATACAGGAAAAATATGATAGGATCCTAGGATCTTGTATTTAGGGTTGTAAAGAACCTTATGGATCATCTCACCCAACCCCATCATTTTTGAGATGAAGAAACTGAGGCCTGGAGAGGTTAAATGATTGCTCCAGGTATAATTAGGGCCAGGATGGGAGCCCAAGTCTCATGACTTCCATACCCAATGATTTAGCATTATACCACACAATTTAGTGCTGGGGAATGGCCCTTCTCTGTCCCTTGCTGAAATCACATCTTGTCACCTTCAGGGCCCAGAAGTAGCCTCTTCTTTGGCCTGCTGCTTTGTCATGGGCTCACTTGCCTCAAGGAACTTTCAGTGATGAATCCTATAAGGCCATAAGCTGGCCCCCCCCAGAGCTCCGACTGGTCCCCCAGGAGTACAAAGAGCCCATCTGTGCATACTCTGTGTATGTGGGGTGGGGGTGAGGAAGAGAAGGGTCCCACTTCCCCAGAAATTCCTGATGTTACACAAGTCAGGAAACCATCTTCATTAGGACCAATAACTGCCATTTATATAGGCTTGAAGTAACTTTGAAGTCATACCTTCAGTGACCCAGGTTTACTATCCCAGAGCCTTCCTCAACTCCTCACTCTCCCTTCCCCCATGTATACAACCAGCTGTCAATTCTTGTCTTTTCTATCTCCCCATCATTACTGAGTCAGTCTCCTCACATTATCATAGGTCTAGAGCTGCAAGGGACTCTGAAGGCCATCTGGGCCAAAGCCCTCATTTCTGAGTTATGGACTTTGGGACCTCATAAGGTTAGGTAACGACCAAAGTACCATGGGTAAGAAGCACCAAAAGTAAGATTTAGATCCAAGTCTTCTGACTCCAGAGCCAGGGCTTTTGCCACCAAAATATGTCCTCCCTTTTCTCTTCCAACACAGCCACTACCCAAAGTCAAGCCATTATAACCCTCTCCTGGATTACTGCAATGGCTTCCTAATTGGTCTTCTTACCTAAAGTATCCTCTCTTTCCAATCCATTCTCCACTCAGCTACCATAGTGATCTTTCTAAAGTACACATTTGATGGTTTAATATTCAATATTAATATTCAATATACTCAGAAGGTTCCCTATTATCTCTAGGGTTAAATATAAACTTCTCTGATATTGAAATCCCTTAATAACCTGGCTTTAACCTGTCTTTTAGCCAGTCAACAGGCACGGGTCATCCTGATTGCTTGTACAGGAACTTGTCCAACACACCAGGCTGATGCTCATCTTCTGGCTGATGCCAGAATTAGAACCTACCTGAGAAAGAAAATTGAGGCAGCCTGGGTGATAGAGCAGCACCTGGCCACAGAGTACTTGTTCGACAATTGACTTGTTATGGTTGGCCTTGGTGATGGATAGGGATGTTCTAATCAGCATTTGGTACAACTCTGGTGAGGTGCAAAGGGTAGTCCACTGAATCTGGGTGGGATGCACAGACTTTCTGTGATGGTTTTGGCAAGTGGCACGACCTTTCGACTTCCTAGTACAGTGTCCATCTAATTCAGTTCAGTAAGAAGTTATTAAGAATGCATGATGTGCCAGGCGCTGTCCTAGGTACTGGGAGCATAAAGACAAAAGGGAAGGTGCTGCTTCCAAGAGGTTTATTTGCTATTTATAAGATACTTTCCTCCCAATGAGACTTTGAGAGAGAAAGCACAAAACGCCATTCTCCCCATTTGCAGAGTAAGAAACTGGACCTTAGGGAGGGGAAATGACTTGCCTAAGAACTAAGAGCTAACCAGTGTCAGAGCTGAGGTTTGAACCCATGTCTCCTAATGCCAAGGATGAGCATGCTGTCTATTATTCCATGGTGCTTCTCAAAGTCTGTTCCCTGTCAGTTCTACATGGGCTTCTACTTTTGCTATGGTTGGGGCTGAAGTTCTTGTTAGATTTGATTCTCACATCTAAAATCTTATAAACTACCTTACCTATCTTTTCTTATGATATCAGTATACCTATGTCTCATCTTGGGATTGCTTCTAGGAAATGGGAACCTATCTTGCTCTCTCATTCTTAGACTCTAGTCTTTTTATTTCAAAATCATTCTCTCTCCTCTGCTCTCCTCTTCTCTTCTCTCCTCCCTTCTCCTTGCTTCTCCTCTTTTCTTCTCTTCTTTTCTCTTTTTATTCAGCTCTGTCTGTCTGTCTATCTGTCTATCTATCTACCTATCTATCTATCACTTCAGTCCCTGGACTTCTTTTCTTTGCCCTCACCATCTGCCTTATCACCCTCACACCCTTGGTAAATCTCCACTAGGAGGCCCTACACTCCTAATTGCTGACCTCCTGTACAGATAGGGTCCTAGCCGCGCCCCATTCCACTCCTGACTTACCTCCAGATTTCTTTTTCTCCTCTTTGCCAATCATTTTTCCCCAGCAGAAGTATCTTTACTCCCCCATTTTTCCATTTTCCTTTTATGTATTATCTTTTCTCATTAAAATGTGAGCTCCCTGATGACTGGGGCTGTCTTCCTGATTCGCACTTGTATCTCAGGAGTTTAACATAGAATTTAGTTCCAGGAAGGCACTCAATAAATGCTCCATTTATTATCTATCTATCTATCTATCTATCTATCTATCTATCTATCTATCTATCTATCTGTCTGTCTGTCTATCTCTCTCTCTCTCTCTATCTATCTATCACCTATTATCTATCTGATGATAAACTTGACAAATATCAACAAACATGGTTCTGGACTTCAAATTCTTTGGAACTGGGTCTAACCTTGCCCTTGCTCCAAGATATTCAAGTTCTTCTCTGAACCACAGCAGTTGTAGGTGGGACCCTGCCACATGCTTCCACACCTCCCTGCTGCCTGGCCATTTGTCTATTGCCAAATACCCAACTGTCTTCATGCCTTTCTACTGAGATACTCACTTGCCCACTGGTGGACCTCAAAAACACTCTTTGCTTGTCTCCTTGGATGACTACCCAGGTTCCCCTAGGATTCTGTCCTTCTCAGATTTCTTCCTTACGTCCACCACCACCACCACAATATCTCCAGATTTCCCATCTTGCCACACTAAGTTTAATCTAATTTCCAGATCCCAGTTGTCTAGTTCCTTCTGTCATTCAGTGACCTATTGCACCAGGGCTGTAACAAGGGTAGGCCAATGGACACTTGTCATCAGTGTGCAAAGCTGATGACACTGAGAACATGTAAAATAAGTATTTATCAGCTCAAGCATAAGATTCCATTAGGATGGGGTAAGATTTAAATCCTGATCTTCAGCAAAAAAAGTCTAATTACTGAGCTTACTGTGATACCTCTCAATGCTCCATACCCCAAACAAAAATCTCAGACAGGTTCTCTCCCCCTTCCTCATTTATCATTCATAGAAAAAACCCCAATATTCCTCTGAGAGAAGCCCTATATCTTTGAGGGTCCTGGGGAAGAATGTACTGGAGCCAACTCCAACTGACTCTGCAGAGCTGATTGTTAAATTTTCAGTGTGAGTGTTTACACCTCAGAAATTGACTGATCATTTTGTTGCTTGTCTACACTTAAGAACATGATGGAGCAAATGTTAATTGTGCTGATTATTAAAAATGTGTCCTCCATGCATTTTTGAGAGCCAGTTGTTAAATACTCACCAGTATATCCCTAGCCCCAGTGTCATATTTAACATGATTTCACCTAATTCTGTATTACATCCAAACAGGATTACTAGCTGTTCACTGCACTTGCTGTAGCATTTCCCACTTCTGAGTATTTTGGCAGGGCTTCCTTTCTGCAATGTCTGCTTATCTATGCCTTTCTGAATTATTCTTTTCCTTATAGGCTCAGTCGAGGGGTTACCACCTCCTTTTAGTCATGCTCTGATTTTCTCAGCTGAAAGGAATTAATCACTCATCAAACTTCTCTAAAGCACCTATTTCCTCTGTATCTTCACAAACAGGAAGGTCTGTATCATTTTCCATTGCCTTATATTTGTCTGTTTATATGTGGTATTCAATCAGTAGAATGTAAGTTCACTGAAGGCAGGGACTATACATTTTTTGTCTTTTGCTCCCTGGTGCCATGTCCTCAGTCTTGAATATAGTGGCTATGCCATAAATGTTGAATCAAATTGAGTTTTTCAGGGAGATGAACCCAGGCTTCTTTGATGGTAGTTTCCATTCAGTCCCAAACTATGGAAAGACTAACTACTTCTGCCCCAGGAGCTTTTCTACGGTAGAAATCCCTCCATTCCTACAGCCTTTTCCTCTGGTTGGTGAGTTCCTGCCTGGAATCTCAATTTGAGGAAATGCACAAGCCAGCCATGACCACTTCCAACAAGGTTTGGGTGCCTTCCTCCCTTTCCTGTTCCTTCTCCCCATTCAAGTCTCTCTTATGTGTTGTCTTCTCCCATTAGAATGTCAGTTCTTTGAGGGGTGAGACTTTCTTTTTGATGTGTACTGTATTTCCAGAGCTTAGCTCAATGCCCGATTCATCAGTTCAGTTCAGTTCAGTTCAGTTGTTTTTCAGTTGTGTCTGACTTCATGACCTCATTTGGGATTTTCTTGGCAAAGATGCTGGAGTGGTTTTCCATTTCCTTCTCCAGCTCATTTAACAGATGAGGAAACTGAGGACAATGGGATTAAGTGACTTGTTCAGGGTCATAGAACTAGTAAGATGAGTCTTCCTGACTTCAGGCCCAGCACTCTATCTGCACCATCTAGCTGCCCAACCTGCTTCATAGTAAGTACTTAGTAAATGCTTTATCATCTGTCCATCCATCCATCCATCCATCCATCCATCTACTTTCCTTCCTTCCTCCCTTCCTTCCTTCCTTCCTTCCTCCCTTCCTCCCTCCTTCCCTCTCTCCTTCTCTTCTCTTCTTTCTTTCTTTCTTTCTTTCTATTATCCACTGATACATTCATCCGTTGTATATTTTGCGGATTGTGCGGGTTTAGTCTTGTCTATGAGTTTAATGAAGAAACTAGGTAAGAGAACAGGGTCAATTACTATCATGTAGATAGCTGAATGACATTTAAAAGTTGATTACTGGCTATCTATGAACTGTGTACCTGACAAGGCTATATTCAAATAATTACATCCCTTTGGGGAAGACACAAAAGGGGGAATCAAATGATATCTAGTAAAAGCTAACTCTAGAGGGAACTTGTCCTTGAAGTTCATGGATAAGACTGATCTCTGAAATCAGTGTGAGTCATGAGAAAATAGAATTCTTGGTTTACTAGGAAATCTATTCATTTGTCACTTAAATATATATGTATATATATATGTGTGTGTGTGTGTATGTATATACGTATATGTGTATATATGTATATATACATACATGCATTCAGAGATATGCAAATATCTGTGTACTTATATATTATGTATATACACATAGATGCAATTTCTATTCAACACAAGGTTTTCCTGACACTATACAATTAACAAACCATTTGTTTACAACAGGGATGTACAAGAAATTCATTGGCATACTTCTTAGGAGAGACATTGTCTAATTGAGTAAGACAAGGTCCACCTGGGTAGAGAATGCTGACAAGCTAAGAATTCCATGGAAGATTTAATGAAATACATGCAGATGTGTGTGCAGGCACACACACACAGACGCACAGAATTCAACCACATTGCCCCATCTCTCCCTTTGATTGTTAATTGAAATGCAAATCTTCTGATCCATCCAGAGGGAAATATTTTATGGCCCCAGACCTCTGGAAAATGCCTTGGAAGTGATGCAGTGCATATCTGGAAGGTCCAAATTGTCCCTTCCTGATAGCACCTTGTGGAATAATCAGTGCTAAATGGAGCAGGTGTCTCAGTGTAGCTCCCCACCTCCCTCCCTCAGTCATGCATGTGAAGGTCCCACTGTAGTTATAATTTGAGAACTTACTCTCCTAGAGAGCAGCCTACAGCCTCACGACTGCATTGAGAAGACAATCTCACAATTTTGGCAAAGCTGTCTGGTACATATAGTTAAGCATGGAGTGGACTGAATGGTCAATGTTAGACTAGTTTGGTTTATGACTTTGGTTTCTTCCAACTCAGAGATTTTTAATTCCATTAATCTTTGTTTTCCTTACATCACCCTTTACAGCCTCTCATCCTTCATCTTGTCTGTTTAGTCAGCATTGATAATTTTCTATTGTCTTTTAAAATTTCACATTTTAAAAAATCATTTTTAACATTCATTTAAAAATTTTAAGTTCCAAATTTTCTCCTTTTCTCCAGTCTCTCTGTCACCCATTGAGAAGGTATGCAATATGATATCCATTATACAAGTGAGGTCATGCAGAACATATCTCCATATTAGCCATGCTGCCAAAAGAAAGCAAGACAAAGAAAACGGAAAAAAACCCAAACAAACCTCCTTTAATTTGCATTCAGAGCTCATTGATTTTTCTTTGGAGGTGGCTAGCATTCTTCATCAAGAGACTTTTGGAATTGTTGTGGATCATTGTCTTGATCAGAGTAACTAAGGCTTTCACAGTTGATTGTTGTTACAGCATTAATATTTTTCTGTACAATATTCTCCTGATTTTGCTTATTTCACTTTGCATCAATTCATATAAATCTTCCGAGTGTTTTTTGAAATTACCCCCCTCATCATTTCTTATAGTCAACAGTATTCCATCACAATTGTTTACCACAACTTGTTTAACCATTATTTCATTAGTGTGTATCCCCTCAATTTCCAATTCTTTGCCTCCTTTCTGGCCCTTTGCAATCTTGCCTCAGCTTGTATTTCCAGACTTATCTCATTTTACTCCACCTCAAACACTCTATATTCCATTCCAACTAGCCTATTTGCTGTTCCTTATCCTCAAAATTCCATCTCCCACCCCTGCACCTTTGCCCTAGGCTTAAAATGCACTCTCTTCTCAGCTCCATCTCTTAGAATCTCTAGGTCACTTCAAGGCTTGGCTCAGGTGTCTTCTCTTAAGGGCCTTCTTCTAAATATTGGTGTTTCCTCCAAAAATACTTTATTTTTACCTTGTATAATATACCTTGTATTTACTGTTTCCATCTTGCATTGATAGAGGGACTTTGCTCACCCAGGACTTTCCTATACCAAGGAAAGATCACAGGTATAGTCTTTGAACTCTAACTTGTGTGTTTTCCCCCTAGCTCTTGAGGGCTAGTACTGTTTTATTCAGTTTGTCTTTGTAGCCTTAGCTCCTAACAAGTGTGTTACCCTTAGTAAGCACTAGATAAATACTTGTTGAATTTAATTTAATTTCATTCTTCCCAATTTTTCCTCTCACCCTTTTTATATCAATTTATTCAGTACTGAAGTACTAGCTGATTGGTTCAAAGCCAGACTTCCAAGAGACATCTCCTTTTTATTAAAAATGCTCTTGAAAAGACTTTTAAAAAATGAGAGGAGGGAATTGTAGGAAGATGGTGGAAGAAGGCAGAAAATTATGTAACTCTCCCATACTCTCCCCTAAATAACTTGAAATCACACCTCACAATGAATTTTAGAGTAGCAGAAGTAATTAAAAGTTGGGGCAAAGCAGTTAGCCAGCCTAAGAAAACTTGAGAAGACTTTAGGAAAGCTCTGATCTCCAGGATGGTGGTGTGCTCTAATCAAGGTGCAGTTACCTCAGGGTAGATTTCACTGAGTCAATTAAAAAAAAATGAGCCTTGGGGGAAGCTAGGTAGGTGAAGCCTCACCTTAGGGAACTTTCACCCCACAGATGATGTGGAGGTTGGGCAGCTGATCAGAGAAGGGTTTTAAGGCCCTTCTTTGGTGCTGGATCTGGGACCCAGGCTCAATGACCAGGAACAGTACTGTGGCTACTGCCAAGGAGAAGTGAGCACAGGCATGTGAGTTCAATTGCAGAGTGGTGGGGTTTCACTGGTTGTGGTCACTCCCAGGAGAGAGCAGTCCCTGGTTGTGATGTCAGAGCACAGCATTGCAAGCTGATGCTTACAATTGTCTGAGGGACCACAGGGAGCAAGAAGTTTTGGGGTGGCAGTGGTGTAAGGGACCCTGGTTGTAGCTTAGAGGTGGAGAAGTGTACCTGAGGGCACCCGTAGACCTATGTATAAGCCAAGGAACAGTGACAACACCTGGCCTCATATCAGAGAACATTGGAAGAACAAAGAGGTCAAAGACTTTTAGAGAGAGCTTAGAAAATAGTAGCATGAAAAACCTGAAGCCTGAGACATTATTCCACACACACCTGAAGCAAAGACTGATCTTAAAATAAACAGTCAAGAAATAGGTCATTAAAAATATATAAGTAAACAACAGAGGGAGAACCTGATGATAGATAGCTTCCAGGGTCATAGAGAAGATCAGGGTTCAAACTCAGAAGAAGACAATGAAGTCAAAATAGCTACATGTAAAGCTTTAAATGCAAAATGGTCACAAGTCTTTAAAAAGAGTTCTTAGAAGAGCTTAAAAAGGACTATAATAATAAAATAAGAAAAGTTGAGGAAAAATTGGGAAAAAAGAAGAGTAATTCAAAAAAAGCAAGAAAATTGTGAAAAAGTCGACCAATTAGAAAAAGAGAATCCAAAACTTTATGGAGGAAAATAACTTTAAAAATTAGAATTGGACAACAGAAAGCTTATGACTTTATAAGACATCAAGAAGTAATAAAGCAAAATCAAAAGAATGAAAAAATAGAGTAGAACCTGAAATATCTCATTAGAAAAACAATTAACCTAGAAAACAGATTGAGGAGAGATAATATAAGAATTGTCGGATTACCTGAAAGTTATGATAAAGAAAAAAGAGTCTAGACACAGTACTTCAAAAAATCATTAAGGAAAATCTCCCTGAAGCTTTAGAAGTAGAGGGTAAAATGGAAATTGGAAAAATCCACTGACCACTGCCTGAAAGAGATCCCCAAATGAAATTCACAGGAATATTATAGTTAAGTTTCAAAACTCCCAAGTCAAGGAGAAAATATTACAAACAACTAGAAAGAAACAATTTAAATGCTGTGGAACTACAGTCAGGATAACACATGATTTAGCAGTTTCTATATGAAAAGACTGAAGAGTGTGGAATAAAATATTCCAAATAGCAGCTAAACTGGGTTTATCACCCAGCAAAGCTGTGTAATCCTAAAAGGGAAAAATGGATATTTAATCAACTAAAAAGCTTTTTGGTATTCTTGCAGAAGAGACTAGAAATGAACAGAAAATTTGACTTACAAGAATCAGGGGAAACATAAGAAGGTAAACATGGAAGACTACTTATAAGGGATTTAATAAGGTTAAACTATTTCCTTATATGCGAAAATGTTATTTGTATCTCTTAAGAATGTTATCATTACTAAGGTAGTTTGAAAGACAGAAGACTTGGGGTTGAGTTAATTATGATGGGATGATCCTAAATTGAGTAGGGAGAGGTAAAGTGGAGCAAATTATCTTACACAAAAGTGGTGTGAAAGGAAGAATTGTTTTAGTGAAGAGGAGGAACAAGTGGAAGGCAAGTAGCATGAAAACCTTACTCTCATTGGATCTGAGTTAAAAGAGGATAACATACATCTAGGAGGTTATAAAAGTATTTTCAACTTTCAAAGAAATAGAAGCAGGAGGAAATAGCACAAAGAAGGAAATATTAGAAGGCTGTATGGATTAAGAAATAGCAGATGAAGAAGATAGGATAAGGTAATAACTGTTAGGAGGGAGTGCAGATTAGGGCAGTGGTCAGAAGTAAGTTAGATTTTTGAGGAGGAGGGGAAGAGAGAGAGAGACAGACAGAGAGAGAGACAGAGACAGAGAGACAGTGAGACAGAGACAGAGACAGAGAGACAGAGAGAGAGAGACAGAGAGAGAGAGAGACAGGGAGAGAGAGACAGAGAGACAGAGAGAATAAGAGAGAGGGAAATATATAATTAGTATTTATAACTTTAAATGTGAATGGGATACACTCACCCATAAAACAGAAATAGATAGCGGAACAAATAAAAATCCAGAACCCAGCAATATGTTGTTTACAAGAACCACATTTAAAAATGAGAGACATATATAAAGTAAAAATAAAGGGTGTGAGTAGAATTTATCATGCTTCAGCTGATGTAAAAAAGAAAAAAAACAAGGGTAGCAGCCATGATCTCAAACAAATTTAAAGATAAAATAGATTTAATTAAAAGAGATTAGCAATGAAATGATATATTAAAAGATACCATATATAATGAAATAATGTCAATACTCAACATATATGCACCAAATGCTATAGAATACAAAATTTTAAAGGAAAAGGCAAATAGATTATGGTTAGTAATAGATAGCAAAACTATAATAGTGTGTGTGTGTGTGGGATTTCAACCTTCTCTCTCAGAACTGGATAAATCTAACCAAAAAATAAGTAAGAAAGGAGTCAAAGAGATGAATAGAATCTCAGATAAGATAGATTTGACAGACATTTGGAGAGAATTGAAAGGGAATAGAAAGGAATATACT
>CM053581.1:408530215-408541381 GCA_028627135.1 Pseudochirops cupreus
GTAAAGTCTTTAGAGAGATAGATAGATAGACAGATGGATAAATAGACGGACAGATAGATAAATGGAAAGCTAGATGGATGGATAGAGAGACAGATGGAGAGATAGATGAATGGATAGCTAGATGGAGAGAGATAGAACAATATAGACATCCATTTAGTGCTTTCAGATTTGTGCATTATATAGTGCATCTACACACATTATATCTTTTGATTCTCACAACAAATCTGAGAGAGATTGTTTCCCAGCCCTGTTTTACAGTGGTCAATCTCAGTTTGACCACCTATAAAATAGGAATAATAATACTCCTAATACCTGTCTCCCAGGATTGTTGTGAGGAAAATGTTTTGTAAACATCCAAGAGCTATAGCAATGTGAGCTGTTATTCATTTGGAAGGTAACTGAGTCAAGACCCTAGTCCTGCACAGACAGCACTGCCTCAGGCTGCGGCGTGGCTGGGGCTATTCCTCTCTTCAGTGACAGCTGGCCCCACTCCTTCCATCAGGATCTTCCCCTGGCTGCTGACTCACACTGCTATGAGGCCTTCCTGACCCCGGACCGCCAGGCCTAGTCATCCTCAGTCAGTGCTAGGGTTCTGAGTGACGGGTCTGATTTGGGCATCTTTCCTTGGAAAGCAAACGTACAAAATCTTTTGTTGTTGTTCAGTCATTTCAGTTGTATCTGACACTTCATGACCCCATTTAGAGTTTTCTTGGCAAAAATACCAGAATGGTTTGGCACTTCCTTCTCCAGCTCTTTTTACAGATGAGGAAACTGAGGCAAACAGGGTTAAGTGACTTGCCCGGGGTCACACAGCTTGTGAGAGTCTGAGGCCAGATTTGAACTCACAAAGACGAGACTTCCTGACTCCAGGCCTGCATTTTATCCACTGCAGCACCACAACCCTGACACCCTCTTTCTGTGTCATGGGCAGGTAAGGCATGCCATTACCTTTGAAGCTTCTTTGTCAACAAAACTTATTGCCTCAGGAAAGCAAAGTCAGTAGGCTGAGGGAAAGTGAGCTCCTGGGTGTGGAAAGTGAGAAAAGATTTCCTCCCTGGAGTTTAAATTAAGATTTTGTTTGTCTCTTTACCTGTGGGGTAGAGAGCTCTGCACACCTACAACCTGTGGCTAATAAATATCTCGTGTAATAATGTTAATACAGAAATTAAATAGTGAAACTTGGGACAGCTTTGTGCTTTTATTAACCATAATTTCTAGACATTGTATGGGTTCTGAAAAAATACTTTTCAGAGCATTTCCTTTCAGCTACAACTCTGTTCAGTGTACCCGTTTGCTTTGGATAATAACAGGGTTTTTTTTCTTTACAGTTTTTTTTTCTTCTAATGCAGACCACTTAAATAGAAAATGAATATGTGCCAGCTTGGTGGAAAAGTAAATGTTTGGCCAGCGTTGTCCATGCATATAGGCCCTCCACGAAGGTCTGTCTTAACATGCTCCCAGCTGCTCTGAGCCTGCCCCAGGACAGCTCTGGTAGCTGGGATGCTGACTAGGGCCAAGACTTCTTTCTAGACAGGTAAGAAGGTCTCAACTTTCAGAGGTAACATATGGTGAGCATCAGAAGCCCTGTGCCTCCCCACCATGAAATAGCTGAATTTGGAAGTCAGATCTGGCTTATACCCTGATTCTCCCATTTCCTACTTGTGTGGCCCAAAGGAAGTCACTTCAACTCTCTGGGCCTCAGTTTCCCTTACTCCAAAATGAGGTTGCTGGATTAGATGGTCTCAGAGGTCCTTTCTAGAGCTAAATCTATGAACTTTCTCTACCCTTCTACTTGATACTTCTACATGGTTTCCAGCAGCCATTGTTCCAAAAAATTAATTAACCAAATTATCTTTAGAATAGCTGGCTGTTGCAATCCTTCAGATCTCAAAAATCATGGGGAAATTAAGGCATGCATTATTTTCTCCCCTCAGGGCAGGTTAAAGGAAAGTACTTTGTAAATGTTCCATGTTCTGCTCATGTATCATTGGGTGTATGCTAGGGTAATTTTCTATGTTTTTATCCTATCCCTACCCCACCCCCAATCCCATCCCCATCCCCACCTTTTCTGGACTGAATATACTGTAAGGGAAGGGATGTATCTTTTCTGGTTCCTAGCTAACACAGTGCTGTGTATAGACTCAAATACTCTTAATACATCTGTACTCTCCTCGATTTAGATGTTCCCTCCAATTATTTAGAATTCAACTTATCAATACCTGTCCATCCTTGCTGTAGCCTCCCTCAATTTGTCCACAGGGGGTACTTTCCATTCACACGTAAAAACATAAATTCACTTCTCTTTCTTGGCTTTGGTCCTGACTCCCCGAAATTTCTACCTTTCAACCATTTCTGCTGTCTCACCCTGGGGATACCACTACCTTCCTCTGATTATTGAGTTCTTCCCCAAAACCATAATTTTTTAAAAATAAATTTTTTTTTACATAATCAAAATTTTCCTCGTATCCCTCCAGATGGCCATCCCATAAAACAAATAATAATAAACGATATTTTTAAAATGAAAGAAAAAAGAGAAATTCTATAAAACCAATCAACACATCAGAAAGTCTGAAAATATATGCAATGTAGCCACCAGTGGACCTCCCACCTCTGCAAAAGGAGTGGGGTGGGAATGTCTTCTTCTAACTCTTCTTTGGAGTCATGCTTGTTCTTTGATTTTACAATACTCATTTTTGCTTGTTTTGTGATTTTTCTTTCCATTTTTATATAGTTGTATTCATATATAAACTTTTCTTGACTCTGTTTACTTCACTCTGCATCAGATCATGTAAATCTTTACATTCTTCTCTGTAGTAAGCATTTTCTTTGTTTCTTATAGTACAGTAACATTGGTTACATTCATGTATCACAATTTGTTTAGCCATTCCCCAGTTAATGGGTATCTTACCTTGTGGCCAAATCTTTGCTACCACAAAAAGTGCTGCTCTAAATATTTTGGTGACAATGGGGTCTTTCTCCTTATCAGTGACATTTTTAGAGTATACCTAGTAGTGGAATCTCTGGGTCAAAGGGTAGGGATATTTTAGTCACTTTATTTGTAGAATTCCAAATTGATTTCCAAAACTGTTGTACTAATTCACAGCCTCACCAACAATGCTTTAGTGTACCTATCTTTCCACAAGCCCTCCAACATTGACTATTACCCTCTTTGACAATTTTCAGGATATAACATGAAAACTTAGGGTTGTTTTGGTTTGCACTTCTCTTGCTATTCATGCTCATTTCTCCCCAGTTCCGCTCCTTACTCTTAGGACTTTACCCTTGGCCACCCCAGCTCTTTTTATGTGTTGTTTTCTTCCATTAGAATGGAAGTCTTTATCTATCATCTTATCTCTCTCTTTCTTCATCAGCATCACCTATCAATCTAAGATTCCTTGAAAAATATAACATTATCAAAGTGTTCTCTCCACACAATTGCACTGAAGTCGGAGGGAGAGAAAATTTGTTGTCATTCAGGCATTTTTTCAGTTGTGTCCCACTGGAGTTTTTTTTGGCAAAGACACTGGAGTGGTTTGCTCATTTTACAGATGAGGAAACTGAGACAAATAGGCATAAGTGACTTGTCCAGGGTCACCCAGCTAGGAAGTGTTTGAGGTCACATTTGGACTCAGGAAGAAGAGTCTTCCTGACTCCAGGCCCAGCGTTTTATCTGCTGTGCCATCTACTTGCCCTGGAGAGAAAATAGATTTTTGTTCAATGAAAAACAACAATTTGAAAAGAAAGCTGTAACAATAGAAATAACCCTGTTCCATGACCCTTAGATTGTAAACATTTCGGAATCACAGGAGGCCTTTGCTAGTTGTTATCGAGGGTTATTGGATAGCAGGGTCATAGATCTCAAGCTGGAAGGTGCCACATAAACCTTAAAAAGATGATACAAACATGAGTTGTTATGACTATTCTAACGCCCATACCCTCAACTCTGGCCCTGGAAAGATTTTCTTCTCCAGGCTAGATATTCCTGTGCCTCCAGTCGTTCTTTGATTCCAGAGGGTTCCACTTATCTTTTTCTTTATCATTCATGTGCTGCCCAGGCTCTTTTATCCAGCCTGTCTGTTGTGCCCCTTCCTTTTGTTCATCATATACTCTTGGCCAACACTGATTAAGCACTCTCTGTGTGCAGAGCTTGGTTCTGGGTGCCAGGGAGGAGACAATGTGTAGATAACCCAGTGTTTCTGTTTTCTGAGCCCTGGACCTGGAGACAGGAAGACCTGGATTCAAATGTGACTTCAGATACTTACTAGCTGTGTGACCCCAGGAAAGTCATTTCTTCTCTGTCTTCAGGCTCCTCATCTGTAAAATGAATATAATAATAGCACCTAACTCCTAGGGTAGTTACAGGATAAAATGAAATCATATTTATAAAGCAGTTAGCCCAGCAGCTGGCACATAGTAGGCATTTCACAAATGATTATTCCCTTTCATCCCTCCCTCCCTTCCTCAAGGAGCTGCCCTTCCATTGAAGAGACTGGACACAAACACAGACAGCTGTGATGAATCCTATCCCATCCTGAAGATGCAGGACACATATTGTCCACACTGCTTTCCATGATGAAAAGAATTCTTGTGCTAGACAAAGAGTTCTGAATTTGTTTTGTGTCCTGGAGCCCTTGAGCAATCTGCTACAGCCTATGCAGCCCTTCTGACAGTTATGTTTCTTAAATGCATAAAATAAAATGCATTGGGTTATAAAGGAAACCTATTACATTGAAATAAAGATGTACTTTGTTTCCCCATCCCACTTTGCAGATCCCAAGATGAGAGTCCCTGCTCTGAGTCAGAGGAACTGGGTCAGAGCCTCAGTTTTCCCACTGTAAGAGCAGATAGCTTTTAGGTGCCCTGCAACTCTAGGATTATAATCCAAGTATATGAGAGACGTGCCAGACAAAGAGCTCTGTGAACTCTGATGGGGTGGGGATGGGGCATCACAACTAAGAGGAATCTAGGAAGGCTTCATGGAAGGGCTGGTGTTTGAGTTGGATTTCAAAGGATAGATAGGAATCCATTAGATGAACAGGGAGAGGGAAGACATTTCAGGTAGGAAGCCTGGGTTCAAATCACATTTTACCTACTTACTAGCAATGTGACATTGGGCAGGTTATTTCCCCTTTCTGGTCCCAGTTTCCTCATCTGTAATGGTAAGGGGTTGAACTAGAAGGCATCTTAAGTCTCTTCAGGTTCATATGGCTCCTCAGAGTCTCAGTTACCTCATCTGTGAAATGGGCATAATAGTCCCTTCTTTTTTCCCTGCTCGTCCTATACCAGATTTGCTAACATGGATTACAAGTCCAAACGTACTATGGAAAAACGTGATCCATTGGCATTATTATTATTTCTGCCACAGTTGATGGTCAGATTAATTCTTTGCCTCTTACCACATTCTGGCTGGGCTGTGACACCGTGCAGGCCTGAGAGGCTGATTGTAGCAGGAAACTGGGGGAGTCATGAGACATTGGGTAGCACAAGAAGAGTACTTGAATTTGACTATTGTCTCTACTGTTTAATACCTGTGGGACTTTTCGTAAGTCCCTTCTCGCTCAGTCTCACTTTCCTTCTTTGTAAGATGAGGGGGTCAGACTAGATGACCTCTGAGGTCCCTTCTAGCTGCAGGGCTGTGCTCCACTGATCCCAAGCTAGGAGAGAGATGGCGTCAGAAGCGGGGGAGAGGGCTGAGAAAGGGAGGCAGGAGGGTACCCAGATAGAGCTTCTAGGAGGAAACATTCTTGCATTTATTGAAGCCTGATGGAATCTTAACTTTAACTATCCCAATTTGACTTTCTTTACTAAGGGTGGATAATTCTGATGAATAAAGAGCTTTTATCTTTCCCAGCAAGCCTAGAGACTCAGAAGGCTCATCTTGTATGCTGCTATTCTAATTCTATTTGAATTAGAAAAAATGTATGTAGTTCTAGCTTGTGAAATCCCTGAAGGTATATTTTCTTTCATTCTTTGTCCTGCTTATTCCCTCTGTTTCCAAAATTTGGACTGCAGTTATCAAACCATGTTTGACATTTACCCATCTCTAGGCATTTTTCCCCCCTCAGGAGCTCCAGCTATGAATAGCTCTGATGATGCTCATTCTTACAGGTCACTGTCATTAAAAACAAGAGTGAATCATAAATGATGTATCGAACTAAAGTTAAAAACAACAGAAATAACTCCCAAATGAGATGTGAATCAGAGAAGGGCCAGTTGAATCGTCTCAGCTATGCGGAGTAGGGGAAATTGCAGAGAAGAGAATTGGCTTACACTTAAATGAATGAAAGTAGAAATTAGACCCACAGGTCCTGCCTGATATGTGGTCCATCAAGAGACGACCACTGAAGGGAGTGTTGAAGTGGAGTGAGTACTTGATTTATGGTCAGAGGGCCTAGGTTCAAATTTAGACGCTGCCTCTTACAGCCTATGATCCCATGATTACCGGGAAACTCAAATTCAGCCACCATTTGTTAAATGTCTACTCCTGTGCTTGGTGCTAGTGGAACAAAGGAAAAACAAGGGAAAAATCCTGCCCTCAAGGAATTTCCATTCTAGATTAGATGGGTCAAGTGCTATACTGGCTCCCAGGACATATGTGTAGAATGAGAAAAGACACCAACTATGCCGAGTAGACTTTTTATGGAGGATTCATGGAAAGACATGAGCAAGAAGTATACGTATCAATGACAACATCAGTGAGTTCACGGACCCATTTAAGTCTTTATGCCCCAAGGCTATTGCGAGAAAAACCACTCTTTAGCAGGACTTCAGGAAGAGAACATAGGGTCCAAAGCTAATTTAGGGCTCATCCAGGACAATCCCTCTAATGTCAAAGATAGGGAAACCAAGGCACAGGTAAGTTGAGTGATTTTTGTACAATCCTATTGGTCGTATTGGCAGGTCCTGTAGTACTAGAGTTACCATAGGTAGTAGATTTAAATCTTGTTCCTCTGACTCCAGAGTAACGTCTGTCTCCATTGTTGCAGCCACTCTTTTCCCACAACACATAGAGAGTAACGATAGGTGACAATCCGCTACATATTTATAGCCAACATGCAAAGTGGGTAAGAGTAAGAGTAAGAGCCTTGGACTCAGACTGGAATTCAAATTCTGCCTCACTTATAATGACTTTGGACAACTCACTCAGCTGATCTCAGGCTCAGTTTCCTCATCTGATTAAATGGGTATATTACTATCTCCTACCTCACAGGGCTGTGATAAGGATCAAATGAAGTAACATTCCATAAGGGTTATCTAAATGCTCGTTGTTGTTACTACCATATTACATGCATTTTACACATGAGGAACTATAGGCTTAGGGAAATTAAGTTTGCCCACAATCACCCGCCTATGAATCAAACCCAGGATCCTTGACTTTGTAAGTCTAATGCTTGTTCTACCATGCTGCAATGTTAGATAATTGCCATTCCCTAGAACTGTAAAGACTTTTTGCCAGTAGCTGTATAGCCAATGACTTAAAGACCAAATGGAGACAGACTTTGTCCTCAGGAATATCAAATCTGATATCTGTACTCTACAACACTGCAAATGCTCTACCTTCTCTCTGCTTCTCCATATAAAAATTACTAATTTTTCAAAGCTTTAAACCTTCTCTGTTACTTTCTATGTATATGACTTTGGGAAAGTCACTGACCTCCCTAGGACTCAGTTTCTTCATATGGAAAATGAAGGGGTTGGACTGGATGGCTTTGGAGTATCTTTCCATGATCCTATGGACTTGTATAAGACCCATCTCTTCCATAGAGTCTCCCTAGAGTGGTTCAGGAATCTCTCCTTTCTTTGAACTAAATGCTTATTGGCCATTTCATTCATTAACTAAATAATCCTGTCCTAAATTCAGGAGGGAGGTGTCCCATAAGTCTTTCATGGTTGATCATTGTTACAGTATTGCTGTTACCATGAACAATGTCCTCCTGGTTCTGCTCACTTCACTTTGCATCAGTTCATATAAATCTTTCCAGGTTTTTCTGAAACTATCCCCTTTATCATTTCTTATAGCACAACAATATTCCATCACAATCATACACCACAACTTATTCAGACATTCCTCAGTTGATGGGCAGCCCCCAAATTTCCAGTTCTTTGCCACTGCAAGAGTTGCTATAAACATTTTTTTACAAAATAAGTCCTTCTTTCTCTCTCTCTCTTTTTTATCTCTTTGGAATACAGGTCTAGTAGTGGTATTACTGGGTCAAAAGGCATGTTCAGTGTTATAGCCCTTTGAGTATATAGTTCCAAGTCATTCTCCAGAATGGTTGGACCAGTTCACAACTTCAACAATGGTGCATTAGTGTCCCAATTTTTCCATATCCTCTCCAGCATTTGTTATTTTCCTTTTCTGTCACGTTAGCTAATCTGATAGGTATGTGGTGGTATCTTAAGAGTTGTTTTAATTTGCATTTCTCTAATCAGTAGCTAGCGAATTTTTTTTGCGTGATCATTGATTTTTCCTTCTGAATATTGCTTATTCATATACAGTTGACCATTTATCAACTGGAGATTTGCTTGTATTTTTTTTTTTTATAAATTTGGCTCAGTTTTCCTTATATTTGAGAAATAAGTCTTTTATCAGAGAAAATTGCTACATTTCCCCCCTAGTTTCTTGCTTTCCTTCTAATCAGGCTACATTAGTTTTGCTTGTGCAACCCCTTTTAAATGTCATGTAATTAACATTATCCATTTTACTTCCTGTGATCTTTTCCATCTCTTGTTTGGTCATGAACTCTTCCCTTCTCCATAGATCTGACAGGTGAAATTTTCCATTACCCTCTAATTTACTTATGATATCACCTAATATAAGTAAATCATTTACCCATTTTGACCTTATCTTGGTCTACAGTGTGAGATGCTGAACTATGTCTAGTTTCTTCTAAACTTTCCCAGTACTTTTTGTTAAATGGTGAGGTCATACCTCAAAAACTCAGATCTTTGGATTTATTAAAAACTAGATTACTATGGTCATTTATTCTGTGTATTATGTACCCAATGTATTTTACTGATCCACCACTCTATTTCTTAGCTGGTATGAGATTGTTCTCATGATTAATGTTTTGTAATACAGTTTGAAATCTGATCTACCTTCCTTTAAATTTTTTTTCTTTGATTCCATGGAAATTCTTGATCTTTTGTTCTTCTAGATGAATTTTGTTATTATTATTATTTTTTGGCTCCATAAAATAATTTTTGGTAGTTTGGTTTGTATGCCCCTGAAGAAGTGAGTGAACTTAGGTAGAATTGTCATTTTTGTTATATTGACTCAGTTTACCTATGAGCAATTAATATTTCTCCAGTTGTTCAGATCTGTCTTTATTTGTGTAAAAAAGTGTTTTGTAATTGTGCTCATATAGTCTCTGGGTTTGTCTTAGCAGGTAAAATCCCATGTATTTTATATTTTCTGTAGTTATTTTAAATGGAATTTTTCTTTCTATCTCTTCTTGCTGCATTTTGTTGGTAATACATATAAATGTTGATGATTTATATGGGTTTATTTTATATCCTGCAACTTTGTTAAAATTGTTAATTGTTTCACCTAGTATTTTAGTTGTTTCTCTAGGGTTTTCTACGTTTACCATCATATCATCTGCAAGGAGTGATAGTTTAATTTCCTCACTGTCTATTTTTATTCCTTCAATTTCTTTTCCTTATCTTATTCCTATAGCTGACTTTTCTATTACAATATTGAATAATACTGGTGATACAGGTACCCTTGCTTCACCCCTGATTTAGTGGGGAGGATTCACATTTATCCCCATTACAGATAATGCTTCTGATCATCATATTTTAAGGGCAAAGCTCAGACTTTGAATTCCAAAGCAACTGAACATCAAAGTTGAATTCAAGCTCACTGGATGCAACCTCTAACACCATGAGCATTCGTTGTGGGTCCATAGAGAAAATGCCAAGTTGGAAAAGCTGGATTTGGGTCCTGTCTCTCTCGCTTACTGAGTTAGGTGACTTAGGGTGACTCATTTCTCCTTGCTGATCCTCTTAGTTTCTTCATTTCTAATATGGGAATAATAATCCTTTCCCATGATGATTTTAGAAGATTGTTAAAAGGGTCTGATGCAATAGTTAAATGTGATTCCCTTCAACAAATTGGTCTACCCTCTGTTCCTCATACCTGTCATTCTTGTCTCCATACCTTAATGTAGGCTATTCCCCATACCTGGAATTCCCTCCCTCTTTACCTCCTTACTATCTGTGTAACTTTGGGCAAGTCACTTAACTTCCATGGGTGTCAATATCTTCATCTATAAAATTGCTGTTGTTGCTCAGTCATTTTTCAGTCATATCTGACTCTTCGTGACTTTGTTTGAAGTTTTCTTGGCAAAGATACTGGAGTGGTTTGCCACTTCGTTCTGCAGTTTATTTTATAGATGAGGAAACTGAGACCAATAGAATTAATTGACTTGCCCAGTGTCACAGAGCTATTGAGTGTCTGAGGCTGTATTTGAACTCAGGGAGTGGAGTCTTCCTGACTCCAGGCGTGGCACTCTATCCACTGTGCTGTCTAGCTGCCCTCAATAAAATTAAGGGTTTATAATAACCTTTGCTTTAGAGGCAGCGCTAGAATAGAATATAAAGGCTCTGCAGTTTAGCTTCCTTATTTTACAGATGGAGAAATTGAGACACAGAGATAAAGTCAGTGGCCAGGACACTATTCTATGGTGTCTCAAAGAAATCCTTTGCTTTCTTCAAAGCTCATCCCATATGGTACTTCACACACAAAGCCTGTTCTCTTTCTCTCAATGACGAATGCCTTCTCCCTTGCAAATTTCTCTGTATCTACTCCATAAATAATTTGTGTTTAATTTTCTGTGTACATATAGTTTACTCCCAATAGAAAATAATCTCCTGGAGGGTGTATCAGCAAGCACCCTAGCATACCTAGGGCGGCTACTAGCACAGGTTCTTAGATCTGCTTTTCTAAAGGAAAGCAACTCAAAATGGGTTAACAATCTTACTTTAATCAAACATATCATTTACCTAGTTCAGGGGGAAAAGTCAGCACCCTGAACTTCAGAGAATACAAACAGAAGTCACAAACAAACAGAAAAACGGATCAGCAGACGGCTTCCAGCATCTGACCATTTCATCAGTTACCTATTCAGTTACCAGAGAGGGAAGCACCAACATCTGGGCTTT
>CM053581.1:408541881-408563294 GCA_028627135.1 Pseudochirops cupreus
GCGCCACAGGCTCCATGTGACCACATTCAGCCTATTAGGGAACAGAGTATACTTTCAAATATCCAAGGGTCCTCAGAGTCATGTAGCCACTTTAGCAAAGGGCCTAGGGGCAGGGAAGATCTTCAGATTCCCATAACAGAGGGCAAGGACTTTATCCTTATTTCCCTGGTGTCTCTAGATCCTAGTGGAATGCCTAGCACACACTAGATGTTTGAAAAGCTGTCTTGAATGATTGTAAGAGTGTAGTTTTAGAGCTAGAAAGTCCCTTAGAGGCCCTCTAGTTGATCCCACTCATTTTTCAGATGAGGAAACTGAGGCCCAGTGAAGCAAAGTGATTTAAGGTCACATAGGCAGTACATGTCAGAGGTTAGATTTGAACCATAATCCTCTCACTCCAGAGCCAATGTTCTTTCCCTTGTATCATGATGAATAAATGAAGTGCCTGAGATATACTAGGCTCTATGCTAGGGTCTGAATAATGCATGTGAAAGCCAGCTGTAAGCTGTAAAACCCAGGAAAATACAGTCTATTGTTATTCTGGGCCACAAGTTTGCCCTTTACTACAGAGTTCACCCCCTCCCTATTGTGATTGCACATTTCCTTTTGAATGCTCCAGAAAAATGCTTCCCATCCTATTAGCATCTATATACACTCCTGGTCCTTGGTCCAAGCTCCCAGCTACTCTTTCTTCCTATCCTTCCCCTACTCCATGACAGCTATAACAAGCACATCTTTGCCATGTCCACCTGGCTTCATGATGCACAGGAGCCTTGAGTCACCCCCTGTTCTGTCCTAGCGCTTAGGAGCTGGTGAAGGGTTCTTCTCAGGTGAGTATACACCTGAGCCTGCAGCATGAACCCAGGAACACATGTTGGGCATTATAACTCCATTAAGGCTGCAGCAGGGTCAGCTGTAGATGCCGTATGGGAATGAGCCTGCCAACAGTGGCCTGACTCCTGGGGAACAGACCATCAATCTACCCGCTACATGCCTGTATGGGGCTGTTGAAGAGTGACTACTTTGAGGTCCCTGGGAACAGACTTTGAGATGGGATGCTAGAAGGGGCCACCACTGACATGCTGCAACATTCAATTTTGAAGGAACAATTTTAACCCCCTTGCACTCAGAGCCATCTGGCAGAATGGCCCTTCAGCAGCCAAATGATGGAACTGTGTTTTACCTGCTCCCCTTCCTCCTGTTCCTGTGGCCTCAGGTAGAGGTGCCATTGGGCAGGGACACAGCCGGAGCACCAGAAACTGGAGGGGGCCAGGAGAGGACAAGACCTTTCTTCTCTGGACAGCCAATGTTTGATCTAGCAGGACCCACTTCTTCTGCTTGAGGGGTGAGGTGGGGAGAAAGAGAGAATATAAGCACCTGCGTCTGAATCAAAGCACGGGGCCCATGAATAGCCAGCCAGGTGGTGCAGTGGATAGAGATCCAGACTTGAACTCATTTTCCTGAGTTCAAATCCAACCTCAGACACTTAACAGTGGGTGACCTTTGGCAAGTCATTTAACTCTGTTGGCCTCAGTTTCCTCATCTGTAGAATGAGCAGGAGAAGGAAATGGCAAACCACTCCAGTGTCTTTTCCAAGAAAACCTCAAGTGAGGTCATGAAGGGTCAGATAGGACTGAACAACAACAAAAGGCTCATGAATATTTTCTTTTCCTTCTGTTACTGGCAGAGTGGATGGAGAATTTGGGATCAGAATGACCTAGATTGAAATACTACCTTTGTAACTTGCTAGATGTGGGTGGGACCCTGGGCATCAGATCTTAGATTCAGGGCCAGAAGGGACCATCATACACATGCAGCCCAAACTCCATTTTGTAAATGAAGAACTGAGGCCCAGAGAGCTTAATTAACTCGTCCAAAGTTACACAGGAGCAGAGCCGAGACTTGATATGCCTTCACCAATCACCTCCAGCTGTTTCCTTATAGTTGCTTTTGGTTTTGGCCTGTGTAGGCAAAGCAGAACAAACCTAATTGTTTTTCTCACATAATATTCCTTCAGATACTGGAAGGTGGCTCTCCTGCTCCCTCTGAGTCTTCTCTTCTCCCAGACAAACATCTCCACACTATATGGCATAGACTCAAAGCCTTCCTCTTTCCCTCTTTACTCCTCAGTTTTGGTCCCTGTAAAATGAGGGGAATGGACTACATGGCCTCTGAGGTGCCTTCCAGCTCTTGTTCAGTGGTTCAAATGGCTCAATGTTCAAAGATCTCTCCCTGTAATATCTGCATTGTGTGTTTCCTACAACTCTCAAAGGTATGGGTTGCTTTTTCTATCAGTATATTTACCAGGTAAAACTCATGCCTTTGTCTTTTCTCTGGAACAAACCAATGACACCCTCAGGAAGGGCTCTCAGGTCCTGAGAAACAGAACCTCTGAGGGATGGATCTTTGAGGATTTGGCTTCAACTGGAAACATTTAATAACATGGGAAGAAAGTTAAAGTTAAAATGATAATATTCACTTTCCAAATTGCTCCAGCTAGAGGGATATTGGAAAGAAAACATCATGGGAGAATTTCATTTGTACTACCTCTCCATATCTGGCCTCCCTGGGAGAGCATCTCAGCATCCTTATGCTTAGAAAGATTTCCACTGTTATCCCCCAGGTCAGATGAAGAGCAGAAATGGACCATGGAACAGGAAGTCATTTGCTAGATGTGGCACTCAGCATCATTCAGAAGATTTCCTGGATGTTCTCAGGAGTCAACAGCAATCTTGTTTGAGAATAGGAGCTGAGGGGGGCTGAGCTCCTGCAGGATGCTTTCTTACAGGGATCTTCACTCTTTGAAGCACAGTTTGGGTGTTGGTTTATAGAGATGCAGCACAGTATTGGGGAAGACTATTGGACTGTCATCACAGGGTTTGGGATTTATTTCCTGAAGTGACTAACTCAAGGTGTGCTCTTAAGCAAATTACTTCCCCTTCCTGGGTCTCAGTTTTCTTATCTGTAAAATCAAGCAGGTTAGACCAGACGATCTCTTGTGTCCCTTCTACTGTGGCATCCTATGACTGTTAGTTTGATGCATACTTGTTTCAAAGAACACCTAATGGAAACAACTTCCCCACCTCCCCAATTCCCTTGCAGTGATGGGAGTCCATGGGTATGGAACATTGCACACCATGAGGGGAGGGCGTTGTAGAGATGGTCAGATTTGTCAATGGATTGATTGCTTTGCTGGCTATTTTTTCGCTTACTCTTTTAAAGAACTCCTTTTCATAAGGGATGAATGTCTAGGAGGAAAGAAGAGGAGGGGCACAGGGAAATCTAGATGATATGTTGTAAAAATCTATCTTAAAAACATCTTCCATGACTTAACTAAAATTCCTCATCCTCAGTTCTGTTTAGTAGAGTTCAGTTCAGCTTTGATTCATTATATGCTGTGTTTAAAGGACTGTGATTGTGATTGATTTAATTAAGTCTTTGTTGCGTTTAAAGATCTGTTCCTGGGACTGTGGACAGGATCTGTGGTTTTGTCCATGTTGGGAATTTTGAGTGAGGAAATTCCCTGCTTTGATGCAGATCAGCACCTTCCCCACAACTTATCCTTTGAGGGAGATACACTTTTTAAGGGCTCTGAGAAGTTAAAAAAGCCAGTACTTAGCAGAAGTCAGATAGTGAATATAAAGACAAGATTAGAGCTAGCCCCTGGCCTTAAGGAGCTTATTATATTCTGCCCAGGTGGAGGAAAGTTGCAACTTTTATCCAGAGAAGTAAGTAAAACGACCATTTGAGGGAAGAAGGCACTAACAACTCGGGGTTTGTGGTGGGATTTGGTTCCTGTTTTGAGTCAATATGGGTTTAGTAGGGGAATGAAAGTTGAACTTGGAGTCAGAGGAGCAATATAACCTCAGACAAGTTCCTTCCTTGGGCCTCAGTTTCATCATCTGCAAAATGGCAGGTTTCTTCCCACTCAATCTAAGACTATCAGGCCACCTCCAGCTCTTGCTAGCTGTGTGACCCTGGGCAAGTCACTTAAGCCCTGTTGGCTTCAGTTTTCTCATCTGTGAAATGAGCTGGAGAAGGAAACGGCAAACTATTCCAGTATCTTTGCCAAGAAAACTCCAAATGGGGACATGAAGAGTTAGATACAAATGAAATGATTGAACATCAGTCAAAGTTTTTGTATCTTTGGTTTCCGAGAAAAGATGCCCAAGTCAGAGCTGTGACTTAGAATCTTAGTGCTTTGGCTGTACGTTGCGTTGACATGTCTTGCTTTCTCCCCTTCAGGTGTACATGAGTTGGGAGATCCTTCTTGGTTCACAAAGAGAGAAAGAAATCTTGTGACGAGCCTGTTGTAAAGGCTGGAGTTGAGTTGTGTCATTCTTTCCTTGAGATGTGAACGTTAACAGCAATAATCAAAGCTAACATTTCTGTTGTGTTTATTATGTACCAGATGCAGTGCTGAGCACTTCACAATTATTATCTCATTTGACCCTCAGAACACCCCTGGGAGGTGGGTGCTGTTACTACCCTCACTTTACAGTTGAGGAAACTGAGGCAGAGAAAAGTTAAATTAGTTGTCCGGGGTCACACAGCTAGGAAGAGCCTGAGGCAGAATTTGAACTCGGTCTTGACTCCAGGGCCAGTGCTGTATCCACTGTGCCACCTTGCTATTTCTGTGCTGTTTGGCATGCCAACTTGAACCTCTGGAGCTGATGTAGATGGATTCAGTAATGCTGAGTACCATTTCTGGGCTTGCTAACAATTGGAGGGACAGCAGGAATCAGAAGAAAGACTGCTGGCTCTAGGCTGTGTGGGCCTTGGTTTGAATCTCTGCTCTATCCCTGACTTGTTCTATGACCCTGCCTAAGTCACTCTATCCCTTCATTTCCTCCTTTGTCAGATGAGGAGGTTGGGCTGAATGGCCTTGGCCATGGGGTGAGGCTAATGGGAACAGACTCTGCTCTTGCCTGTGACCTCTGCAAAGAAAGAAGTGGATTCATTTTTGGCTTGCTATCCCTACTGCCTAGCAAAGTCTCTGCTCTACAGTAGGTACTTAATAAATGTTTGTCAATTGGTTTTTTAATCTCTCTTACCTAGCACTTGCCAATGACATAGTATGACCAATAAACAATGTGTTTTCTGATGAATTTTATCAATTAAAAAAAGAAAAAGAAAACCAAATATAATCATAGGTAGAGAGTGAGGGTTAATAGCTTAAACTACACAGGGCCAGAATAGATCTCATGATCATGGAATCCTAGAATTAGAATTATAAGGGACCATAGAGGCCATTCAGTCCAACCCCCTTAATACAATCATGAGGTCCATGGAATGTAGGTGACTTTCCCAAGGTCACTTGAAAAGTTATTGATATCTTTTGTTTTTATAGATATAAGTACTAGGCATGTCTAGGGAACTCTCATGAGAAGAAAATCTCCCTATTGATGCACGTTAGCACCTTCTCTGTAACATGGAGAATTCTTAGGGAACTGGTTTGAGCAATTGAGAGTTAAAGTGATTTGTCCATAGCCAGTATGTGGCAAAGGTGGGACTTGAACTCAGCACCTCTGGAGCTCTAGGTAGTGTCCTTTCCACTAGAGCCTTCTGTCCTCTGATTTTTTCACTTTTTTGAGGTACCACCATCATTTCAGTCACTGTTTCCCAGATTCAGCAGCTTCATTAACCTTTAACCTTTCCCTCTTCCTCACTCCCATATCTAATCTGATGGGCAAGTCACTTCACTCTGGTTGCCTCAGTTTCCTCATCTGTAAAATAAGCTAAGCAGGAAATGGCAGACCACTCTAGGATCTTTGCTGAGAAAACCCCAAATGGGGGCACAAAGGTTGGACACAGCTGAACAACAGCCTTTCCTACCCAATCACTTGTCAATTCTTACTGGGCAGATGTGTTCCCTTCTTCCATTCCCACAGCTGGAATGTCATTCGGGTATTCCTTACCTCTTGCCTAGACTATTGTGATAGCCTCTCACTGGTCTTGCTGATTCCTGTGTCTCCTCTATATAACCTAGCCTCCACACAGTTGCCAGACTGATGATCCTAAACCACCATGTCAATCCTTTACTCAAAATCCTTAGGAGCTCCCTATGGTTCGAAAAAAGGACAAATTTCTCATACTAGCATTTAAAGCCTTTTAAAATCTGCCTCATCAGTCATTTCATGCACTCATTTGTTCTAGTGAAAGCAGCCCACTGGCTTTTCTTTGTACATGGTATTTCTTCTCCTTCCTCCACATCTTTGCAAAGGTTATTCTCCGTATCTGGAATGCACTCCCTCCTCATCTCCAACTCCTAGAATTCCTACCTTCTATACAAACTCTTTTAAGGTAGCTGCTCTTACACAAGGCATTTCTGATTCCCCAAGAAGTTAGCTTCTCTCCTTTCTCTCTCTCTCTCCCCCTCCCTCCTTTCCCTCTCTCTCTCCTCTTCCCCCCCCCTCCTACCTCCTCTTCCTCCCTCTTTCTTCCTCTGACATTTTCTACCTATAGAAGGAAGGAAGGAAGGAAGGAAGGAAGGAAGTTGCTTCACCTTTCTGAGCCTCAGTTTCCTGATCTATAAAATAAGAATTAGCATACTCCTCCTGCCTACCACACAGAGGTAATAAAAAGGAAAATTGTTTTGTTCAATGTAGTTATAGAACTATGAGTTAACTCAATTTTTACAATTGTGTGTTCAGTGTTGGATGTTGGAGTGATCAAATCTCTTCCATTTAGAATCACCTGCAACTCCCAACATCCTTGGGAAGTCCTAGGTAAATATTTGTTTCATGCACACCCTTGTTCCATATCCCAAGATCAAATGCCTTCTATGTGCTAAGCACTGAAAAGTGATATAGTCCCTGGCTGCCAAGGAGCTCACACTCAAATTGGAAGAGACAACACATATAAGAGACATTTCAGCCATAGTGTGGATGGCAAGGCTAAGTTGAAGGAGGACCTCAGTGGAGTGACCAACAAGGCCTAGCACCCTGAGGGGGCACTAACAGGTCTGATAGTACTGCCTGAGGGTCCAGGAGATACACAGAAGGGCAAATGGACTTCTCAAGAAGAACTTAGAATGCAGTGACCTGAAGGTTCATTTGTCCTTCCTTCCTTCCTTCCTTCCTTCCTTCCTTCCTTTCTTCCGTTCTTCCTCCCTCCTTCTCTCCTTTTTTCTTTCTTCTTCTTTCCTTCTTTCTTTTGTTCATCATCTATCAGGATAGTATAGTGAAAAGTTCAATGGGTTTATGTTCAGAGGATCTTGATTCAGTGTGTGTGTGTGTGTGTGTGTGTGTGTGTGTGTGTGTGTGTGTGTGCGTGTGTGTGTGTGAGACTTTGGGCAAGTCACTTAATGTCTCTGTGCCTCAATTTCCTCATCTGTAAAATGAGAAGGTTGGATTAGATGATGCCTGAAGTCCCTTTTATCTCTACACCTCCCTCCAGATTCCAATGTCTTTCCATCTAAGGTTACCTTCCATTTTCTTTGTATATATCTTATAAAACTGGTTATCTATATATGTACCTAATGTAAGCTGATTTAAGGTAGGGGCCTGTTTTTGCCTTTTCTTAGTATACCCTAGGTTTAGCACAGTGGCTGGCATACAGGAAATTCTTAATAAATGCTTGTTAATTCACCAATAATTCTGTAGCTGTTGATTCATCATTGACTCTTCGATTCTAAGATCTACGATCCTAAGTATTGGAGCCAAGTTTTAAACTCAGATCTCTTTTCTCCAAGTCTGGCACTAGGGTTAGCAGACTTGAAGGTGTCAAAGGATTTCCCAGGCCCTCAGTTCTACTCTTGTGTGTTTTTTCTTCTTCAGATTTGAGTGGGACAAGAGAAAATATTCTCATAAAGTAAAGGAGACAGTCACCAAACTTGAGCTAGGCTTCAGTCTTGATAGGCCCAAATTTTATTTTTCTATAATGTATCTGCCAGGTGCCTGTCTTTGGTAAACAAGAAAAGGAATAAGTGATCCATAAATTGCCTACTTTTTGCAACAAATAATATGTCTGCCAGGTGTTTCTGTAAATTGTCTGCTTTTTGGTAAACAAGGAAAAAATTAATCTGTGATAAGCTTACTTCTGATAAATAATTTTGTATTGGGTAGAAGGATTGTAAGGACACACCTTCTGACCAATGGGAATGAAGGCCTGGTTACTGGGGAGGGGATTTGGGGTTTTGGGGTGGTCCTAGAATTGTTTGTGCAAGGGTATAAAACTGCTTGTTTGATTTTGTACTTTGCCTTGCTATGCTGGTGTATGTTCTGGATAGGTGATGCCCAGCTCTTGTGAGACTTGTATAGGGATAAATGGCTTCTGTTTCTACCTGGAGAAACCTCTGTGTTTTATTTGGGTAAGGGTCTTTGGGGCTTTATCCCACACAGATGTAGTCTGTTTCCTGGGGAATACGTCCTTGACCAGCACCGTATGCTTCTGGTGAGCCAATTTCCTGGCAGCCTGCATGATTTATTTATCTTCGTCAATGCCTCTCTGTTTCCTCTAGCCTGGTTTTCTGGTCCCGTCCACCTCAGTTAACTCTTGTCCTTCACTTCCTTTTGGATTCAGCTCAAGACTCGCGGCCTCCAGGGAGCTGTCCCATAGTAAGGCTTCCCAGCCCTCTTCCCTTGGTGAGCACATCCTCACGTTTCATATACGCCCTTGAGTTTGTCGGCGTGCTGTTTTGTGAAGTCTTTTCTTTTTTCTTTTATTTGATCCCCCCACCTTGACAGCTCAAGATCAGGAACCCTCTACCTACGTGCTCTGGATGCATCCAGAACACCTAGAAAATTATTCTCCATACAAATCCATACATTGGATTTTCTGCCAATATTATTGACTGGTGATCTGACGTCTTTTTTTGGTTGTTGTTGTTCAGTTAAATGGCTCTTTACTTGGTCCTGATGGCTCGTGGCCTGCTAGTCCCTCTGGATCCAAGAAACTTTTTCAGCCTTTCAAAAATGGCTGATAGAAAATTGAGAGAAAAAATAATTAGCCGAGGAGGGTAAGAAATGCTCTATAAATTGTTAGGCGTTCTTACAAAGACGTCCCCTTGAGAATTCAAATTACCACAAATACCAGGGTATTAGAACATGAGGGAGATATAAAAGGAAGACAAACTGAGAATCAGCAAAAAAAAATAATTCTTTGGCAGTCTCAGACGTGTTTCCTTCCTCTGGAGAGAGTGGGCCTGAGTTGGTTTCATCTACTAACTTTTCTGTCTCCCACTCAGGCTCCATTGCCTTCTATTTAAACTGAGATAGGCTTTCTACAGGGTGGTCTGAGCTGGGCCTGCCCCTTGCTCATCCCACAGATGTATGGGACCATGCTGGGCAGCCTCTGACAAGGGTAGGGAGATGTCGGAAGGAAAGAGCTTTCTCTTTGGTCCTGAATCCTTTCTCCTGAAGGGAGACTATGGAACAGAGTGGAAAGAGCACTGACTTTGGAATCCAGAAGAAGGAGGTTTGAATCCAGCAGCATACTCTAACTATCTGTGTGACTTTGGGCAAGTAACTTAAGATCTAAGATTCCTAATTTGTTAAAATGAAGCTTTCACAGGGTTATTATGAAGATCAAGTGAAATAATGAATGCAAAACACTTTCCAAACCCCAAAGGTATAAATGTCAACAGTTATTCTGATGGGACTCCCTTAAATGGGCCTGTGGATTTATTGATGTAGACAGTCCCTTTGATGGTGTACGTTGTAACCCACTCATGCCTTCTGATTCTAATTCTTGTCCATGTTATCCTGTAACTCTTCCACTAGGGGTTGACTCGGTAGACTGAAGGCCTTCCTATTGATTTCTAGATCATTCAGTGTCTGGTGTGTGTGTGTGTGTGTGTGTGTGTGTGTGTGTGTGTGTGTGTGTACCAATAGAGGATACAGGCTATCCCATCAAGTATCCCTTGCTTTCTCTATGCAGGTGTGCAACACCTAGGAAGAGAAAGGGAATTCTAAATCTTGCAGAAAGATAACAAACCCAGGAGCCTCAAGAAGATTAGTAGGTCTTAGACCAGCTGGACCTGAATTTGGGATGAATGGCACCACTTTTCAAGTTGCTGTGTAAGATAAGAGGGTTGAGCTAGATAACTATTGAGTTCTTTTTTGTACCAGATCTATGATCCTACCATGAATTTCTCCTAAATAGACGGATGTAACTGTTTAAGTGGCTACTAGTTTTAATACAAGACCTTTCTGAGTGAGAAAGTTGAAACCTGGGAAATTGCTTTGAGAGGTAGCCCACGTGTTGCTCTTTTGGATTGAGACTGGGGCTGACCTTGGAAAAGATGGGCCATGAGGTTTGTCTGTGTGATGTATGGTAAGTGCTGCTAAGTGTGTGCTGCAACGTTTGCCTGGATGAAGTTGGAGGATCATGTGTAGCTAAGAAAATCCAGCCCAGTTTACAGTTTTTATTAGGCACAAACCTAGTAAGTGTCAAGGGTGTTCACTAGGGATAGAAAGAACATTTTGCTTCATAAATCCAGGGGCAGGAACTATCAACCTCTGCTTGCCCAGATGACCCCAGCTTGGCCCTGTTTGCAGTGAATCAAGAATGAAAGGATTCCCTTTGGCCTTACCCTGCTGCACAGTCCACTTGTCCTCTTCCTCTCCCTGGAGTTTAAATCAGCTTCAATTTCTGTGTCTGGCAGCTGAGACATCTGCTGGGTTTTTCTACTGGGATTCACCATCCAGCTGAGTCTCTCTGACATCCCAATAAAGGCAGAAATCTTAAAGGGAAAAAGAACTTTGAAAAAAACAAGCCCCAACAAGAACAACAGCAATGAAAGCTCAGTAAACGTGAGGGTGGGTGAAGGTGCTGACGTTCTTCTGCGGATACTTCGCCAACCTGTTTAGCTTCCAGCTGATGTCTGAGCTGCTACCGTTGTTTAGTCTTAGTCTTCTTTGCCGTTGTTCTTGTTGGTCTAATTTCTTGGGGAGATAAACTGAAGGGCTTCTTTAGAATTATTTTTAAATTAATTCTTAAGATCTTCACAAACATATTTCCTCTTCCTCTCAACCTGCCTCCCCCACTACTAGGAAAAAATCTCTTTTCTCAAAAAGAAAATGTGTACCACCAAACAGAACAAACTCCTGTACTGGCTGTGTCCGAGTCCATCACTGCTCTGTCACAAAGTGGGTAGAATTCTTCATCACCAGTCCTATGAAATTATGGCTGAGAATTCTTAAGTGGTTTAGAATTATTCATCTGTATAATGCTGTTATAATAGAAATTGTTCTCCTGGTTCTGTTCACTTCACTTTGCATTATCAGTTGATACAAGTTTTTTCTTTTCCTGCAACTGTTTTCATTTCTTACCTTGCAATAAAGCTTATTTATAATTACTCCCTACTATCTCTGCTCCATTGGCATGGGAAGGAACAGGAAACAAGTCATGGTTCTAATGGTTCATGTGGGTCTCCTCTACAAAGCTTCAGAAGGTGGTCCCACCATCAGAGTTCAGATAGGGAAAGAACCAAGACTGAGGAAAAGGATCTACCCTAGGCCAGGTGTGACAGAGGATATGGCAGTAAGATACCAGGTGCCAGAGGAGAGGAAATATTGACTGTGGAAAGGGTCCCTTTCCCTGGACTTGATAAATGTATGACTCTGCTGCTCTCTCAGTGATGAGCATGTAATGAGATATGATTGGGGTCCTATACAACACAAACTTTGAGGCACCTGGTAATGTCTGAGGTCAGATTTAAACTCAGGTTTTCCTGATTCCAGGTGCAGCACCATGCACCTTTGGTACCTACCTGCCTGTTGTTGCTGAAGTTGTTAGCAGTCAATAACAAAAAGATGATGGGCAGTTAGCCATTTTGGAGAAATCAATTATCTGGTCCAACTGTCTAGAGGGCCTGTTTTCTGAAAGATATTATGATGGCAAACCTGAAAAAGTTAAATTCACTACAAGTCATTTCCCAATTGATAAATGGTCAAAAAATAGGAACAGGCAGTTTTCAGAGTAAGAAATTAAAGCTATCTATATGAAAATATGCTCTAAATCACTATTGATTAGAGAAATGAAAATTAAAGCGGCTCTGAGTTACTACCTCACACCTGTCAGATTGGCTAACATGACAAAACAGGAAAATGATAAATGTTGGAGAAGATGTGGGAAAATTCGAACACTAATTCCTTGTTGGTGGAGCTGTGAGCTGATCCAACCATTCTGGAGAGCAATCTGGAACTATGCCCATAGGGCTATAAAATTGCACGTGCTTTTCGATCCAGCAATACCACTTCTAGGTCTGTATCCCAAAGAGATCATAAAAATGGGAAAAAGGACCCACATGTACAAAAATATTTATAGCAACTCCTTTTGTGGTGGCAAAGTATTGGAAATTAAGGAGATGTCCATCAATTAGGGAATGACTGAACAAGTTGTGGTATATGAATGTAATGGAATACTATTGTGCTATGAGAAATGATGAGCAGGCCCACTTCAGAAATTGTCAGAAAAAACCTGGAAAGGCTTACATGAACTGATGCTGAGTGAAATGAGCAGAACTAGGAGAACACTGTACACAGTAACAGTCGCTTTGTGTGATGACTGACCTCAATAGACTTAGCTCTTCTCAGCAATGCGAAGATCTAAGACAGCTCCTAAAGACTCACATTGGAAAATGCCGTCCCCATCCAGAGAAAGAACTTTGGAGTTTGAATGCGTATGGAAGCGTAGTATTTGCTCTCTTTCTTTTGTTGTTGTTTTTGGTTGTTCCTTCTTATTGTTCCTTCCATTAGTTCTAATTCTTCTTTACATCATGACTAATGTGAAAATATGTTTAATACAGATGTATAAGAGGAGCCTATATCAGATTGCATGCTATCTTGGGGAGGGTAGAGGAGAGGAAGGGGGAAAAATTTCAAACTCAAAATCTTATGGAAGTGAATGTTGAAAAGTAAAAATAAGTTATATATAATTATAAATTTTATATATACATATATATAATATATATAAATTATATATAAAAAGTTGTATTCACACAGAAGGTTCATGTGTCTGGGAGTAACTACAGAATGTCAAGACTGCCAACAAGGCCACCACCACCACTGAATTAAGATAATACTTTGAGGAGATGCAGGTGGGATGGGCCTTTAGATCTGAAATCCCCTTAGATATCACTGAAAACCTTTTTTAGACCTGTCTAATTCACTAATATAATATTAGTGAGTAGCGTAACTTTCTTTGCTTGTGTTTTATCTGCCTACTTGACTGAAAGTTCTGTGAGGATTGGGGCTGTATCTTGTCTGAACCTTGTATCTTCTCCCCTCACCTTGTCAAATGTAGGAATCCACACATTAGGTACTTAAACAATGTTTATTACTGGCATTGAGTCCTATCCAATGGTGTTTGGTGGCTACACCCTCTCTAACCAAATTAAAGGTATTTGTTTCTTCCCAGGTCAGCTGCTTGAGTTCCAGATACAAGGGAGCAGGGTTTTACTCATTAATATTCCTGGGAAAACAGAGTTCCTTTTCCATTCTTCTTTTATGTGTTTAGGTAGCTCTGGACAGAACCAGGAAGAGATTCTTATCTGGTCCACTGAGCAATTGCGGACAACTGTTAATGAGATCAGACCTCAGATTACTCTATAGACTTATAACTGACAGTGTTCTCTACATAGCCCTGCCAATGTCCTTGTAGCAAGCACAGGGCAGGGTGGGAGGAATGATTGGGGAAGAAACTGTGTCTGGTCTACATTACATAATTCTTGTTTCTGATTCTCCAATTTGGGTATCATTTCTACCTGAGAGAAGCAGACAATGCATGGTACAGTTAGAGGAGCTGGGTTCAGATTTTGGATTTGATACTCTCTATGGGAACAAGCCCAAGCCTCAGTTTCCTCATCTCTGAAAAGGGGGGGGGGTGTTGTATTAGATGGCCTTGAAGGACCTCTGCTAAAACCTGACTCTATGTTTGCCCGCCATTAGGGGGTGAACTCCATGGAAAATCTGCAAAGAATCATGTTCCTTTTGGGGAGCGGTGAGGGTGTTTCAGAAGAGAAGGACTTATTTCTTCTACTCATTTCGATATTTCCCTGGGGAATGGAAAGAGAATCCATTTCTCACAGTTTCATTTTCCAGGCATTATTAAGACCCACCACCCCATATCTCTAAGGAACCACTTAATCTTGGATCAATCTCTGTCATCTCCAGCTCCTGCTGGCAGTAGGAAGGTTCAAACTCATTCAGTACTGGGGCATGCTATTTACTTCTATCTGTCACCTAACCCCAACATTAATTACTTCTAGGGGAAGAGAGAGAGAGAGAGAGAGAGAGAGAGAGAGAGAGAGAGAGAGAGAGACAGAGAGAGACAGAGAGACAGACAGAGAGAGACAGAGACAGAGACAGACAGAGAGAGAGACAGAGAGACAGACAGAGAGAGACAGAGACAGAGACAGAGAGAGAGAGAGAGAGAGAGACAGACAGAGAGACAGACAGACAGTGACAGAGACAGAGAGACAGACAGACAGAGACAGACAGACAGGGAGACAGAGAGAGAGACAGAGAGAGAGACAGCGACAGAGATAGACACAGAGAGAGACAGAGAAAGGGAGAGAGAGAGAGAGAGAGAGAGAGAGAGAGAGAGAGAGAGAGAGAGAGAGAGAGAGAGAGATGGTTCCTAGTCCTGGCCTTACAAGTGCCAACTGTGTTGGCTTACTGGGTAGCTTGGGTGGGGGGCGGGGTGCTGATTACTATGATTACCGTTCTACATAGGCATCTCAGGACCTTGTTTTGAATGTTAATAGAATAGACTGTATTACTTGATCCCTTGACTTTTCTAATGATTAGTCAGACAAAGAGGTTTGATTCTAGTGAGGCAGACCTTCAAATTTCTTTAGCCCTCTGATTTAGAATGAGAAAGGACTGTCTAGAATAGACCACTGGTGTCAAACTCAGAAACAGGGGCCATTAAACTTTATCTAAGGATCCCAGTGGGACCATGTTGACTTTGTTGTTGTTGCTCGGTCGGTTCAGTTGTGTCTGACTCTTCATGACCCCATGGGCCATAGCTGCCCATGTGGTTTTCTAGGCAAAGAGACTGGAGTAGTTTGCTCTTTCCAGTGGATTAAGGCAAAACAGAGGTTAGATGATTTGCCCAAGGTCACACAGCTACTAAATGAGATCATATCTGAATTCAGGTTCAGTGTTCTATCTACTGAACCATCTAGCTGCTGCCATATTGACTTAGAAAACCACATACCATTATAATTGACATTTTATTGTATTTTGACTAATTTTAAAAAATATTATTACGATGATATTTTCTCCTGGTTGAGGCTACACTTGGGAGTACTGGGGACCACATACAGCCCATGGGTTGTGTGTCTGATACCTCTGCTCTAGATCACAAGCTAATGGGCTTAGGGCTAGAAGGGACTGGAGAAGATCGCCAATCCATTCTTCCATTGTAGAGAAGAAGCTATTGAGACCCCAAAAAACAAAAGGATTTGGACAGGCTTGCACAGCTATGAAGCGGCAGAATCACCTAGTCTGATGCCCTCATCTTGTTGAGAAGAAAGCCGAGGCTTAGACAGAGGAAGGTGACTTGTCCAAGATCACATATGTACTAAATATCAGACTTGAGATTTCAACCACTGAGGATCAATGGAAAGAGCTCTGACTTTGGTGCCAGGGGACCTAGGTTCAAATCCTGCTTTTGATACTGCTACTTGGATAACCTTGGGAAGATCACTTAGTTTTCTTGGGCCTTAGTTTTCTCATTTGTAAAATAAAAGGATTGGACTATGTGGCCTCTGTGCTCTCTTCTAACCCTAAATCCTTATTCCAATGTTTCTTAAGAGCCCAGGGATTATTGACCTATGTAGATTATGCAACAAAAGTAATGAAAACTGTGCAACACATTGCTGCAGGTTGCACAAATTTATCACCCGTTGAATACCTAGAAATACAGTCATGTGGTCAGGATGATACACCAGAAATTCATAATCTCTCCTGATCAAACAGGTGGCAAAGCCCTGTAATACATAGCTCAACTCAGAGATCCCCAAACTAATCTTGACAATTCATTAAATAAACTATCCTAGAATCAGAGTGTTAAATAGATAAAACTGTTGCCGACAATCTTCTCAAATGAACGTTAAATGGCCACATCCCAAACTGAAGAACATTTTGAATAGATGATGTCATCCCAAATAATCAGAATCTCCCACACATGCAATAATAATCCATTGATTACTCAACAAGCATTTGTTAAGTGCCTATTATGTGCCAGCTACTGGGCTGGCATTTTAGGTTCAAGGACAAAAATGAAAGTCCTTGCCCTCAGGGAGCTTCCATTCTAAAGGCAGATTGTGTCATGTACACAAGTAGGTATATATGAGAACTATTTAAAGCAAACATAAGGTAATTTTGGCTGAGAGCAAAAACACTTTCAAAATAAAGAGACTTAGCAGAAGCAATGCAAACCGTGTGGGAGTGGAATGAGGTCTTATTATCCCCATGATCCTATCTGTTAATAGAGTGGTTCTAAAGATTCTTCTGTGAGCCTAGAGAAGATGAGCTTAAATCCCAGTACTTCTATTAATTTTAAAGGAGCTGCCATTTCATCCACTTGGGCAACAGTTCACTAAATATTAAATACAGAATAAGGGCAGGCTGGTGACTTGTACCAGAACCGTTTCTATCTGAACTCCATTGAGAATGATGGGAATGAAAGAGTAATTTTAATAATAGCTTACTTTACCTGCCTGAAAGTTCTCCTCTGCTGCCCCTTCTTAGCAAAGAGGACACTTTGAGTTCCTAAAGGCTGTGCTTGCAAACCTCGTGCATTCTAGGAGCTCTTTGAACCCAGGCCCACTGAGCAGTTTTGTTATGTGTGTATCATAGGAGGACCAGTGTAGCCAAGTCGTTTCTCTGGGTCTTTCTTCTCTCTGGGTTCCTCATCTCCATAGACGTTAACCAGTAGTTAATCCAGAACACTTTGGAGAAGTTTTCTTATTGCCACTTTCTCTTTATCCATGATTATGACCAAGCTCCTGAATTTCAGCCACAGTGTTATTTCAGAGATGATCTCCCACTTCTGTGCTACCTGCCTCATTCTTGGCATGTGCTCCCTTCTCATTACTGACTCACAGAATCACTCCTATGTATACGTGGAGCCTTTATTGATTCCCCAGTCTCTAGGAGTACCCTTTGTCCTTAACTAGCCATTCTGATGAACTGAATTGTTGAGGTTTCCAAAACTTTCAAGTTTGCTAAGCGATCCCCCTCATAGCATGCACCTGTCTCCAGAACAGATACCCCATAGAGATGAACTCTGATTGGAGATGGGATTTCAGCCACCATGGCAGGGAGGACATTGATTCAAGCTCTTGACCAGGTCCATTTGATCAGTTTCTCACTTTTGACATCACAAGAAGGAAGCTGCCAATTAGTCATCATTGATGATGCCGTATGAAAGTTTTAGTATGAATACTTCCAGGCGTCAGTGATTTTTTTTTAAAGGGAGAGGGCAGAATCCTCAATCTGGAGTTGAACTCTATGCCATCCCATCTAACCCTCTCATTTTACAGATTGAGCATCATCCTTGCCCAAGGTCACAAAGGAACCAAGGATCAGAGGTAGGTTTTGAACCCAGGGTCTAAGCTCCAGAGTCTTTCCACAGTACTCTGTGCATCAAGGGCAGATGTTGCTTGGTTCCCAAAATGACTTTTTAAAAATTTTCATTTAATTTAATTTCTTTTTGCTTTTTGGAGGTGGAAGGCAGGGCAATTAGGGTTAAGTGACTTGCCCAAGGTCACACTGCTAGTAAGTGTCTAAGACTAGATTTGAACCCAGGTCGTGCTGAGTCCAGGGCTGGTGCTCTATTCACTGCACCACCAAGTCGCCCCCGTTGTTACTTTTTTAAACAACCTTAACTTTTTACTACCCATCATACAAGAAGATGCCTAGTCTACATATATCTAGGACTGGTTTTTGTTGGGGGGGAGGTCCCAAATCAGTGACGAACTCAGTAAATGATATAAGGAAGGTTCTCCAGATCCCAGTTTCTCCAACTGTAAAGCAGGGCAACTGGAATCGGTGGTCCCTAACGTCCCTTCTGGATGTAACCTTCTAGGATTCTATTATCTGGGAGGGGCTACAAGATTAAACATTTTTTTCAAACATTTTCTAAAATGTTTTTCTCTCTCTTTTCCTATTCCTCCTTTTATCTATAGCCAATTCCTTCTACTTCTGTATGTTAGCACTTCCAACTGTTGCTGCTCCATTCCTCTAAGCTTTAGGCTAGATCAGCAACTTACTCTGATACGACCAGGGTAGGATGAACTTGTATAAGAAGAAATTGAGGGAGAAGAGAGAAGAGGAAAGTAGAGAAGAGGAGGAGGAATGGGAGAGGAGAGGAGAGGAGAGGCAAGTGGGGAGAAAAGAGAGGAGAGGAGAGGAAAAAGAGGAGAGGAGAAGAGAAGAGGGAGAGGAAGGGAGAGGAGGGGAAAGAAGAGGAAAGGAAATAGGAGAAGAGACATGAAAAGAGAAGAGAATAGAGAAGAGAAGAGAAGAGAAGAGAGGAGAGGGGAGGAAATGGAGGAGAGAAAAAAACTGGGGAAAGGAAAGGAGAAAGGTCACAGTGGCAGAGGACGGGTTATGGGGTGATCAGGATAGGATCTAGGCAAAATAGCTAATCTTAGAAACTTGTCTTATTAGAAAGAGGTAGTGGGTATGGGTGCAGAATTTTGTAGCACTAACTGGCGTGTGTGTTAATTTTACATAATTTTCTCCCTGTCTGTATCTTTTCCTCCTCTTTCAGCACTTTCCTCTCTCATGTAGGCATCAGGTCATAAAGACATTGGTCTCTCAGTTCAGGGAAGAAAACAATCCCATCACTGGATTCCCATTAAAGTATTAATGAGCCCAGAATCTAAGCTTGTGCCTATTTCCTGAAATGACTCTTGTCATTGCTAGAACCTGCCTTTCCTTTCTTGCATGTAAATAATATCTCTGCTGACTATGTCTGAATGTCAAGGGTGTATAGTTAATATACTAAAACCTTAAAACAGAAGGGAAGAGAAAGGTAGACACTTTATTGAAAACATTCATTCTCCCTGGATGTCTCCAGAAGTCCCTGAAAAGCCGCAGGTGCTGTTGCATAAGACAGGAAGGCTGGATGAAACTCCGGAGTGGATTCTTAATTAAGACAGGCTTTCTCCTTCAGCTGGGGAACAGCTAGGTTTTTTTTTGGACATGACAGCAAATTAATGTTACAACAACAACTACAATGGGATTAAATTGTTCACTCCCTTTGATTCAACCATACCATTATTGGGCACATTCTCAAAGTGGGTCAAGGCAGGGAGAGGAAGGAAGGGTGCACATATGCAAAATATTTCTAGAAATATTATTTTAAAGCAACCATAAACTAGAAACAAAATGGGTGCCTATTGATTGGGGGAATGACTGATAAATCAATGGCATCTTAATTTCATAGAATATTGTTGTGCCAGAAAAATGATTCATTGGGAAATTAAGGGAAACTTGGAAAGACTTGCAGGAAATGATGTAGGGAACTGAGCAGAACTAGACTGATGACAGCAGTGACCACCATGATGAGAAGGGAAACAACTTTGAAAGACATCATTGCTCTGATCACTGTTGAGGCCCAACGCACCATTTCAGAGGGCTGATGGTGAAGCAATCTCCCTCTTCTCTGCAAGAGAGATGGTGGATTATGGCTGCAGAATGTTGCATGCTCTACCAGGCATGATCGATGTGGCAGTTTGTTTTGCCTAACTGTTTTCCTTTATTATAAGAGAGATTCTCTGGATCCCTAAAGTCTCTTCCAGCTCTGTGATTCTATAATCTATCTCTCATTGCTGAGATATTGGATGATGGGATTTAGAGCTACCTGAGACTTTAGCAGCAATTCAGTCCAGTTCAATTTAATTGAGTTTGATAAACATTTATTACATCTGAAAGAATGTAAGCTTTTTGAGGACAGAGATTGCTTTTTGTTTTTGCTTTGCAGAGCATGTATCACATTGTAAATGCTTAAGAAATGCTTGCTGACTGAAAGAGTGACTAAGTTCCTGATCCAGAGTTAGTCTAACATAGAGTATGGAATTTGGGCTGACTCACCAAATCTTGTCTAGATGCTTACTAACTGAATAGCCCTGGGCAAGTCACTTCTATCTTAGCCTCAACTTCCTCATCTGTAAAAATGGAGATGATAATAACAGCATCTAACTTTCAAGGCTCTTGTGAGGATCAGGCGAGGTAATGTGGGATAGCATTAGACAAATGAGACCTATTATTATTATTATTATTTTTTTTGGAGAAGGAAAGGTAGGGCAGTTGGGGTTAAGTGACTTGTCCAAGGTCACACAGCTAGTTTTGTGGCCGGATTTGAACTCAGGTCCTCCTGACTTCAGGGTCAGTGCTCTATTCACTGCACCACCTAGCCACCCCTACCTAGTACTATTATTATCATATGTAACTGGTTACAAAGAAGAAAGGAAAAAAATCCACATCTTCAGGATGCTTACATTCTTCTGTATCCAACATAGTATCCAAATAAGTAATTATATGTATATATAGATATGTATATAGATATATATGTATATATTTCTATCTATCTACATGTGTGTATGTGTATATATAAACATATGTTTATATCTATCTATATCTGTACATACATACACAAAGCAATACAAAATTAATTTATCAGAAAGCAGGCAGAAAAATTCAATGAGTTGACCAGGTAAGAAGTAGAATACCTGAGATTTGAACCCAGATCCTTGACTCCAAAGCAAAAACTCTTTCCTCTCTACCATAATTCTTTCAAAGCTGAAAGACCTAGTTTTTTTTCTTTTTTTGCAGTGGGGCTGGTGCTGGTAGTATGTGAACTGTCAAATGTGGAGAATGGGTAAAATGACCACTAGGGAATCTTTCAGTTAAAAAAAAACCTCTAGATCATCCCACTCATATGTCCCCTCAATAATCACATTTTCCTCTATTTTGTGTAACCTAGTTCTGGAACTCTTGGAGAGGAAGTGGGCTCAGGGTTATTGCTTGTTCCTCTGTCATATGAGACTTTCCTCCCTATGGGAATTTTGTCTGCAGTGAATTCTAGATCATGAGCCCTGAATGCTCAGATTAGGACATGAGACAAGCTTTGAACCCAGTTATTCTGACAAAATCCAGCGAGCCTTCCATTCCATAACCAATGTCACTCATAACTCTAAATCTGGATTTTCTTTCATAGGGTGACTTAAAGAAAGGTGTATGTGTACTCAACCTTGGTATAAGTATGGACAGCATAAGCACATTTGAAATACATTGAGCGTGCAAGAGGTGAGTGTAATAGTAATCTGTTTAGCAGGATACTTAGCACTTAATACTAAGTGCTAAGTGTGGAAGGGGCAAATCCTGTCCCATTGTTGAGAAGGCATGAACTCCCCTGTTGATGTAGAAGAAGGGGATTGGCTGAGGTGTGTATAT
>CM053581.1:408563794-408589341 GCA_028627135.1 Pseudochirops cupreus
ATAGAAATGTATACATATATATATATATATATATATATATGTATGCATGTATGTATACATACACATATGTCTATATAGGAGGGTATATATGCATAGGAATACATATGTGAGTTTGTATATATATGTGTACATAGACAGAGGGCACAGGATCAGTTGAATAGGATGGGATAATATTTTAAAAGGTAAAATTGAGAGATGAGAGAGGAATATAATGAGAGGAGATGGGAGACAGAATGGGGTTAATCCTCTCATATAGAAGAGGCAAGGGATAGCTCTTACAATGGAAGGGAAGAACAGGAAGGCAAAAGGGAATGGTTTAACCTTCCTGTCATTGAATTTGGCTTAGGGTAGGAATGACATACACTCTAAATTGGGTATCTTGGCCTACAGTAGAGTAGGCAGGAAGGGGATGAGAGGGGGGAGGATGGAGGGTAGGGTAGGTTGGGGGAGAGGGTTGTTAGAAGCACACACTTCTGTAAAGGGACAGGGACAAAGCAGAGAATAGAACAAATGGGGGGCGCAATAGGAAGGTATAGTCAATCTTTCACAATATGTCCATTGTGGAGATGTTCTGCGTAACTACTCATGTACGGTTTGTATTGAATTGCTTGTCTTTCCAGTGAGGGTGGGTGATGAAGGAGGAAGGAAGAGAATCTGAAATTTAAAGTTCTAAAATCAAATGTTAAAAATATATATGTATATATATTATTATCATTATTATTATTTACGTGCAACTGGGAAATAAGATATACAGGTACTGGGACAGGGAGATCCATCTTGCCCTACCGGAAAGTCAGAGGGGTGATGGGGGAGGATATAGGAAAGAGCAGATTGGGGGTGGGGGTATACAGTGGGATCATTGTTTTGGGGTGGTGGGTAGGGGAAAGATGGGGAGAAAATTTGTAACTCAAAATCTCAGGGAAATGAATGATGTAAACTAAAAATAAATAAAAGTTTTTAAAAAAAGAATGTGAACTCCTTGAAGACAGGAACCATGTTTTTCTCCTTTTATACAAAGCCTGGCACATATTAAATTCTTAATAAATTCTCTTTGACATCCTTATTCTTTCTGACACTTTGAAATCATCAATGGCCACCCATTGACACTCAATGACATCCTCTGTCTCCAAACCCTGTACTCTTTCCCCTATATCAAATTCCTGCTTGATAGAGAAGAAGAAAAAAATTGGCCAGTTTTTGTTTCCACATGCCCTATCAAGATTTACATGTCCTGCATCCTATTCTTTTAGAGTTTTGCAAAATGCTAGCTTCACTTCTAATAAAAGAAACTCACAAGAAGATATTAGTGGATAATAATGGCTTGATGGATTTCTTTTCCTAAGAGTATTTATATTTTGATACAAGTCTCCTGGAAACTCAGAGCTTATTGAATGACTTCTGAGGTCCCTTCTCATCTCTATGAAATGTGGAGGACTTTTTAAAAAAAGCTTTTTCCAGCATCTGAGTGACCTGTCATGGAAGCATGTTGGCCCTTGCAAGTACCTTCTTGGGCTGAGCTGAACAGCTCCCCAGTGCTCTCAGGGCAATGGTAAGGGTACTGAATTGGAAATCTGAATACTTCTCTCTCCCACTTCCCCATCCATAGAACATTAAGTTTTAATGTTTCAATTTAAATTTATTCCCTCCCATCATGTGCATGTTCATCAAGACATGCCCTGTCTTAATTATAACTATCTCCCCTTTTCTTTCTGTTATTCAAGCTTGTACTAGCAGGTACAGTATAATGCCTTTGCATAACTGCCTCTAGTTGGGGGAAGTGATATATTCCCTTCCCATTAGTTAATAAGAGCTGTCAGAAATCTTCACTGCTGTGCTATCACAGCACTGAAACCAGACCCAAGGACACTGGATACAATTTGACCACCTAGTGCAATCACTCCTATGTCCCTGGCAATTTTTTCTGAGAAGAAAGCCATTCTTATTCCCAATCTCTGGTTCTGCCATCTGTCAGGATGTCTCATACCCCAGTGGGGGACTGTGAATCACTTATTGCCTTGCAACAGAACTTAGGCAAATAAAGAGGCCCCAGTGTCTAAGGCAGAATCTGTCTGCCCAGATTTCTGTGTATCTCCAACCTGAGCAGGAATTGGACAAAAGACATGAGTTTTGCACTTTCCTGATCTTTCTCCCAATTTTACTCATCTCTTCTACATCAAACAGAAATTTGATACAGGAGAAAGTGTAAAACTTGGAGACAGAGGAGCTGGTGTCAAATATCACCTCTGACAACTTATTACCTCTGTGGCCTTGGTCAAGTCCCTTTACTTGATTTGGATGTAGTTTCCTCTCCCATAAATTGAGCGCATTGAACCTTTGTTGTCCCTTTTATTTCTGAATCTATGACTTTTTTGACCAAGATTCAAATCTAGGTTCTGACACTTGCCACTTGTGTTACCCTGGGCAAATTATTTCTCCAGTAGAGCCCTCTATTTTATTATTTATAAATTAGGAGTGAGACTGGACTAGATGACCTCTAAGTTCTCCTCCAGTTCTGGAACTATTGTCCTCAGGTCCTCCTGTGAGTCACTTAGCCAGCTCTTTAGGGGTTCACAGCAATGAACAGAGATTAAACATTTCCCAGGGGTCAATATTAGTTACTCCATTTTCTTCCTCTTTTTTTCTTAATTCTCATGTAAACCTAAGGTAGTTGTTAGAAAGAGAACATTTAGATTTGATATAGTCATTAGTTAAAATTTTTTTTACTAGCTACTTGGTTTCTAATAAATATAAGCTGATTTCTTCTTTGGTCAGTATGGTGCAATGGAGAAAACACTAGGCTTGGAGTCAGGGGACACCTGGGTTCAAATCCTATCTCTGAGTCTTCTGCCTTTGTGACTATAGGAGTGTTACTTAACCTCTTCCAGTGTCAGTTTTCTTATCTGTGAAATGGAGATAACAATATTTGTAGACTACTTTGCCTTAGAACAAAGGAATGGCTCTGATTCATTGTGGCTTGGGCTAATTAAGTCATTCTCCATCACTGAGAGTTAGCTACACATCTTCAATGAGGCATGAATGGGCTGGCACCCCAGGAGGTACCCTCAGTCTTCTTAATGAAGCTGTCAACTTCAGTGCTCAACACCCCACTCAATGAGGCTTGCCCTGCACCCTCAATAGGGAACTATGACTAACATCCCAAACAAGTGCTCAGCTCCTTGCAATCTTGTCAAGTTGATCAGGTCTTCCTGGTTCATGTGGAATCAACCTCTGAAAGAGTGTTCTTCATTTATTCCTTCAGACAGTCCACTAAGTGCCAACCTTCTATGTGCCAGTCTACTATGTGCCAGATGCTGCTGGGCACTGGGCATTGATATAAATCAAATTCTTGCCTTCAAAGAGTTTTCATTTTAGTAGAACAGCATATTCTTGGAAAAGTTTATTGAATTTTATGAAGATCAAATGAGATTCTATAAGTATACCAATTTGCCAACCTTAGCTATAGAAATGTCAGTTATTATGGTTTATTATTATTATTATTATCATTAGTAGTAGTAGTAGTAATAGTAGTAGTGGTAGTAGTAGTAGCAGCAGCAGCAGTAGTAATAGTAGTAGTAGTAGTATCTCTTAAAGAGAGAGCCAACCTTAGAGCCAGAAAGACTTGGGTTCAAGACCTGACTACCAACCTACTGACTATGTGACGCTAGGCAAGTCACTTTATTTCTTAGTGTTCTAAGTAACAGTGAGGCTGATGACTTTGCATAGTTCTGCCTCATTTAAATCCAAATTCCTTTGCAAGTCAAGACATCACCCTGCTGATGTCATTGGTCTTCTTCAAGGATGAGGGATGAACCACACACATATAACTTTCTAAGGTTAGAAGTTGCAGAGAAGGTTCCAACTTGTGGGGTCCCCCATTTCAATGAAATCCTAGGTCCAGTTCCTAGCCTTACCCACTTGGTAAGGCCTTGGAAACATGAGCTTGGAACTTCCCTCTGAATCTCAGTTTCTGTATCTGTAAGATGAAAAGTTTGACCTGATAATAGCTGAGGATCCTCCTGTACCTAATTCTATGGATGGTTTAACAGAATGCATTTTTTAGACTTCAACAATAACCCTAACCCCAAAATAGAATGCAGTTAGCTTGGGGCTAGCCATTGATAGGTCTACCTTGTTTATCCTGAAACTCATATAAGTTCTCTCAAATGGTTAGAATGTAAGGTCCTTAAGAGTAGGGGTAATTTTATTCTTTGGACTTGTATCCCCAGTATTTATTTAGCACAGTGTCTGGTAAGCAATAGGCATTTGGAAAATGCTTATAGGTTGAGTGATTGAGAGATACATTTTTGTTGTTGTTATCTCCTGCCTTCCTATCTTCTACAAGAAGCCTTTCCTAGTCACCCTTAATGCTGGTGCCTTCTGTCTGCAGTTATTTCTAATTTATATCTATGCATGTATGGATCTTGTTTATATATAGTCATTTGCATGCTATCTCTCCCATGAGCCTGGGAGCTCCTTGAGGGCAGGAACTGTCTTTTGCCTTTCTTTACATCTCCCAGTGTTTAGCAGAGTGTTTGGCACATGGTAGATGTTTAATAAGTGCATGATGACTTGACTTTCCAGACAGACACTCAAATGAAAGCAGATTCGTCACGATCCAACTGAATGACTTTGGGAGAAAAGAGATCTTTAGAGAAAGAGCAAAGTGGAAACAGGTCCATAGAAGGGAGCCACAAAGATGAAAGAATAAGCTAAGGAGCAGTGTGCCAGGGACAACAGTGAAGAAAGTGAAAGGAATGGAAAAAGAAGCAGACATGGGTCGGAGGGTTAAACCAGAAAAGAAACTTGGCTAAGCATGAATCTTAACTATGGCTCAATTAAAGCCTTCCAAAGGTTCCTGACTTCTCCAAACATTAGCTCAGGGATCTTATAAGTGAGTTTTGAAAGACATCTGCATGGTGGTGATTAAAACTAACTTGGTTCTTCGTATCATGGAAGAAGCAGTGGGTAGAAGACTGTCCGTTCCTCTCTCTCCTAACTCTTTCTTTAGAATTGGGCAGCAAAACCACATTTGTTTTTTCTTGCTTGGTTGGTAATTAGTTTGCTAAAGACTCATCTCAGTGGTAGACTCTGTAGGACAAAACTGAAAATATCCATTCCCACTTTCTGTCCTCTTCTCACAGCCTTCTCAGAGCCTTGTTAAGAGGTTTTACTTGACTTTTTTTTTGCCTTCCTTAACTCAATGCCATGAAAGTATCAATTTCTCATTTGAATATATACATCATAAATAGGGTGAGGGAGAGATACAGAAGCAGAAAGACAGAGAGTGGGAGAGAGATAGAGACAGACAAGGAGAGAGACAGAGAAAGAGGCAGAGAGATTCAGAGACAGGCAGAGATAGAAAAATAGGGACTGTGAGAGATAGATGGGCAGAAAGAAATAGATACAGAGGGAGAAAGAGACAGAAGCAGAAAGACAGAAAATGAATGAATGAATGCAGAAGAGATAGAAGAGAGACAGAGAACAACAGAGAGAAATAGGACAGAGTCAGAGAAACAATATGTTATGACAATTATGTTATGTATATACATGGATGATGTGCATACATGGAATAATTATTTCTATGTCCTCTGCTTCTGCCTCCTCATCCCACCACTGTTCCTCAATGCATGCATAGACCATAGAATCATAGATTTAGAGTTAGATTAGCTTGTAGAAGCTATATGTTTATATTTTACAAATGGGGAAAATGATACCCAGAGAAGAGAAATGACTTGTCTGGGGTCGTTCTGGTAGCAAGCATCATGAATAGGATTTGAACTCAGTTTTTTCATGCCAAAGTTCAAGTCCAGAATGGACTCTGACACCTTCTAGCTCTGAACGCTAAGATTCCAGAGCTCTTCCCGTTGGCCCAACCCTTCCAGACACATCCTTAATGATGACTTTGATTCCACATTTTATTATTGTTGTGAATAATTTATTTTCACTCCCCCAACCTCCAGCTAGCTCACTGTCTACTCTGTGAATTATTTAGAGGAAAAATTCTGACTTGAGAAATGAAGATAATGGAAAATGTTATTTATTCAAAAGTAATGCATGGCTTCTCAGACAGAGTATCATCACTCCCTGATTTCCTTATTTTGATTCTTTGCATGGAGCTTTGGAAACATTAACTAACTCAGTTTTCACAGGCCATCTGGCAGGATGGAGGAACATGCCATCAGATAATCTGTTTAAGGAACTTAGTAAGAGAAGACTTATGAGGGACATGGTCATTGTCTTCAAGTATTTGAAGGGCTGTCATGTGGAAAAAGGATTAGGTGTTCTGTTTGGCCCCGGAGGTCAGAATGAGCCCTGGATGGGAGCTGCTGAGAGGCAGGTTTTGACTTGATGGAAAGAAAAATTTAACAGTTAGGACTGCCTCAAAGTGGAATGGGTCACTCCTGCACTAATGAAGTGTACATTACCAAAGCTGCTAATTTTCACACTGGGCGTTCACTTCTTAGGGTGGTTGGGGACAAGGAATTGTTAGTGAAGGAAGAGCTTGCATAGGTGACTTTTACATGAAGTTTCTTTGAGCTCTAAAATTCTTTGACTCTATTGTTACCATCCTCCAGATGATGAAAGGGCTTGGTTTATCCATTTGGTTAAATCTCTTATTAAAGAGGAATCTAGGAGATGGAGCCTGCAGGGGACATCTGAGGAAAATCTCTGGTTAAAGAAGTACCAAGAAGATTAGCATTGCTCCATTTAGGACTATTTCCATGATTAGTAAAAGGAGAAGGTAAGTTTATTTGGGGTTATTTGCAATATTGGATAGCTAAGGCAGGAAGTCCCTAAAAGGGTCTTCTCAACTACCCATTGTTGCAAATAAGTGTTTTTATTTTTTTTACCTTATTAGTCACATTCTGAAAGAAGACAGACCCAAAGGAGAAAAAAAGAACCACAAAAAAGTAAAGAGAGTGAAAAATATGCTTTGATCTGCATTCAGACTCCATCAGTTCTTTCTCTAGAATTGGATGGCTTTTTTCATCATGAGTCCTTTGAAATTGTCTTCACTCACTGTGTTGCTAGGAATGGCTAAGTCACTCACAGTTGATCATTGTTATAGGATTGCTGTTACTGTGTACAATCTTCTCCTGGTTCTGCTCACTTGACTTTGCATCAGTTCATATAAGTCTTCCCAGATTTTTCTGAAATCTGCCTGCTCATCATTTCTTATAGCACAGTAGTATTCCATTACAATCATATACCACATATTGTTCAGCCATTCCCCAATTGATCGGCATCCCCTTAATTCCCAGTTCTTTGCCACCACAAAAGGAGCTACTATAAATGTTTTTGTACAACTAGGTCTTCCTCCCCTCTCTTTTATCTCTTTGGGATACAGACTTTGCAGTAGTTTTGCTGGATTAAAGGTATGCACAATTTATAACCCTTTGGGCATAGAGGAAGCATTTACTAAGGGTCTATGTGCCAAACCCTGAAGATAAAAAGACAAAGAATGAAACAGTCCCTTATCTCAAGGAACTTACATTCTATCAGGGAAGACAATAATTACATGTATAAGTATCAACATCTCTCTCTCTCTCCCTCTTTCCCCCTATCTCCCTCTCTTTCTCCCCTTTTCCCCCCTCTCTCCTTCTCTCTCTCCTCTCTACCCCCACTCTCATACCTTTTCTGGGGCTACTTTACCCAGTCTTCCACTCACGTTGATTGGTCAGGTTTTAAAATCATTACTTCTCTCTAGAGACACCGAGGGGCTGGGGTTGGTGGTGTTTTTAGTAATGCTGATCACAAGTCCTTATCTATTGAATATTAGTTAGCCAAGGAGAATTAATTATCTTTCAGAAAAGAGGATTTACTGAGCATCTCTGGTAAGGCCATTGGTTGCAAAAACATTTCCCCAAATCAGGGGCATCCTCTCCCCTTGCACATGTGAAACCCGTAGAAAGAGTAGTCTCAGATTTTGAAATCTCAGGTGGCTAAAGGGTAAAGTCAGGTGTTTGAAGGTCTTTTCTCCCTTTGTTGAGTTTCATGAAGTTTCCCTTTATGTAACTTTCTGATAGACACAAGCTTCAATGATTTGGTAAATCTTTACTTCTCTACACTCAGGAGATGTCATCCTCCTCTAAGCTGCCTTCTTTGATCTGTGTGTCTGGTTGTCTGGCTCTCCCAGATTCAAGATGTACACCTTGTTTGTTACTGGCCCAGTCTCTGTGATGCTAGGATGGGGCTGGGTCGGTAAGAGGGAGAGTGTGTGATATATTTGGCCTCATTCCCTGAGCTCCCAAGCCTTCCGGTACAAGCAATAGCAGTCTCCCTCCTCAAGAATCTCCCCAAGTGTGATTACTTTCTTACCTGAATTTCTTCTCAGATTCACAAAGAGGTGTTTTTTTCAGCTTATGCCAATATATTTCCTATGGGTTGTCATCTTAAGCCAATGACTCAAAGTCACTTCACTCCTCCAGAATTGACTAATTGGGATTAATTAATCCTCCCAGTTATTTAATTGATAAATTGATCAGTCAACTTTTGATTGATTAATTCAGTAGAGATGCCTACATTTCTGTTAATATATTGAGGTAGGGAGTATGAAATACTTCTCCACCCCTTAAATACAGAATAAATAAAGAAAATAAGGGATGGCTTGGGAGACAGGGCATTGACAGTTGGGAAGCCAATAATGTCTTCATGTAGAAAATGATGCTTGAGATTCATCTTAAGTGAAGGGAGGAAGTGGAAGTGAGTGGGGAAATATCGGGTCTGTAATCAGAGTACCTGGGTTCAAATTAGACTTTCCTATTAACCAGATGTATGATTTCGAATAAGTCCCTTTAGCTCTCTGGGCTTCAAGCTAAAAAAAATTAAGAAAAACAATATTTGCACAATCTACCCCTTAAGGGGGCTTGTAAAACTTAAAATGTTATAGAATTGTGACAATTTTCATCATCTCTCTTGGTCTTAATTTCCTACTATATGAAATAAGGGGAGTTGGCTTCCTCAAAAAATCACTAAGTGATTGGCTAAGTCTCACGGATTAAATTAAGTAGAGGATTAAATTGCACGATCCTACCTAGAATCATAACTGAGGTAGGAGGTTGAAATAAGATTTATTTAGTTATATATGGCTCTGAGCCTGTCTTTGAAGGCCAAAATTACATATATATATATAGAATATGTATAATATATACATATATACATACATACATATACATATACATGTATATATGTATGCATGTATGTATATATGTTGAGCAAGTTGTTAACGAGCTTTTATTAAGCACCTGCTATTTTCCAGGCACCATACTGAATATTGGAGATAGAAAGAAAGGTAAAAGACAATCTCTGTGCTCACAAGAGTCATGTATTCTAATGAGAGACAACATGGAAACACTTACGCACAAAGAAGGTATGTGCAGGGTAAACTGGCGAGAGTGGACATGCCCATTACTGGGAGGGTTGAAGCAGAAGTTAGATCCACACTCCCCCAGGGATCTTGTGTGGGGGAGGTGCGGGTAGGGTGGGGCATGTCCATGTTGAGGGGATGGGTGTCCCAGAATCAGTTCCATTTTATCATGGTAGTTTTGCAATAAAAGGATATTTTTGCAAAATAATGAAAGTGGCCAGGAAATACTTGAAGCAGGAAACCTTTATGAAATGGTTTTCTTTTTCACAGAGAGAAAACTTAGAGTTTTAAAAGATATCCAAAGGTAAGAATGTTGAGGTCTACAGGGGCTGGGACCCTGAAATTCAAAGGCAAGCAATGCAGGTCCTGCCTCGAATGAATTCAACCCAAACTTTCTTTCAGACAGTGACAAAGTTTATTAGAACATCAGTTAGAGTGGGTGAGATTTTAAGAAGCCACCATGTTTTTGACACTTGTATTGACAAGTGGGCCAGATTGAACCTGAGCATTGGCCACACTCTAAAGGCACCTGAGTACTTTAATGGAGGCAAGATGGACCTTATATACAGAGGAACAGAGAAGATCTGGAAGTGGTCTAGGAGTGCTCAAGTAGTCTGGGGGGGACTGGGAGGTGGCAGAGAAGGACTGAGAAGGACTGGGTGCCCCAGGAGAATGCCAGGGACCTGGGCAACATGGAAGGCATCTAGATGGAATTAAGGAATGGAGGTCTAGGGTGGGGTCACAATGAAAAGCCAATTGAAAAGATTACTAGATGGGTTGATGCCTCAGGTGAACCCCAAAGATTTGGCCATATGGGAAAGTTCAAGGGGGAGTTTCTAGGACCCATCCATGTTATTCACACCTCAAACAAATGGGATCAAAATTATTTTGGTGTAAGGGACAAAGGTCTTTGCTTGGGCCCATGCCCCGTTAAGAACACTGGGGAAAAGGGAATAAGGGAGGAATAGGACCAGGAAAACTTGATGGTGACTCCACAGCAGGGTCAGGGAAGGCTACAGTACCTGCCATAAGCACGTACTAGCTATGTGACTCTAGGTGAGAAACAATCTTTTTGGGTTTCAAGTTTCTCCTCTGTAAAAGGCTGACCTCTTAAGGTGCCCTGCAACTCTTAATCTGTGACCTCATGCCCTGGCAAGAAGGGTCACGGGCTTTATAAGAAGAGGTCAAGGTTTGGCTCCAGTGTGTTTGATTAGTTTCCCATCAAGGACATAATCTAGAAGGTGATGTGACTCCAGGGACTGGTCAAGGAAAATTCCTATTATAGAAGCCTGGACCATAGAACCATAGATCTAGAATGAAAGGGATATTACAAGCCATTTAGCTCATTTTATATCTGAGGAAACTGAGGTCCAGAGAGCGGGAAATAAGGAAGTTCTCAGGGTGTGGAAGTTTCTAACATGAGGCATGGAAGTTTCCAGCCATTTCTAGAAAAGGGCATGGTGGGGCCGCTGAGGGGAATATTTACAAAAGAAAACAGTTGGACTAACCCCACCCCCCTAATCCCCAAATAAAGTTTGTTTTTTGGACTAGAATAATAATAGCTAGCATTTATATAGCATTTTAAGGTTTGCAAAGCACTTCACAAGATCTCATTTGATCCTCACAACAACTCTGGGAGTAGGTGCTATTATTAGCCCCATTTTAGAGATAAGGAAACTGAGCCCAAGAGAAGCCAAGTGTCTTCTCTAGGATCATCTTGCTAGTAAGTGTTTTAGGCAGGATTCAAACTCAGGTTTTCCTGATGATCACGGAGGAATCACTGGATCACAAGCTTCAAAATTGGAAGCAATCTTAGAAATCACCCTGTCTAATCAAATCATTTTACAATTCAGGAAGCTGAGACTCACAGAGGGAAAATTATTTACCAAAGGTTACACAGGCATCCTTTCTCATGCTCAGTAGGCCCTCATTTGTAGAATGGAATACAAGTGAATTCCACTGGGATATGAACTCATGTTCTCCTTAAATTAAAATATTTTTAAGGTGACTGCTTTGAATCAGAATAATAGTATGATATTATGTGGAAACAGCTGTGGGCTAGGAGTTTTATCTAATTTTATGACTTTGAGGGTAAGTCATTTCTGCCGTGTGGGTGACAATTTTCTTATATATAAGATGAATGAATTGGAATAGATGAACTCTAAAGTCTTTTCCAATTCTAATTTTTCATGTTTTAAATCCTCTTCCATTTCTCACATTTCCTAAGGCCCTTTTGAGCTCTGACATCCCCTGTTCTGAGGCCCCTTCCAGCTCTAATATTAAATGGTAATAGAATATGAGATCACTTTGATACTGAATCAGGCAACAAGATATCCAGGGAGGAGAGAAGATTCAGGGAATTGGACCAAGACCGGAGCTAAGCAGTGATTTATACAGCTCATATTTCCCTCTAAAAGTAAGCCCTTGGACATTTATCAGCCCCATTCAGCATGTTTAGTTGGGCCTTCATCTCAGTCCTCGGTGAGCACAAGTGCCTGGCGACAGAGTGACCTTGCTGGCTTCCCCAAAAGGGAATAGCTATAACTTTCCTGCCACAGTAACAGTTGGTATAGACCAGAGGAATGATGACCATCTCACTGTTTCCAATCATGGGGTGCTTGGTCCTTTGATGCATGGGTTACAGGCAATAGTTTTCCTTCCGCAGACTTTACTTTCAAATTGAAAGCATGGCCCCAGGAGGGTGCCATGTTCTGCCTTGCAGGGTGCTGCTCATGTTCTGCCTCTTTCCTTTCTCTTTTCTCCCTTTCCCTCTGCTCCCAAACCAGACTGCCTTCACTGGGGCCAAAATGCTCATCTTCTCTCCTCACACAAGAATCTTGGATTCTGTGACTGATGTTATTGGGCTCTGAGAGCTGAGCTTTTGCCTCATCTTGCTTGGAATCCAGCACCCATGCCTCTTTCTGGCCATTGCCACATCATGTCATAGGGGAAACTCCCTCATGCCCACAATAACCTCTCTAGCTACCTTATAGGTCCTATCTCTATGTCATTAGAATATCAGCTCCTCAGTGGTAGGTGCTGTCTCGCTTCTATTCTTGTTTGAAGATCTTAGCACAACATAGTCATAGCAAGTGGTTAATAAATGCATTATTAGCCCTCCTCTTCCTACCCTTTCCCTTTATTCCGTTTTCCCTCTATTCCCTTCCCTTTTCTTCTCTTCCTTTCCCACGAATGAGACAATACTCTTATAGAAGGTAGAGCTGGTTCTACCCTCTCTGTTCTGAGACCCAGCATAAAACAAACAAAGAACTGGCTCCCAGGAGATCGGAGGTTCATGGAGAAATGGGACCTACATCCAGAAGACATTTCAGAAATACTATTTTCTAACCCTATTTTTTTTTCTTAGAGGAGAACATTGTTGGTCAGAGAAGTTGGTTTTTAGTCCACTGTACCTCATAAAAGGAGGAAAGAGTAGGATTTGCCAGTCGAGGGCGTGTACTGATGAAAGTGTGGCTCTTTCAAACCATTAAGAGTCATCTCAGGAATGTTCTCTGTGAAGTCACTTCATGGATGGTCATAATGTGTTTGCTTAGTTCCCTTCTCTCTAATTCTGATAAACTTGATGATTTCTTCTATCTACTCATTATTTTCATCATCTTCCACTCCCCTTCTTCTCCCTATCAGCTCCAGTGTCCCTTATAAATAGGGGTTACTCCAGAAGCTTGGTCAGGGTAGATAAAGACTATAACAGCTCTAGTCACTTCTCTGTCTGAGTATTCAGAGGTCAGGGAATGAGAGAGTGAATCATGTGACCATAGGATTATAGATTTAGAGCTGGAGGGGAACATAGAAGTACTTGAGTCTCTCTCCCTTCTGCCCCCCATTCTAAAGAAGAGAAACCAATACATCAAAGAAGTTTTGAGACTTGCCCAGGTTCATAGGTAGATGATTCATTCAAAGCCAGGTTTTACTGACTCCAAATTCAGTGCTCTGCCCAGGATACCATGTTGCCTTCTGGTCCAATTTGCAACCAAAGTAGTTAGAACATCCATCCTGTGATCCCCAGTAGAAGGAGCAATAGTACCCTGGGGGAATGAGGAGTAATAGGGAGAGAAGTATTATTCTACCAAAAAGAATGTTGACTTCATTGTTTGCAGTCCTGTTTGACTTTTCTAGCTTCAAGTCTATGCCTTCTTTCACACTGCACCTCAATTAGCTGTCCCAAAGGACAATCACTTCAATCACCCTGCATCTCTAACCAAAAATCTTCAGCAGCCTCCCATTTCTTCTGAATAAAATTTTACTTTTTGACTCTGTCATTCAAGGACATCCACAATTCAGCTCCATTTTACCTTTCAGTTTTGTTTCATACAATCCCATTTCATGCACTCTGTGTTCCCGACAACATCTCTTCCTACTTTTTAGCCTTGACCTCTCTTACCTCCGTGATGTCACCGATAATACGCAGGCCTAAAATTGATTCCACTTTTCCGTTTCATTTTCATCTGTTGAAGTCCCTTCTTCCTGAAGGGCTCAACTCAAACACCACTTCCTCTGTGTAGCCTTCCTTGATCTTCTAAGTGAGAGCCGTACCTAGTCGGTGGGACCCAGATTCAGGAAGACCTGAATTCAGATCCAGCCTTAGATGCTGACTAGCTGTGTGACCCTGGGCAAGTCACTTAGCCTCCGCTTCACTCTTCTCATTTGTAAGAGGAGTAACAGTAGCCCCTGGCTCCCGGGGCTGCCGTGAGGACCAAGTGAAATCATCTTTGTTAAGCACTTCGTAACCTTAGAGCGGCGCGGAGGCGCTACATGTTATTCTTGTTATTATTTTCCTCAAAGTTTAATAATATTAATTTATTAAAGTATTAATTAGACTAATATTTATAATAATAATATCCTCCAAGCTGTCCTGGAGTCTGTTCTGAACTCCTTTGCATTTACCTCATTATCCCTTACACCACAGTTTGGAAATACATATCTCTTTGCAGTATTCAATTATAAACTCCTTGAGAGTAGGGTTTGAGTTATATCTGTGACGTTGATGTCATATCGATTAAACAGAGTGGTCATTAGCGTGGCAGTGCCAATGTAGAGCACGGCTCTGCTGGAGTGGCCTTGCCCCCCACTGCCAGATTTTATGTATTTACTTGGAGAAAGACCTGAAAGGCGCGCTTGCCAAACCTGCTGATCTTCTGCAGATGGGACGCGTTGTTAACACTCTCTATCCACTAACTCTGGCAGAGTTGAGATCCCAGTGGATCTCGGCAGGTTAGAATGCTCCTCTGCTTCTAAAAGATGAAAATGAAAGCCCCAGGAACATGAAAGCTCCTTAAGGGAAATAATTCTTTTATTTTCATCTTTGCATCTCCCATTTGCATAGATTAATAAATGCTTCCTGAATTGAAGATGAAATTGAATAGAGATAAATGTAAAGTGTCAGACAGGTTCAAAAAATCAGCATCGGGGCTCCAAGATAGGGGAGCCCGGGCTAGGCAACAATTTACATGAGGAAGAGCTGGGAAATTCAGTGGACTGAGAGGTATAATGTGACTGCTAAAGAAAGGCTAAAGTGACAGTAGTTTGCATTAAGGGAGATGCAGTATTCACAACAGGTGTGGGAAACCTGTAGCCTTGGGGCCACATGTGGCCCTCTAGGTCTCCAGGTGTGGCCCTTTGACTGAATCCAAACTTCACAGAACACACAGAAATCTTGCATTTGTTCTGTGAAGTTGGGATTCAGTTAAAGGGCCACACTTGAGGACCTAGAGGACCATATGTGGCCTTGAGGCTTCAGGTTCCCCACCCTGATTCAGTACTAGGGAGGGAAGAAACTCATAGTAGTCTTCCCTGCTTGGACTCCAACTAAATTATATGTGTGTGTTGCCTTGTTCCACAATTGTCAAACCACATTCATAAGCCAGACAACATCCAGAAGAGGCCAGTCAGATGAGGAGTGTCACTGAGATCAAGTCATAGGAGTATTGGTTGATGTAGCAGCAGATGTTTAACAGGGAGAAGAGAAGATTTGGGGGGATGTTGATAGCTGCCATCAAGCACTTGAAGAGCTATCATGTGGTAGAAGGAATAGATTTGTTTTGCTTTGACCAGGGGGAAGACCAAGACAGCGGTGGGGATGGGGGAAAGTTGCTGCTTTAGACTTCATACAAAGAAAAAAAATCATTACAACATTTAGTGCTATTCAGAAGTGGAATGGGCTATGAGGGAGCTTGTGGTTTCTCTTTCCTTAAGTGGAAGCTTGACTGACAGTTCTTGTTGGGGCTATTTCATGGGGGTATTCCTGGGTGGGCTAACCCACTCAGAGGTCCCTTCCGGTGATCAGATTCTGTGATTTACTTTTTATCCTTGAACCCTAGAACAGTGTCTTCTGCATGGGCAGAAAGCTGGAAGGGATCTATCTTAGGGGTCATCCAACCAACTCCCTTGTTTTATAGATGAAGAACCTGAGGACAAGAGAAGTTAGGGGACTTGCCCAGTATCATACTGTTAGCCAGCAAGTATCTGATGTAGGATTCAAACTCAAAGTCTTTCTGCCTACAATTCCAGTACCTGATCCCCTCTGCCCCCTAGTTACCTCTCAAGTAAATGTTTATTGAATTGTTGAATTAAGAGCTGGGTCTTCTGAGGCAACACTTTGTTTCCCAATGAGGAGGGATGCACAGCTGCCTTTCTCTAGAGTCCTCTCAGCCTATATTTTCCTTTCCATTGTCAACTACTACTTCTGGGCAGAGAGAGGAGCCCATGCCTACAGGGACAGATCTTAGCAACAGCCTCTTCTCTTCATTTTGCTAGGTCTGAAAGAGCTACATTTAGAGCCAGATAATATCACTTCGAATGACTCTTCTTCCCTACTTGTTTACTAACTGCATAACCTTGGGCCAGTCATTTCACTTTTCTAAACCTCTTTTTGCTCACTTGTAAAATGAGGAACTTAGACTATGTGCTTGCTAAGGTCTCAGAGCTCTAGCGATCTGTGAAATCCACTCCAGGTCTGGGTTGGGGGGATATTCTCCCTCTTCATTTATTCTTATAGGCTTCTCTGTGTAGAGCTAGAAGGGACCCCAGAGACCCTCTGGATCATTTTACAGAGGAGTACACCAGGGTCCAGGCACTTGAGTCTTGTTCAATTTTATACCCATAATGAGTGACAGAAGAAGGATCTCAACCCAGGTTCAGTCAGTCAGTGCTATTTCCATTGTCTCCATGATCCTCTTGCTTGACAAAATATTTGTTTATGTTTTCAAAGCTTTCCCCATTTTGGCTTTCTAAACTTTGGGTGCCTGTGGTCAGAGCCATGACCAACAATCCTTGTATCCAGGGCAAGTATCATAAACCATACCTGAGACACCATCTTGTAGCTCCCCATTTTAGCTAATTATTCTTGCTAATGAGGTAGTGTTTTTTTGTTTTTTTTTTTTGCTAACTGTTGTTTCTATACTTCTGGATATGCGTTGTTAGGCCCTTCTAAACTTGGTGTCTTCTAATTCAGCTCCCTTTAAAACCAGCCCCTCCTGCCAACATCCCCATTTGCCTTGTCCCAGTTATGCCTCTGCAAGAAACCCCTTCCCATCTCCTCTCCCACCCGCTGAATAGACAGAAAGCTAAAGGAATACTTTCTGGGTCCAGACATTCCCCTCAGAGCAGTGCAGAAATCTGGCTTCTGTCTAACAAGCAGCCTTTAGATTCTTTAAAAACACTCCACAGTTTGGCCCCTGTTTTTCTTGATTCCCTGCCAAATCCATTACACGTGTCGGAGCAGCAAGGGACTGGAAGAATTACGGCTTCCATTTGGCTTCTGTGGCCGCTTAGTCTAATTTTCACTGGCTTTGAAATATAGCAATTGCAGCTTCTGGTGTTTTGATTTGGGGGTTGTTGTGAGTTTTGCCTCTTTTTTCCCCTCAAAAAAAATCCTGTCTTGATTTCCCATTCCTTCCTTGGGGAAAAAAAAAAGGAGGCCCAGCAGTCCCCATTGGAACCCCCTTTTGGCAAGAGCTCATTTGTTCCAGAACCAGATTTCATTAAGCAAAGGGTTTTGTTGTAAGAGGAAGCATGGTAATGAGGTTATATCTAATCAGAACATATGGAATGTTTTCTCATTAGCTCCACCTCACTACCCTAGGAGGTGTGTGTGTGTGTGTGTGTGTGTGTGTGTGTGTGTGTGTGAGAGAGAGAGAGAGAGAGAGAGAGAGAGAGAGAGAGAGAGAGAGAGAGATGGGGGCAATTCCACCTAGGAATCCCGCCACCAACACTGATTGTATGAAGGATCAGTGAGTCTGATTTCTTCCTTTCCGGCTTGATGGGCCCCATCTTCCATGCCTCCGTCCATCTCATGGCCTCATAGATAAAGCTTATTTTAGTGACTCCTACAGGTATCCCATTTTTGCTGTGTAGCCTTGACTTATGTCGCCTCTCGGGGGTTCTATACACGCATCTGTACGATGGATGGGCTGGACCAGATAACTACAAGGTCTCTCTCCGCTTTCGTGGTTTATGACTCTTTTAAGATCATCTATATTCAAGTACAAATGACAACAGTCATGATAGCTAGCATTAAATAATAACTTTTTAAAGTTCTTAAAGCACTTGACAAAGAAGATCTCATTTGGTCCTGCCAATAACCTGGGAAGTAGATGCTTTTATTATCCACGCTTTATAAGTAAAGAAGTTGAGAGAAAGTTAAGTGATTTGCCCAGGGTCCCCAGCTGGTAAGTATCTAAGTGTGGATTTGACATCCTCCTAACTCCAGGTAAACCATGTTGTACTTGGAGCTGGGTGAAAAGTGATTTCTGCTCTTGCCTCTGTCACTCACTCACTGTGTGACCCCGTGAAATCACTTCACCTCTCTGGCCTTCTGTTTTCTTACCTGTGAAATAAGTGCATTCATAATTCCAGGAATAATTTCCTAATTGGATTATTGAATTGTAAATCTGGGGCCAACCTCTCATTTTACAGAGAAGGAAACTGAGGCCAGAGAAGCTAAATGCCTTTCCCAAAGTCCCACGATAGCGTCAGAGGTAGAATTCAAGCCTAGGGCCTCTGACTTCAAATCCAGTGCCCCTTCCATTAGAGGCTCAGATGAAGCAAGATATTCCAATGATTTGTAAGCTTTAAGTACTCTGTAAATATTAGCTCTAATGATGGGATTGGACCTGTGATTTCACCAAAGTAGTGAACCCTTGGGTGAAAGAGTGCCTGCTGTCAGTTCAGTCTGGCACTTTCTCTGCCACTTAGAGAGAGCTAGCCAGGGAACTGAGAAGTCAAGGGACCTGCCCAGGCTCACACCGTCTGTGCCAGAGATGAGACTTGAACCCAGGCTTATTTTTGTGACTTCAGTGCTTACTTATCATCTACCGCCCCAGAGGTGTCAAACAAGTGGTCGAAGGGATGCATTTTGGCCTGCGTCACCCCAGTGTGGCCTGAACCAGATTATATTGAACCAGGAAATATCTCACACACACAAACACATAAAACACAATAGAAGATGGATAATGTTACTAAGTCGAGATGAACCCTCAGGGACCCGACCCACACGGGATTTCGTGGCCCTGTTTCTATCTGAGTTTGATACTGTGCTTCCATTATTATCATTGTTATTATTCTCTAAGCAGCAGATATTACCTCTGCCCTAATAATAATGTCAGGCCAGATCTGATAGCTCACGTGCGGTCATCATCATAACGCCTAATGTGCTTTTGCTACAGCAGCTCTACAAGATAGGTGGCTCAAGCATTTGTTGTTGTTCAATTGTCTTAATGGTGTCTGGCTCTTTGTGACCTCATCTGGGATTCTCTTGGCAGAGATACTAGAGAGGTTTACCATTTCCTCCCCCAGATGAGGAAACTGAGACAAACAGGGCAAAGTGACTTAGCCAGGGTCACATAGCTAGTAAGGGTCTGAGGTTGAATTTGAATACATGAATATGAGTCTTTCTGATCCCCAACCCACTGTGCCACCTGGCTACCCTAACCCAAATATTATCCTTCCTGTTTTACAGAGGGGGAGACTAAGATACAGGATGGGTAAATGACTTACTCTTGACTACATCACATCTTTAATATATATTTCATCAGTATGTGGGCACCAATGCCACAGACAGCTACCCATGTCCTTGAGAGATGTGTAAGGCTTTAAAGAGATTAAGTGAATTTCCCAGGGTCACATAGCCAGTAAGTGTCAGAGGTAGGACTGGAACCCTTCTCTCTCTCTCTCTCTCTCTCTCTCTCTCTCTCTCTGTCTCTCTCTGTCTCTCTGTCTTTCCTCCTTCTCTTTCTCCTTTTCCTCTTCCTTCTTTCTCTCTTTTCCTCCTTTCCTTTTCTTTTATTCCTTCTCTTTCTCCTCTTTCTTTTTTCCCTTCTTCCTTTTCTCTGTCCCTTTCCCCCTCCTCTTCTTCTCATGTCCCATAGTTAGAGTGTTTCTTGGATTGATAAAACTAGCTGAAGATTTTCTACCTTTTGCTTCAACATCCTGCCTCTAGAAATCTGGGAACTGAGAGAGACCTCAGAGGCCATTGTGTACAATCCATACTCCAACAGGATGCCTCACTAGAAGATCCTTGCTAAGTGTCCATCTCTCAGTGAGATGAGGCAGGGAGGCCATGAGTCCAGTGGAAAGAGTTCTGAACCTGAAGCCAGAGGATGAGAGTTCAATATCCACTTCTTCCACTCACTCCCTATGTGGCCTTGGGTGAATTGCTCAGCCTTCCTGGGATTTTGTTTTCTCATCTGAAAAATAAAGAATTTGAACCAACAGCCTTCGAGTTTACTTCTAATTCTAGAGCTATGATTCTATGAAAGAGTGATAGACTCAAAGTCAGGGGACTTATGGTCAAATTGTATCCCTGATGCTGAGTGGTGGTATTACCATGAGAAACTCACTTTGACTTAGTATCTACAGAGGTCTGGGCAAGTCTGTAGTTTGTGGTAGTGTTCCCAGAGCAAAATCTTCTAGTTGTGGCTCAGATGTCATGCTTTGTAGTTTATGATTTATGGTGCTTGTCCCAAGTGTAAAATGTCCTAGATGGCCTGGATGCTGAGTGCAGTCCTAACCCTCCCTCAGGGTCTAGCTGCTATCTACCTGTCACCAATATTTCTTCCCTGACCACTTCAGCCAGAAACGAGTGCCCAATTCTTTGGCTTCATGGGCTCTCAGAGGCAAGTGAATGACCATTAAGGCCTTGGGTCCTCAGGTCAACAAGGGTCTGTGATATTGGACCTCCTCCACCGGAGCCACTGTCTGATGTGCAGACACTGCCACCTTTTCAATTCCAACCCCAGCAGTGACCAAGCTGAAGTGGTGGGTATGATTCAGAGACAGAGAAATTACTTTGTCAGATCCACCAGGAAGCCTGGTCTCCAGGGGCCTCTGGAAGCGAGCTGAGCACAGTGAGGACTCGGCAGCTGCACAGGCTGTCTTGGAAAATTGGTGTGGAGCCCATGTGATTGTAAACTACATTCACTTAATTGTCCTCCTACTCTATTTTTGGTTGATTCTCTGCTGTCTCTCTCAGTTCATTTTCACTTCTTTTTGTAAGGCCCAATTAAATTCCAGTGTTTCCTTGCCGACAGAGATGGATGGTGATGGACCAGTACTTATAAAATCTGAGCTGGCCACTATTTCTCACATTTTCAATATGCAACCCAATTGTACAGGGGCCACCCGCATCCAGACTCTATCAGGCCAAACATATTGTTTAGGAGAAATACTAAAGAGGTTTTTCTATCATCTATTTAGGTATCTATAACCTCCCTTATTATTCCTGTCTACCTGCCAAGGTAGGTCTGGGCAGGCCCCTTCCTTTCCTATGATCGAACCAGAGATAAAGGGTTTGATGCTTAGCTGATAGGTTTAAATCATGGAGCTTTGCTTATTTATGGTGCAAGGCCTGATTTCACCAAGAAATGAATTTACTGCCTAGAATGAGCCAGATAAATCTTTGTAACAATCTCCCCTAATGGCACATTAAGGACTAGAACTCCAATGGCCCTCTTTGCTTTGGAAAATGTTTTCCAGCTTTGAAAATCAGGACCTACAATTGAGAATCTTTTCATTTTGTATAAATCCTTGTGGGAAAGAAACCCTCCTTCTGTGTGTCACATACTTAAAAACAAAATTTGAAAAAAAATGAGAAAAAATCATGTGTAGTTATCAATCTTTAAAAAAATTGAATAATATCTTTTATATAGCAATTTACATGGATGACCTCATTGGAGCTTCATAATAGTCATCCTATGAAATAGGTGTCACAGATGTGATTATCTCCATTTGACAGAAAAGAACATTGAAGCCCATGAAGGCTTGCCTGTGGTCACATACCTTTTGAGTGCCAGAGGTGAGATTTTGAAGCCAGATATTCCTGACTTGAAGTTGTCCTCTTATAGGATCTGAGATTCAGAGTCAGAAGAGACATTAGAATAATCTTATCCCATCCCCTCATGTTGTAGCTAAGGAAAATGAGGCCCCAGATGGAGACGTGTCCAGTTTACACACAAACAGGAAACAGCAGACCTGGGCTTTGAACTCAGATTTAATGGTCTGTAATTCAGTCTTTCAAGTTCAGATTTCTTTGAACCACGTATCTTTGTCTTTCTCAACCTTTTCCTTTACTCCATCTAAGGCAGACCCTATAGAATCAACAGGAGAGGCAAGGTGAGGCAACGGACAGTATGTTAGTCATCAGGACAGAAGATCTGGCCTGAAATTCCAATTGTTTCACTTGCTACCTTGCAACCTTCAACAAATCACTCTCCCTTGCCCAGTCTCAGCTTCCTCATTTGTGAGATGAAGGTGGTTGAAAGTCCACAGTGGTTTCCAGCTCTAAGTCAGAACAAGCTCAGAAGGAATCAGTAGTGTGAGTCAACAGATAAGAAAGCTGATGGGATCTTGGTCAGAGTTTGAAGAAGCTTCATTTCTAGAAGTGAGGAGTTGTTAGATCTGCTATGCTCTGGAGGGTTGTGTACAGATGGTGCAAAGGTCCTTGAACTCATGCTTAATCAGTCCACCAATTAGTCAACCAACACATACATAGTAAGTGCTTTCATTATCACTAGGGGCTAAAAGGAAAAAGAGACAAAGACAGAGCCCCATTCTCAAAGAACATACATTCCAGAGAGGGAGACAATACGTAAATAGGAAACAGACAATGGGACAAGCAGACAAGCCCTGCTTTAGCATCACTGTGTGAAAGGTGGTGTGCTGAGAGCTGGAGATACCAGGAAGGCAACCCTACTAAATGGAAGATGTTCTGGGGTAGGAGAGGTCGTAAGGAAAGGTCTCCTGTGGAACACAGGCTTTGAACTTTGAGTGGATTTGTTGAGAGGGTTAGAAATGATGACTCAGGGCAGGACACAACTGTCTTTAAGAATAGGGAGAGCAGCAAGGCATGCTAGTAAATGTTTAACAACCAACTCTACCTATGCAGTGAAGACAGGGGTGACACTTCCTTATATTTTTTCCTTTAGAGCTAAGTTTGTTTATCTTAGTTTGGCAGTGGGAAAGTCATTTAGTGGGAAAACTTTTTTAGGTTAAATATAAATTTGCCCTTCCACTTTCCAGTAATAAATGTAATGCTCTCTCTCTGCTATGCCAAACTGTTCATGCTTTGCTCAAGAGCAGAGACATACTTGTTTGCCCATGGCTGATGGGGAATGGGCCTATTCACAGATCTGGCCCTGGGGCTCCCCCTCCAAAGGTGGACCAATTGGGTGCTGTAGTCAATTACAGTGTATGCAGTTGTCCATGGCCACCTGGTCCCCTGGTTAATCAAACCCATCCCACTGCTGCCAAGGAAGGCTGGTAATTACTGCCTGGACCTGAAACAAAAGCTTTAACAATCAATCCAGCAATTACTACCTCCCCCCCACCCCAACTGCCACTGACCCTGCAATTACCCTGGCACAACATGATACCTGCCAGGTAATTAATTTCTTAGCTATTCCAAGCTGCATCAGAGCTAAATTTCCTGTGATCGAGTTCCAGGATCTGTCAGGTGAGACCGCATCTGGGAAAGAGGAGTCAGGCATCCTTTGTGGATCAGAAGATAGGTTCTAGCCCCAGCTGGACCACTCTGGGGCCTGTGCCAAGCTCGTTAACCTCTCCTTGCCCGTCTTCTCATCTGTAAAATGGGGATGATGATGCCCACTGGGGTTACATTATAGGGTGCAGAGGCTATAATGAGATAGGAGATGTGAGAAGACAGAATGAGAGAATGGGAGCTCTTTGAAGGTTAAGAGAGATAATAACAGTTTGCATGAGGCATAACCCTTCAAGGTTAACAAAGTACTTTCTTCATAGTCATAATAATAACTGTCATTTCTACAACAGCTTTAAGTTTGGCAAACTGCTTTTCCAATATTATTTTATTCCATCTTATAACAACCTGGTGAGATGAATGCTAATACTAGGTGCTATTGTTGACCCCATTTTAAAGACAAAGGAACTGAGGATGATGGGAGTTGAGTGACTTGTCCTTAGTCTCTCAACTAATAAACAGAGAAGGCTGGATTCAGACACATGGCTAAGTTCGCTGTGCTTTTGAGTACATTATGTTGCTTGTGAGGAGACGGAGAGAAGGAAAGAAAGGAGTGAGGCAGAGACAGGGAATAAGGAAGAGAGAGGGAGAGAGAGGTTGGGAGAAGAGAAAGAGAAAATGATGGAGATGGAAGGAAAGAGGGAAAGGAGATGTGTGAAAGAGAGAAAGACAGAGAGACAGTCACACTGATAGGTAGAGTGTATAATTGTATTACATATGTGCGATTGTATGTATACATATACACACATCACTTAAAGGGTTGCAAAGTGCTTTACATACATTGCATCATATGACCATAGCAATCTTAGGCCCATTTATTAGATTAGGAAGCTGAGATTCAGAGACAATCAACAACATGACCATGATCACAGGGCAAGGATGTATCAGAGTCAGGACAAGACAGAGTCAAGAAAAATCTTCCAGCAAAAGCTGCCCTTGGGCTTGTGAGCAGGGGCAGCTTCCTGGAGGATGGAGCTTTATCTGGCTACATGGGATGGATTTCAATATATGAAGAGGATGTGCGGATGGGGGGTGGGTGGGCATAGTGCATGGACAAACATAGAGAGGAGGAGGCATGGAAGGGAGAGTCCATGCAAAGGAGGGTGGCACAGGCAGAAGTGGGGAGGAGATTTGGAAGGAACACTGCTTTGTCAGCTTAGATCGTGAGGACTGGCCAAAGGTAATGGTGATGAACCTGGGAAAGAGATGGCTTGGGGCATGGGGGGCGGTGTCAGGGAGCTTTACAGCTGTCTGCAAGGCTCCCTGTCAAGAGTCCAATCACTTTTTACCTGAACCACAGTAGTAAATAGTAAAAAAATGACTTGGGGCAGCTAAAGAGTGCTATAGTGCATGGAGTGCTAGGCAAATCTGGCCTGACACAGACTAGCTGTGTGATCCTGGGCAAGTCATTTCACCCTGTTTACCTCAGATTCTTCATCTGTCAAATGATCTGGAGAAGGAAATGGCAAATGACTCCGGTATTTTTGCCGACTAAACCCCAGTGGTGTCATAGGGAGTTGGAAAGGACTGAATGACTCAACAATAACAGCAGGGGCCTTACAGTTGGTCCATCTAACTCCACTCTCCCTCCTCTCTGACTCAGCCTTCATAAAGTTGTAATGTGGATATTCTTGTTTTAGGTATTACCATATTCTTTATTTTTATTTTAAATTAAATTTTATGTTTATTTTTAGTTTACATCATTCATTCCCACAAGATTTTGCGTTACCAATTTTCTCTCTGTCTTTCCCCACCACCCCAAAACAGTGATCCCACTGTATAGCCCCTTCCCCAATCTTCTCTGTCCTGTATCCTCCCCCACACCCCCTCTGACTTTCGGGTAGGGCAAGATGGATCTCCATACCCCAGTGCCTGTATATCTTATTTCCCAGTTACATGTAAATAATAATAATAACAACAATAATAATTTTTTAAACATTTGATTTTAAAACTTTGAATTCCAGATTCTTTCCCTTCCTCCCTCATCACCCACCCTTACTGGGAAGACAAGCAATTCAATAATAGGTTGTACATGTGGAGTTATGCAAAACATTTCCATAGTGGATATATTGTGAAAGACTGACTATATTTCCCTCCATCCTATCACCCCACAACTTGTTCTATTCTCTACTTTGACCTTGTCCCTTTACAAAAGTATCTGCTTCTAACTAC
>CM053581.1:408589841-408647381 GCA_028627135.1 Pseudochirops cupreus
ATTGATCCTGTGCCCTCTGTCTATGTATACCTGTACACATATATACACACTCTCACATATGTATTCATACGCACATATATCCTCCTATATAGACATATATATGTGTGTGTGTATATACATACATACATATACATTTATATTCCCTTCAACTATCCTTATACTGAGAAAAGTTTCATAAGTTACAATTATCGTTTTTCCATGTGGGCATGTAAATAGTTCAACTTTGATAAGTTCCTTATGATTTCTTTTCCCTGTTTACCTTCACATGCTTCTTGTATTTGAGTGTCAAACTTTCTATTCAGCTCTGGTTTTTTCATCAAGAATGCTTGAAAGTCCTCCATCTCATTGAATGACCATATTTTCCTCTGAAACAATGTACTCAATTTTGCTGGGTAGTTGATTCTTCATTTTAATCCTAGCTCCTTTGATCTCTGGAATATCATATTCCAGGCCCTTCGATACCTTAATGTAGAAGCTGCTAGATTCTATGTTATCCTGATTGTGTTTCCACAATATTCAAATTGTTTCTTCTTGGCAGCTTACAATATTTTCTCCTTGATCTGGGAACTCCAGAACCTGGCTATACCATTTCTAGGAGTTTTCTTTTTGGGATCTTTTTCAAGAGGTGATTGGTGAATTCTTTCAAGTTCTATTTTGCTCTCTGGTTCTAAGATATCAGGGCAATTTTCCTTGAGAATTTCTTGAAGGATGCTTTCTAGGTTTCTGTTTTTGATCATGGCTTCCAGGTAGTGCAATAAATTTTAAATTGTCTCTCCTGGATCTATTTTCTAGGTCAGTGTTTTTTTCAAGGACATATTTCACATTGCATTCTATTTTTTTTCATTTGTTTAGATCTGTTTAATAGTATCTTGATTTCTCATAAAGTCATTAGCTTCCGTTTTCTCCACTCTAATTCTGAAGGAATTATTCTCTTCAGTGAGCTTTTGAAATTCTTTTTCCATCTTGCAAATTTGGCTTTTTCAGGCATTCTTCTTCTCACTGGCTTTTTGGGGCCTCTTTTGCCATTTGAGTTAGTCTATTTTTCAAGGTGTTATTTTCTTCAGTCAGGTTGTTGACTCTCTTTTCATGATTTTCTTGCATCATTCTCGTTTCTCTTCCCAATTTTTTCTCCACATCTCTTACTTGATTTTCAAAATTATTCTTGAGCCCCTCCATCGCCCGTAACCAGTTCATTATGGTATAGGAGTTCTGACTTCATTGTCTTCCTCCTGTTCCATTCTTTGATCCTTTTTATCACCAAAAAAGGAATCTAAAGTTGGATTGTTGTGCTTGCTTTGCTTCCTTTGCTTGCTCATGTTGCCACTCAATTACTTGATTTTTGAGCTCTTTTCCACAGTAGAACTCTGCTTCCAGAGTGGAGAGCTTTGTCCCAAATCACTGGGGTTTTCACAGCTGTCAGAGCTATTAGGAAGGCACTGTATCTACAGCCCCCACCAGCTCTGGCTCACTGGTCACACACTTCAGGACTACCACCCAAAACCACAATCCAGATCCAGGCAGGTTAAAGCAAGTGCAATTACCCTCTGAATGTTTCCTTGGCCCCCCTATGATTTGCAGGCTGGGAGCTCTGAAGCAGCCACATGGAGGCAGCTGCATGGCTACTATACCTCCACCACTTCTAGCTCCAGGGACAGAGGCTGGACTGAGCCTCCATCTCCCTCAGTTCCAACACTGACCTTTTACTTTGTCTTTGGCATTTATGGGTTGATATTTCTGGCAAGCACCACAGCTGCTGGTGATCCACTCTCCTGAGGTCTGCTCCAGCCAGTGTTGGTTGGGGCTGCCTTGGGGCTAAAACCTTGGGCTCATGTAGGGCTGGGCTTAGCTCCCAGCACGCTATAACGGACCCTTCCTGCTGGCTTGCTGGGCTGCCTTCAGTGGGAGATTTGTTTCTCTCTGTCACTTTGTGGGTTCTGGAGCTCTAAAATTTGTTTAGAGTCATATTTTATAGGTATGTGAGGTGGTTATGGGGGGAGCTCATGGAGTTTTTCTGCTTCTATGCCGCCATCTTGGCTCTGCCTCTAATGTTAATGAATATATCAGTCTGAGTGTGTCACTCACATGCTCACAAAGCTGAAGTGGCTCGCTATTGTTTCTTGGATAAAAGAGAACATTTCTTGTTTGATATTGAAAGCCCTTCAGGATCTGGCTCTAGCCTACCTTTCTAAGGATCTCATGTTTCTGTTTTCATATATATTTAATTCCTCCTACTCTTCCTCCTCCTCCAAACATCCATTGCCCTTTCTTCTAATTGATTTTGTTCTATTCTTGGAATAAATTGTATCCAGTACATTTTCCTCTCTGGCTGAGACCTTGCAAAGGGAAACAGTTAAAATGAGATGGATATGGAAGCCATGGTGGTACAATTTGATCCAGATTACCCAAAGATGCTCAGACCTTATCTCAGACCTCACCTGTCCTACTTCCCCACAGTCTCACAGCCTTGGTGGACTCCTTCCAAAGTTCTAACAGTCATAGGAAGACAATGGCTCACTTTGAATGTTGTCTACTCAAAATGTACTGTGGAAAAAACCCTCAAATGCAGCCCTCCTGCATCATTGATACAATGTTAATGGATGCTTAATAATTAATGCTCCAACACACAGTTTTTCCCAGGGGTTGAAGCCAGCATTTAAATTTTGGAAAAGTCAGGGTATTGGTGGCTTAGACAAATGCAGAGGCATGTCCCTGGGCAGGGAAAAAATCTCACTTGCAATGTGCAGTCAGAATTCTAAGGAAGGACCATGGAGAAAAGTCAGTCTCTTGAGCAAACCTCACTTTTAGAGAATCAAAGCATATTAGTGTTAGAAGAACCTTTTTTGTCTTAAGAATCATTTTACTTATTTATACCATTAAAAAAGTTTGAATTCCAAATTCTCTCCCTCCTTTCCTTTAGCCCCTGAGAAGGCAAGCAATATGATACCCATTGTACATGTGAAATCATGCAAAACATATTTCTGTATTAGCCATGCTGCCAAAAAAAGCTAGAAAAACAAAGTGAGAAAGATCTACTTCAGTTGCACTCAGAGTTCATCAGTTCTCTCTCTCTGGAGGTGGACAGCAATTTTCATCAGGAGTCCTTTGGAATTGTCTTGCATTATTGTATCGATCAGCGTAGCTAAGTCTTTCACAGTTGATCAGCATTACAATATTGCTGTTACTGTGTATGATGATCACCTGGGTAGAAGAACCTTTAGAATAGAATTTTGGAACTGGGAAGGACTTAAGAATATAAAATAGTAAGACTGGGAGAGACTATAGATAACATCAGACCTGTGAGGGGCCTTAGAACATAGAATGTCTGCTGGGCCTGGTGATAAAAGCTTGTGATTCCAGCTCCTAAGGGGGCTGGATGGATCTCTTGAGCTCAGGAGCTCTGAGCTTCAGTGGGCTATGTTGGTTGAGTATTTGCATTAATTTTCAAATAAATGTGGTGAGCCCCAAGGTAGTAGAAGCCACCATGTTGGCTAAGAGAGAAGCAAACTGTTTCAGGTTGGAAATAGGGACTGTGAAAGCTCCCTGGTTGATCAGTTGTGGGGTTGGGCTTATGAGTATTCTTGGAAATTTTGGGCAAGATGGAGAGACAAAAACTTTTTTTTTAAAGGTGAAAACCAAAGCAAAACAAAAACATGGAGTGTCAGAGCTGGGGGGCAGGACATGTTGTGGAGCTTGTAACTGAGACTGCCAGATGTGTGAAGGCCCTCAAAGCATAGAATATCACAGCTAGGAGGGAATTTTGAATTCAAAGCATCACAAAATTTGAGAGTTGCCAGAGACTTCAGCAGCCATTGAATCCAACCCATATATGAAAGGAATCCCTGCCTGACAAATGGGTATTCAACTCGTACTCAAAGACCACCAAGGTGGAGAACCCACATACTCTGCAGGAAAACCATTCCACTTTGGGACAATTCTAATTGTTGGTAAATTCTTCTGCTATCAAGATTAGATCAACCTTTTTGAAGCTTTCATCTATTTTTCCTGGTCCTTTCTTCTGGGGCCAAGTATGGCAGGTTTAATCTCTTCAAAATATCATCAAATAGTAGAGTGTCACCTCCTGAATACTTGGCAATTTTGGGGCAGGGGGAGATTAGAAATGCTACTTAATTTGCATAGGGAACTCTCAGTACTGATGCAGGTTGGCAAATGCTATGAAACTTGATAGTCTTAGAGATTTGCCTGGAGCAGATATGACTTACCCAGGGTTATACAACCAGTATATGTCATTGGCAAGATTTGAACTCAGGTGTTCCTGACCCCAAAGTTGGCTCTTTGACCTTTCTTCCATCTTGCCTCTCAGAGTGAAGCTCAGGATAGCATGAAGGTCCTTTGGGCAACCATGACAAACTGTTGATTCATGCTAAGTTTGAAGGGCACTAAGACCTCCAGATCTTTTATTCCACAGAGATGACTTCCTAGTTATGCCTCATTCATCCTGTATTTAGGAAATGACTTTTGCTCCCAAATACAAAATGTTATGTTTATCTTATTGAATTTCATCTTCTTTGATTTGTCTCAACTTTTTATCCTTTGAAAGCTTCCCTGAGCTGGACTTTCTCATCTGTGCTGGTCCTTGCTCAAAGCTTTGTATTATCTACATCCTTCATAATCATGCCATCTGTGCCATTATCTAGGTCATTTGTCAATCAACCAACCAACCAACCAATCAAAAAGCATTTATTTTAAAGTTTTTCCTTGGTGCCAGATACTGGCTAGGTGTTGGGGATACAAAGGGAAAGATTCACTGCCCTCAGACTTTATGTTTTCTCATTTAATCCTTTACAGCAGCCCTATGAAGTATGTGTTGTTATTATTTCCATTTCACAGACAAGGAAATGGAAGCTGGATGAGGTTAAGTGACTTTAGAAGGGTCACATAACTAGTAAGTGAGACAGAATTTGAACTCGGGTCTTCCTAACTTTAAATCTTGCCATCATCCACTGGGCCTAGCTTCCTCTGGCAGAAAGACCTGAATTCAAATCTTGTCTTAGACACTTATTGACTGTATCGTATCACTGTGGACAAATCACTTCACACTTTCAGCCTCAGTTTCCTCATCTGTAAAATGTTGATACTGAATCAGGCCCCCTACGGGTCTTAATAACTCCAAATCTGTGGATCCTCGGACACTACCCACTTCAGAATGGGAAGGAGGTGAGCTTGACATGGTTTGTTGAAGTCTTGCTGGCTCTTTGTTACCTCTATTTCCTCAGAGGCTGACAAGCCATCTCTTTAACACTCAGAAGGACTGGGCTCATCGACTGACACAATTAAGAAAGAATTTTACTATGACTTACTATAGTTTCTCCTCTGTGGACAAACGCAATCTACAAATAATTACCAGGAGATATAGTTTTGTTTGTTGTTGTTCCGCCCTGCTGGACTTTTCATGACCCCATTTCAGGTTTTCTTCACAGAGATACTGAGTGGTTTGCCATTTCCTTCTCCAGTTCTTTATACAGATGAAGAAACTGAGGAAAACAGGGTTAAGTGACTTGTCCAGGGTCATACAACTAGTAAGTGTTTGAGATCAGATTTGAACTCTGGAAAAGGAGTCTTCTGCCTCTAGATCTGGCTTTCTATCCACTGCTCCATCTAGTGGCATAGATGTAATTTTGTTTTGAAAAAAAAATTCAATTAACTACCTCTATTTTCTTTGTTTTATGGATTAAGAAAAAAATAATGCACTGCATCAGTCAATACATCTTGGTCTTTGGTCCTTAGTATTCTTAAATCTTTCTAGTGGACCAAGTGGGTTCCAAAATGTTGCTCCAAGGAACAGAAGAGGTCAAATTCAGCTGTCCATGCTTTCAGATACCATCTTCTCCCTTCTTCTGAAAATCAGGAGAAACAATTTTCTCTAATGCACTCCTCTCATTCTCAAGGGTCCTTGGAACCCTTTCAAGGGTCTTTGACAGTATCCTAGCAATCATATTTACCACTTCATTGGCCAAATGAAGATGCAGTTTGTCCAGGTCAGGATACTTCCATTCACTGGGGACAGACATTGTACTTGAATGAGAGAGTGTGTCGTGGTGGGTAAAGTGGTGGACTAGGAATCAGGAAGACCTGAGTTCAAGGACTGCCTCCGACATGTGCCAGCGGGTAAGTTATTTGATTTCTCTGTGCCTCAGTTTCCTTATCTGTAAAATTAGCAAGACTGGATTAAACAACCTCTAACGTTCCTTCCAGTTCAAAATTTATGATCCTAGGACTGCCTCCTTACTTAGTTTGGGTCTCAGTTCCTTGCTAACCATTTTTGTTCTAGTCTTCTCAATCTGAAGACCTTTTTTTTCCTCATCAGAACTTTCATTTTCATCTGTTTTCTTCAGTTCATGTATACCAGGCAGATGTCATATAGGCATTGGGTTTAGGCCCTTGTCCTCCTTTGTGCTCACATGCTCTATGCCCTCAGCTGGCCGAGCCATTTGTCACCTGTGAACCTGTTTCCTCTCCTGCTGATCTGGGAGTCTTGGATTGGATTGGGATTCAGAAGACTGGGTTCAGATAGCAGCACTTACACATACTACTTATCAAGCCCTGAGGCTTCCTCATCTGCAAAATGAGAACATGGAATTAAATTACCTTTGAGCCTCTTTTCAGCTCAACATCTGGGGTCTCTAAGATCCTCTCCATCTCTAAACTTCTCTAAAGTGTCAGTGTCAGTGCACATTTCTAGAACACTTTAAGGTTTGCAAGGCACTTGACAAATATGATCTTGTCTGATCCTCAATAGTTCTGTAAGGAAGATGTTATTATTGTCCTTGTTTTATGACTGGGTAAACTGAGTCTGAGAGAGGTCAATTGAGGGTCACCTAGCTTTGAAAGTATCTGAGGCAAACTTTGAACTCAAGTTCTGAAGACTCCAAGTCCAGCTCTGGGTCCACTCTGCCAAGCTGCTTCTCTGATTTTGAAAAAGACCTGGAATTCAAAGACCAAGGTATGGATAGAGCCCCCTTCCATGTGAGGCTCCCCTTTGTCTTTGCTAGGAGAGGATGGAGATAAGAGTTCACAACTGGAATATTCAGGGACTTGTCGTCCTCACCAGATGAAAGCCTGAAAGTGAGTGGGTAGGAAAAGCCCAGGGAGCCAATTAGAAATTCTCTCAACACTAGTGGGTAGAAGAAGAAGGGTGGAAGATGTGCCCAAGAGTTATTCTCTATTTGTGCCTGGCAAATTGCTTTTTTTTGGTTCAGAGATTGGCTCTAATGAGAGACCTTTTTGACATGAAACAGCCAACTCCCCTTCCTTCCCATCATCAACTTGGTGCTCTGGTGATCCCTGAGGAGGCCTGCCTGTCCAATGGCAAGGAGAAAAGGATGAGGCTGAATGATTCTTCACACCCGTGCTCCCGTTACCATCGCTGCCAATTTTAAGAAGTCAGAGACCCGTGTGAACAGGAGGCAATTATTTCACAGATTTGGTGGTTGATAAGGAGATCCATTTTCTGCTATAAAGGTCAGAGGCTGGGTGGCTATAAGCTAGTGATGTGATGGGATGGGATGTCTTCATTGTTTGATATGGGGCCACCAGAGCAGCCAATTAGGAACAGTCTCCTCCACCCCTCTCCAAGTTCAGAAAGTCATATTCCGAGACAAGGAGCCAGTTTTGACCTACTAGGCATTCATGATGTGATAAACATTTATTTGGACTTTATGGTTAAATACTAGGTGCACCATGGAATGCAAAAGAGCACAAGAAGTTGACCAGCAGGGAGAGAGACAACTCAACAACAGCATAGGGACAAGTCAAAGACAATACAGTATTCTGTTCCGTTCAATCAATAGAGATATGTATGTTAACCCATGCATGAGTACAACTCATGCTTATAATAATCAACTAGTCAATACTTTTGCTACTTAAAAAAGTAAAATAAAATTTTAAATAAAACAATGAAAGGGAGACAGGTATAGCCCAGTGCCTACTCCTAGAGAACAGAAAATGAAAAGTTTAAAATAAAAAATAATACACAAATGCTATGAGGAGGCAGGGCTTACATGATACCTAAGGTCCCTTTTGGCTCTAAATCTCTGCTCCTATGATCTTTCTGGGCCTTGGAGACTTTAAGAAGCCTAGTTTGACAGAAGAAAGGTTGAGGAGAAATTAGCCATGCTTTGATGCTGAAGGACTGGAGACATACCAAACCTCTTTGGGAATCCTCTCTTGTCAATCAATCTCTTGGCATATAAATAGGTGATGTCAATAAAATAATTGCAAGGAGGCTTGTGGTTTCTGAAATAGTTTAAGTTAGCAAGCTCAGTCTGATCACTGCTTTGGAAAGGGTCTTGATTTGTCCTGGAGGAGAGACCATCCTTCAGTGACCTTACTGGCTCCATTGTTAACTGCATCCCTCGGTTCACCAACACATATCATGTTTCCACTCTTGGACATACATAATTTCTACCACTTTTCAGTCTTCTCATTTGTGTAGTAGGGAATCTTCCTTATGTCAGTTTCCATTTGTGTTAGCATTAGGTGGTACAGTGGATAGAGCGTCAGACTCAGAAAGATGAGAATTCCATTCCTGCCTCAAACCCTTACCAGCTGTGTGACGTAGCCTTTCTCGCCCTTAATTTCCACACCTATAAAATAGGGATAACAATAGCACTTTCTTTGCAAAGGTATTGAAAGAATCAAATGAAATACTATATATAATAATTTACACATTACCTTAAAGTGCTGTGTACATGTTGGCTCACATTACTGTAGGAGGCAAAAAGCAACAAAAGGAGAAAGCTACTCCATGTCAGCTACTGACTGGTTCCGGGCTGTTGTACAGGTTGCTTGCCTATCTACCTCATAAGAATAGAGGCCTTAGGGATAGAGACAACCACAGAGTGTTTAATTTAACCTCTTCTTTTATCACACAGAGAAAAGGGTAAACTGATGTTTACGTGGGAGTTGAACTATGTGTAATTTAATTCATTTCAGTTAAGTTCAACAAAGATTTGTTTAATGCATCCTAGGTTCAAGTCACTGTGCTAAGTAGTAAAGATATAAAGACAAAACACAAACAATTTCTACTTTCACCATATTGATATTCTACTTGAGGGAAACATATAATCTCCCCTCCCCTCCCACCCTTCCCTTCCCACCCCTTCCTTTCCCTTCCCTTCTCTCCCCTTCCCTTCCCTTCCCTTCCCTTCCCTTCCCTTCCCACCCCACACCTTCCCTTTCCACCCCTTCCCTTCCCTTCCCACTGCTTCCCTTCTTACCCCTTCCTACCGCTTCCCTTCTTACCCCTTCCCACCCCTTCCCTTCCCACCCCTTCCCTTCCCACCCCTTCCCTTCTTACCCCTTCCCACCCCTTCCCTTCTTACCCCTTCCTACTCCTTCCCTTCTTACCCCTTCCCACCCCTTCCCTTCTTACCCCTTCCCACCCCTTCCCTTCTTATCCCTTCCTACTCCTTCCCTTCTTACCCCTTCCCACCACATCATACCCAGTTCACTTCAATCCAATTCCATTCTGTTTCATCCCATATGATCCACCCATCCTGTTCAATCCAATTCAAGGACTCTTTTCTTAAATAATTCACTATGTTAGAGGAATTGTGCAAGGAGATATAAAGATAAAAAATTCATGCTTTCAAAGAGCTTGTATTCTACTGGGGGAATAAGGAGGGGGATACAATATGTAAGCAGATAAGTGTAAATAAGGTAAGTATATTTAAGGGTAGATGTCACTGAATTAGAAAATGGAAGACTATTAAATATGGTATTTTGCTATAAACATTGTCCCATAGGCTTTTCCCAAAATTCATCATAATATAAGGTGAGGGCATCTCCAGTCATCCTGATTTATGTCTTGCTACTGGACCCAGATGACTCCAGAAAAGAAAAATAAGACTGGTGATTCTGCACAGCCCTCCCTTACTTAAATCCAATTCACTTGCAAGACATGGCATCACTTTCCTAATTCCATGGATTTCATTGAGAAGGAAGAACAAAAAACAATGACAGTACATACGACTGAGGGAGACATTCAAAATCACCTCTGTTCATTAAAAAGATAGCCAGGGTTTGGGACTGTGGACTTTGCCAAATGCAAAAGATTTACTGAGGCCTAGGGGGAAAAATGCTGAATAGCAGGGAGCTACTGAATTGACCAATCAATTCCTCCATCCTGGCTTGAGGTAAGTGATAAGATGTGTCCTGATGCACTTGATGGGGGAGAACATGTTTCCTTATTCCCTTGGTGTGAACAAGATGCCCAGACACCTTTCTAAGTGCAATAGAAAATTTGTTCAGATTGACTGAGGAACTTGGTCACACCATCTGGGGTCTGTATAGAATAAAAATGATTGAGCCAATTCGAATTTGATAAAGAAAGAGGACAGCATCCAGGATGGGATCAAAAAGAGCTTCCCATAGATGCATGACTTGAGCCTTGAATGAAACTAGGAATTCTAAGAGAAGAGTGTGGGGCAGGACTACATTCCAGATATAGGGGTTAGAATATGGAAATACATAGAGGCAGAGCATGAGAATGCATGAGTTCAGCAAATTCTTGGTGATTACCTGAGAAAAATAACTGTGAAGGGGAGTGATATGGAAGATGGTTGGCCAAGAAGATTATAACCGGATTGTGGAAGGCCTCCAATGCCAAGAAGAATTTGAGTTAATCATCTGGAAACAACTGGGAGCCCCAGAAAGTTTCTGAGAGATGGAGGGGCATGGTCAGCTATGTGCTGTAGGAAGATCATTTTTGGCATCCGTGTAGAGGCAAATGAGAACAGCAGCAGCGGAGAGACCAATTAGGGGGCTATTATAGACTCCAAGTGAGAGGTAATGAGGGCTGACCTAGGATGTGGCTGGATAGGTGAATAGAAAAGGTTAGATGTGAGAGACATTGGGAGGTAGCACCATCAAGTTTGAGAACCTGATTGGATGTGTATGTCTAGGGCTCCAAGGTTCTCTCCTGTTCTATCTGGGATTTCTGTTATTGGTGTTCTTTTACTTTCTGAGTGTCCACATCCAGCCTCAATAGCCCCCAACATCCTAATTAATAGGTTGAATTTTGGAACAACCTTAAGCTTTCTCTGGGTTGGGGCCCCCATTAATCAGCAGAGCCCTGCAGAGGTCTCTGGCAACTCTGCTGCAGGCGCTATGCAGAATTCATCATCTCAACTCAAATGAGATGGCAAAAGGAATGCAGAATGATTCGAGAGCTGTTATTACCCACTTGCTAATGCAGTCTGACTTCCTAGTAGGGGTCAGCACCACCATTCATTTCTTCTCTGGGTAGCTGGTCTGTTATTGGGTGTTTGTTTCGAACACTGGTTTGGAGCTGAGCCAGCTGTGGGCTCTTGTTTATTCTCCTGCCTTCTAATTAGGATGGGGAACAGTCAGGGATAAGATGGCATTTTACAGGCTGCCTAGTTGGAATTTTTGCACAGTGTTTGGGAAGGCAAGGTAACTTTTACAAGGCTATTATCTCAATCTGAACTAGGGAATGGCTAGCAATGATGTGAAGATATCAATAAGTCTAGGCCTGGAACTAGAAAATATTGACACTTGCTCTCATTCCCCTAAGTAATGAGTGATTGGAGGCAGTGTCATTCATGTAAGGAAAAGATCACTGGCTGAAGTCTAGAGCCATAGGAAAGACCTGGGCTCTCATCTCCAGGTCAAAACCTTTGCCACTTAGCACATATGATATTGGGCAAGCCAATTAACCTCTATGGGCATAATTTTCTTCAATTGCAAAATGGGGGGGGGGACAAACTTGAGGGTCTCTGAGGTCCTTTGATACCACAATTCTTCAACATCCTGTTGGTCATCACTGAACAAACAGATGTGCTAGGAGTATCCTGGACTCCCTTCATGATAAAGCTGGAAGGGTCCTATTGAAATGAGACCTACAGAGAACTGACTTGCCCAGTTTTACAAAGCAAGTTGACATCAGAGTCTGGGCTAGATTCTAAGTCTTCTGATTCATGGAATTAATGGAATTAAAAACTAGAAGATATCTTATGGTCTCACTTCCTAATTTTATAGATGGAGAAATTGAGTACTGAAGAGGATCTAAAGTCCAGAGACAGTGGCTTTCCTTTGGACACACCCTGTCAGGTGTAGGAATGAAACTTGAGTCCCAGACAGAAGAACTGAAGTCCAGAGAAGGCAAACCATTTGCCCAGGTGTCCCTATGTCTTCAGACCCTAATGGAAATGCTTATTCTGTCACATCATTTCTCTCTATATGAGAAACTGATTTCTAGGAAGAGAAAATGCGTTGCTTAGAGCTACAGCGTTCATGATAAATTGGGGCTTGAACCCAGGTCTTTGGACTCCAATGACTGTTCCCATTCCACTCCTTCATGTTTCTTAGATGGGGCTGAAGAATTTAAATGAGAAAAGGGCCTTGTTCTAGGACACATTAATGTCACAGCTGGTTTTGGATACCAGGAAGAGACCTTTGGAAAAAGATGCTAACCTTTCCAATTCACATGACCCCCAAAGAGATACATAGGCTTCTTTCCATGCCAATATGCGAATGGAATTGCAGAAGAAAAGAACTTTATTTCCCTTGGAAAAACAACACCCATCATGTTAGAAACAGTTTAGCAAAAGGACCTTGGAATAACAGGCATTTTTTTCTTTGCTGATCACAAACCCAGCAAGACCTTGAGTGTTTGCCACTCTTGTAATGAATGCCAAGTTTATTTTTCTCAGTTCAACCTACATTTAATTACTAGTATTTCATCAGCAGACATTGTAAACTGTCATATTTAATACTAAACAAACAGATATCCTGGACCCCAAGAATTTGGGTTAATAAGATAGTTATTGTATGTGCTAACTGATTTAAACAAAATCAACCCAACAACACAAAACTGATGCCTTATTCATTATAAAGCTGTGAAGTCTTGGGCACATGGTTTGAATAATTTCTTGGTATTTAGTGCCATCTAACAGTTCAATTAATCAAAATTAAAGACACGTTTGAGGACCTTAATTGAATGAATTGTGTTTCAGTAGGTGGGCATTAACATATAATCCTTCCCTGAGCCCCTAGCCAGAAGTGATCTTTCCCTCCACTGAACTAACATTAGTATTTTGTGCCTTTCTCTTATGGAAAGGATACATTCTACCTTTTGTTATAGTTGTACTTACATGTGACTTCTCTCCCCTAATAATGCTGGGTGACCTATAGCCCAGAGTCTCTCAAACCTCTGGGTTCTCAAGGACTAATTCCTTTCTCAGTGGCTGATGGGAAAAGTCATTTTCACTTTGTTTTATTGCTCCTACTCAGAGTTTATGCCAGGAATTCTCTAAATAAGCTTGTGTTTAGATTTCCACAAATGTGGAATAACAAGCTCTCCAGATCTTTCACAAGCAGTCAAATCAATAAATGCATACTGTGCATAGGATAGCCTTTATTTCATCCCACAGAAAACACAGAAGATTCACAGGAGTCCTTAAACAAATGTGGAAAATACTCACAGTAGTTCTCCTTATAAGGAACTAGAATCAAGGTGGCCCATGAGACAGTACTGTGATATTCTGCTGAATCCCTAGCTCAGCCTGGGTAGAATTTGGGTTTCAGTTTTATCAGCTATAGAACCTGTCTAAGGCAAAGTTCTAAATCATTTTTTGTGTGTGTCATTGACTCCTTTGGCAGTGTGTTGAAACTTATGGATCCCTTCTCAGGTAAGAATCATGTTCTTAAATACATAAAATAAAATGCCTTGGATTACAAAGGAAAACAATTTATAAAATTATAATAATCAAAATATTAAAATAAAAAAACAAATTCAATGGTGCTAAGTTAAGAAATCTTGTTCTAGGATATAGCTAAGAAGGATGACTAGAATCCCTTTTAGAAATGTACTGTGTTTCAAGCAGATCAGATATAGGACAGCTATTTATTTCCTTCACTATAAAAGTGGTCACATGCTGGCTCAGCATCACTCATGCTCACTGGAGTTACATGTCCAGAAAATTGGAAAGGTCCCTTGATTATCTCTGTCACATACAGGTGTAAGAGTTGTTCCAGTCTCTACCCCTAAATCCTGCTTCTGCTCCTCTTCCGTTGGTGTGGTGACCACAATTAATTGATCCACTAAAGCAAAATGGTCTAGTTGTTGAGCTGTTTCAATCGTGTCCAACTCTCCATGACCCCATTTTTTTTTTTTGTCAAAGATACTGGAGTGATTTGCCATTTCCTTCTTCAACTTATTTTACAGATGAGGAAACTGAGGCACACAAGGTCAAATGACTTGCCAAGAATCACACAGCTAGTCAGTGTCTGAGGATGGATTTGAACTCGGGTCTTCCTGATTCCAGTATTGATACTCTTTCCACTGTACCAATTAGATGCCCAAATGGTATAGCAGAGTGAACTTGATTGGAAATCAAGTTTTGTGTTTGAAATCATGGCTATGTCCTACTCATCCCTGGTCTTTTACTTTATCACCCATTAAATGAGGGGGGTAGAAAGAACCAAGAAAGCACCAAAATCTCTAAGGTCCCTTCTAACCCAGAAGTTCTGTGATTATGATGATTTTGTTGTAGAATGGCCAGCCACCCAGGGCACAGGGAAAGTTGTTAAGTTTCTTAAAAGGAAGGAAGGAAACAAGCACCTACTATGCACCAGACACCGTGCTAAGGGCAAATATTTTCTCATTTGATCTTCCCATCAGCCATTATCAGTCCTATTTTGTTGAGGAAACTGAGTCAGATGTGAGTTAAGTGACTCTTCCAGGGTCACGCACCAATCAGTATTTCAGGCCAGATTTGTAGCTGACTCTTTCTAACTCAAGGGTCAGCGCTCTCTCCACTGCACAACCTACTAGTGATTGCTACTGGCTGTACGCCGGGTTTGCTCCTTTGGGACAGAGGCCCCCCAATCCATCAAGGCCAGGGTGGAGGTTGGATCATCCACCCAGTGACCACAATGATGCAGCTTTTCCCTGCCTCACAGCTCAGGTGAGCGTCTGGGTGAAAGAGACTAGAGGAAAACCAAATTCATATTAAAATGAAACTATCCACTTTGTCAGTGAGCAGTGCTCTGCTTTCTGATCTCATTCACGGCAGTAAGATTTTGTATAAAGGAATCTTGAGTTTTAAATGAGGTGCCAGGTGTAATTTGGTACTGCAGGTGTGATGAGTGGGCCTTCCTTTCAGGGAGCCAGCAGAAGCATGGCCCCGCAGTCTCTCAGCTTCTGACTAAAGCTATGCTGGCTGCCTCTCAGACCCACGGCAGCTTGAAGAGAGCACTGATTAGGTGGACCCAACGTGGCTCTGACTCTCCTGGACCTACGTGGATGGATATGGTCTGGAAGGCCTGAGTCTGACCCTTCAGACACTTATTAGCTGTGTGATCCTCAGCAGATTATCTAAACTCTCTTTGCCTCAGTCTCTCAATCTATAAAATGGAAAGGTTAGATTTAATGACCTTTTAGGTCCTTTCTAGCTCCAGATCTAAGATCTTATGGTCTTTTGCAGACGCTTTCTGGATTGTCTAGAAATTAAGAAAGAAACAGAGATTTCCATCAGGGGTGTCACCATTGGTGTGGTAATTATTACCAAATTACATTAATAGTAATTATTATGAATATTACAATAATATTATGTAGAAACAGTATACATTAATGTTATTATAATAGTATTAATTATAATAATCATAGCTAATATTAATAGAGTACTTTAAAAGGTTTGCAAAAAGCTTTGCATTTACTTTGTCACAAAAATCATGTGAAGTTGGGGCTATTATTGTTTTTATTTTACAGATGTGGAAACTGAGGCTGAGAGAGATTTATCTAGGGCCGTACTGATAGCAAGCCAGAGTATTCTAGAACTAGAAAGGCCCTCAGAGGCCAGCTAGTCCCTTCATTTTGCAGATGGCCCAGGGAGATTAAATTACTTGCCCAAAAGCTGGTAGGCGGCGCCATAGTATCCAGAGCACTGGGCCCAGAGTCAGAAAGCTCTTCATTCAAATTCAGCCTCAGAGACTTACTGGCTGTGTGATCTTGAGCAAGTCACTTAGCCTTTGTCCACCTCAGTTTTTGGATAGTAGTGCCTGCCTCCCAAGATTTTGGGAAGATCAAATGAGACCATATTTGTAAAGTGCTTTGTCCAGTGCTTGGCCCATAGTGCGTGCTTAATAAATATCCATTTCTTTACTTCCCAAGGTTTTATATACAAAATACTCAAAGGAATTTTGGAGCACCTTGTATAGAGAGCAGTAAAGATGGGATCTGAACCAGATCTTTTGACTCTAGGCTCAGTGCTTTCTCTTTTGGGCCACACTGCCTCCTTTCTGAAGGAAGATTTGAACTCTGCTCTTGCTGAGCTCCAAGTGCTCTATAGAGATTTACAGTTTACAAAACAACTCTGTGAGACAGGGAGTGAATTTTTTTTTTATAAATATCCCTCTGAAGACCAACTTATTATCCATGTTGGTGTGGGGGGAGTGATGGCCAAATTAATATTATTAGTCCAACTCTCCAATAATTTTGGACTGAACTTATGATTATCATAGAGGGTGTTCCAAAAGTCTTAATGCCTTGTTAAATTAGTCAGTGTCAAATGATTAAAGCTTAAAACTGAACTAAGACATTTGGAACACCCTGCATCCATCCTACAGATGAGATAATTAGAAGCTCTGAGGGATCAGATCATAAGATTGTAGATTTACAGTTGAAACAAAACTTGGAGACCATCAGGTACAATCCTCTCATTTTACAAATGACTTGATTGTGGCCGAGGGAAGTTGAGTGACTTGCCCAGGGTCATACAACTAGTCAGTATCTAAAAAATTCTATCTGCTGCACCACAAGGTAGAAATATCAGAGCTTTAGGAGTTAGAGAGCCTGGGATCACACTTTGGTTCTGCCACTTACTCCTTGTGTGACTGGGCAAATCCCTTGGTCAATTTCCTCATCTACCAAATGAAGAGGTCAGACTACACACTCCTCAAGGTTCCTCTTGGCTCTAAGAGACTTTGTCCCCATGATAAAGAAACACAGACAAACCCCCTGTCCCTTCCAGGGACCATTCTACTCATTGGCCTAGCCCTGGGCAGTGAAGACAGGGTCTAGACTTGGGACAAATCTCAACGTTTGTATCCAATAAATATTTACAAAGCACCTACTCTGTGCCAGGGACTGTGATACATGGTGGGATATGAAGATAACAGTTACTAGTCCCCTTATAAATTCTGGACTTTCTTATTCCAACTGCTGGTCACACTGATGTGTTGGGTCTCTCCTGGTTCAAGGAGTAGGACCTCGTTAGGAGCCATGGGGTTTTTCCTAATGCTATAGGTTCCAATGCATTCTTCCCAAGATCAATTATTAGCTATAGTGTGTATCTCCCCTATATCATTTATTGACTCAGTGACTAATACCCAGATATCAATTTTACTAATTAGCATCAATTAGATTTTTATAAAGGGATATTTACTGAGGAGATATAGCATGAGCGGAAGTAAAAATGTTTCTCTGAACCAGGGGCACACTCTTTCTTTTGCCACCTTCTTCTCTAAGGAAATTAGGCTCAAATTGGAAGCAGTTGCTACAAAGTATTTGTTTATTCCCACCAAGTTCACTCCCCAAATGTAACATAGTCAATGGACAAAGTCACTCTTCTTACTTCCAAAAATGTATCTTATCTGTAAGGTTGACAGTGGATCTTGGAGGTCATTCCTTTCTGGGCTTGGGCTAGAAAACTCTGGGGTATATTCTCTTCTGGCCTTGCAAAGCTCAAAAGTTAGTAGCTGTGGCCATTACCCCTTCATACGAGAACAGGAAAAGAGCAAATCCAAAGAGGCAAAAGGGAGAGTTGTTGTGTGTTTATGGCCACCTTTGGGCCCTGATGGAGAAGGATTCTTAGTGCTGGCATTGCTTTCTCTTGCCAACGGGAGGTTTACAGCAGTCATTGCTGACTCAGTCACCACCAGGGAAGACAGAGAGAGGTCGAGTGACTCAAACCTTTTGTATGAACACTTAGTTCCAACTCAGCATACTGACAAAAAGAGCCTCTTCACCACACAGCAAACAGATGGGGCAGAGAGAGAGTGCCTGTCATGAGCCAGAGCTGCAAGCATACTTAGAAGCAGGCTCACCGAGCATCCATGTGATCTCAGGACTGTTCTCTCATTGGCCTGTCCCTTGTTATTTCTCAATCAGCTAACCGATAAACATTTAATTAAGCACCTACTGTGTGCCAGGCACATAGCCCTAGGGATACGAAGAGGCAAAACACAGTCCCTGCCCCAAGGAGCTTACAATCCAATGCAGGAGACACAAGGCACTTGCATTCTCCTTGTGGAAACATGAACACAGAGGGCTCTTTTCCTCCACCAAGAGAATGGGGGCCCAGCCCTTGGAGCTGAATGAGGGGCCTTGTGATGGGGGCATGTGATGCTCACCCAAGGGTCTCTCTCAGTTGATCTTCTTTCTAAGAACGATTGCTGGGCTACCACACACAAGGCTATGCTTAATGACTTCCTAATGTCCCCATTAGAGAAGGCCTGCTTTTTCAAAGGGTATATGGCTTAGCTATTACTGCTCACTCTAGGGTGACACTTGGCAAACACGTTATAAAGCCTGAAGGCAATTTTGATTTTTAAATTATGAAACAAATCATCCTGGGTTAGGTGTTTTGGTTGTTGTTGCGTTTTGTCTCTCTTCCCCCACCTTAGCTGAAAACTTGAACAGTGGCTTCCTGGTTTGGGATCATTTATTACTTGGCTCTGCTCCTGCCAAGATTTTATTTGTTTTGTAAAATGACACCTTGAGACAAATCATAAGGACAGCCAGGCCAGGCTGGGGATTCCTGGGGCCCTGGGGACAAGCTGATTTCCAGATTTGTGGGGTTGCTTTGCTGAAACAGTCAGAAATTCAGCCCCTGGAAGTTGCTATGTTTTGATTGCTGGATTGATTACCTAGTTCTAGGATCAGACTGTGAAAGGAGGAGGATTCATAAACAGCCTTCATACAAATGGAATGCTCTCCTTCTTCATTTCCATTGTTTGGAAAATTCCTAGCTCCCTATGAGATTCATTCATCTGTTCACTCATTCATTCATTGAATGATTCATTCAAAAGTTCATTATTCATTCAACAAACATTTATGAAGTGCCTACTATGTGCCAAACATTGTATTATGAACTGTGGATACAAAGAAAAACTATCCCAATCCTTATCCTCAAAGAGGAACCGGCAGAGAAGAGAAGTAAATACAAAATCTATGTAAGGTATGTATCCTTCCCACAATCCTCTAGAACTTAGTGTTCTTTCTCATTGCAGGCTGTTGTGTCAATTTTTATGTTTACATTTAAAAAAAATTCAGTAGATTATAAACTCCTATATGGCAAGCCTTATTCCCATTTCTCTTCATAGCCCTCGATCCTAACCCAGTGCCTTGACCATAAGTTCACCCATCTAGAAGCAGCAGGGATCTCAGAGTTCATCTAGCCTAACACCTACCATTTTACAGCAAGGGAAACTGAGATACATGAAAGTTAAGTGACTTAGCCAAGGTACTGTAGGTGCCTAATACTTGTTTTCTGGGTTGATTGTGCTTTTTAACTTCCTTTATACCTCAGAAAAGACAGAAGCCAGTGCAGCTGGAGTTAGCTACAGATTATGGAAGCCTTGCTCCATGTGAAGCTCTAGTTTATTTGTTATTGGGGATTTCAGAGGAAATTAGGCAAGGTCCCTTCCCTCAGTAGCTTGTCTTTCATTTGAGAAGGCCACCAATTTATGCCAATGATTGTAAAGTGTAGCTCTCTGAAGTGATATCTTGTTACAACTTCTAATAACATCTTAGACCCTGTAGGACAGAACCTATACCTAGAATAGAATAGAACCCATCACTTCTAATAATAACTGCTATTTCTCTGGCACACTGTGACTTGTGAAATATTTCACATTATCTCACACAAATTTCAAAACAACCTTGTAAGGCAGGCACTAGAAGCATTATTGTTCCCATTTAATAGATGCAGAGTCTGAAGGTCATGTAGTTTATGTGATTTGTTCAGGCTCACACAGTTAGTAATTGTCAGCAATCTTGTCTTTATGTCCAGCTCACCATCCACTATATTATACTGCCTTAGGATTGAGAACATTGTGTGGTCAAGAACACTGACGGAACTCACTTGTTCCCCATGTCCTCCAAAGTCACTCTTCAGTTCCCTACTCCTCAGGCCAATTCTTTCTCAATCTCAAGTTCTGTTTCTTCCTCATTAGAGGTAAAGCTGGGATCTCAGGTCATCAAGTCTCTGACAATGTAAGTCAAATCAGCAAACAGTTATTAAATGTCTTGTATGTGCAAGACATCATGTTAGCTGCTGGGAATATGGAAACCGAAGTAAAACAATTCCTGTCCTTAAGGAACTTAACATTCTACTAGGGAATGCAAGATTTAATTTGAGGAAGAAGACATTATTTATAAGTGGGGGACAAAGAAATGCTTCTTAAAGAAGGTGGTACTTGAAATGAGCTGTGAACAAATCTGAGGCATCAAAAGGTGGTGGAGAGAAGAGAGAGTGTTTCAGACTGGAGGAACAGACAGTGCAAAGGCCCTGAGGTGGATGAAAGAATTGCAAATGCAGAGAGTAAAAAGTGAGCTAGTTGACTATGGGAAAGAGAAATAAAAAATAAATTTGGAAAGGTAGACTAAACCTAGTACCAGACATCTAAAGGACTGGATTATCCAGAATCACAGGATGTTGGAATCAGAAAGAGTGGTTTAAGAATTCAAGATCATGGAGTTTGGGATGATGGTGAGCTCTGAACTGAGAGTGCTTCTGGGGATGATTGGGGGAGAATGGAGGGGAGATCGTAAGAGTGGAAGAGACTGATGAATCAAGAAGTCAAGGTGTTCAAACATCAGTACACATGAATATTGAACTCATAGAGGATGATGGCAAGGGTTGGAACAGAGAGGAAGACCGTGAATTAGGGAAAGAAGGGAGAGTGAGCTAGAGGTAAATAAATGTGAGTAATAAGAAAATGGACTGAATGAGTGATTATCTTAGTCTATGTCTCTGCAGAGAGCATGTCTGGGCTCCCAGGGGAGAGAAGTTACAGGCAGATAGATTTAAATGGAAGATAAGGTACAACTTAACAATTGGAACTGTCTAGTAGTGTAATGGATTTCCATCCTATGGTCTATATTCTGTGTTCTTTTTCCTCCCAGCTCTGATATCCTATACCTCTGAGGAGGTAAGGTCTAATGAATGGAATGTGAATTTTGAGTCAGTAAAAACTCGTTTAGATCCTGCCTTTAACATTAGCTAGCTGTGTGAGCATGGGCAAGAAATTTAATTCCTTGTAGCTTCAGTTTTCTCGTCTAGAAAATGGGAATAATACTACCTGTTGTTCTTATAGGGTTGTTGTGTGGTACCTCCATATTGTGTGGCTAGATGACATAGTAGATAAAGCTTTGGGCCTAGAGTCAGGAAGATTTATCTTCTTGAGTTCAAATCCTACCTCAGACACTTGCTAGCTGTGTGACCCTGGGTGAGTCACTTCACCCTGTTTGCCTCAGTTTCCTCTTATGTAAACTAAGCTAGAGAAGTAAATAGCAAACCAAGCCAGTAATTTGCCAAGAAAACCCCAAATGGGGTCACAGTGACTGAATTACTGAACATCAACAACAATAACAAACTCTATCCTAGGGAAAGAGTCTCTGTTTTTAAAAAGCAACAAAATGAATAGAGATTGGAATTCACAAACTCTAGACCAATGAGCTTGGCCTCCATGTCTAGGAAAGTCTCAATAACTGGAGAAATACTCATGGTAGGCACTGTGCCAATATGATAAAAAATGACAGCACTATATAACCTAATTAGCTTATTCAATGCCATACCAATCAAATTGCCAAAAGGTAACTTTCTAGGGCTTGAAAATAATAATAAAATTCATTTGGAGATGCAAAAAGTTCAGAATCTCAAGAGAAATAGTGATTACAATGTGGTTCTAGCAGTGTCAGGTCTCAGACTCTACTGTGAAACAATAATGATCAGAACTAGTTTGTATGTTTAAAAAAATAGACAAGTTCATCAGTGGGAAAAATCATAAACACATGACAAAGAAGCATTTATTAAGGTACTACTATGTATTAGGCACTGTACTAAGAGAGCCAAAAACTGTTCCCACCCTCTTTGAGCTCACAATATAATGGAGGAAACACTGAGAAAATAGCTATGTACAAACAAGATGTATAAAGTATGATTCAGACTTGATCTCAGAGGAAAACATTAAGGGGGAGTGGGAAAGACTTTTTGCAGAAGATAGGCTTTTAGTTAATACTTGAAGGAAGTCAGGCAATCCAGCAAGTGGAGACGAGGGAGAAAATAGCAGGTATGAAATGCCGGGATTTGGGAGTTGGAACCTAGCATTACTAGGTCTTAGAGTATGTAGATGAAAGTGGAGGAATACTGTAAAAGGGGGGGACAAGTTCTAGATGACTTTGAATGCCAAACAAAGGATTTTATAGTTGATCCTGGTGGTGATAGGAGCCATTGAGATTTATTGAATATGGGGGATGAGTCAGATCTGAGCTTTATAAGATCACTTTGTTAGTTGAGTGGAGGATGGACTGGAGTGGGGGGACACTTGAATCAGGGAGACCAAACCAATAGGCTATTGAAACCATCCAGGTGCGGTGATCTGGGTCACTGATAAAGTACTGACAGTATCAGAGGAGAAAATGGGATGGCTAAAGGAGTTGTTGTAAAGATAGAATCAATGTTACTTGGTAACAGATTGGACATTGGAGGGGGTATGTGTGAGAGAGAGTGAAGAGTCTGTGATAACACCTAGGTTGTGATTCTGGGTGATTGGGAAGATGGTGGTGCCCTCTACAGTAATACAGAAGTTAGGAAGGAGGAAAGATTTTAGGAGTATGATAATACATTCAGTTTTGGACATTTATTAAAAAGTCTGTGGGATATTTAGTTCAAGAAGTCCAATAGGCAGTTGTAGATGTGAGACTGGAGGTCAGGAAAAGAGTTAAGAATGGCTGAATGACTTTGAGAGTTATCTACATAGAGATTATAATTGAATCTGTGGGAGCAAAGATCATCAAGTGAAACAGTAGAGAGGGAAAAGGGAAGAGGTCCCAAGGGCTAACAAATCAAGCATAGTGCTTGATAAACCCAAGGACCAACTCCACTAAGAGTAGAAAACTATTTGACAAAAACTACTGAGAAAATTGAAAAACAGTAAGTCAGGGGTTAGATTTAGACCAGTGCCTCACACTCTATACCACAATAAGCTCTAAATGCATATATGATATTGTTATAAAACTTGACGTCATAAACAAAAAAAATCCCTATTATTTGGAAGAGGATTATTTTTAGTTATGGATAGGGAAAGCATTCCTGACCAACCAATTGAAAAGCAGAAAAAAATAACAGGAGAGAAAAAAATAGATAATTTTGAATGTACACAGTTGAAAAATTTTTGCACAAACAAAATCAATGCAGCCAAGGATAGAAGAAATTAACTGAAGTCTGTTGTTCAAGATCTATAAGAAATTGATTTAAATATTTAAGAAAAAAATCATAAACTAATGAATGGTTAAATGATATTAAAGTTTTCAAAAAAGGAAAAACAAGTTATCAGTAATCACTAATAATGAGAAAGGTACATATTATAACAACAGACTTCTATTTTATACCCACCAGGTTGTCAAAGACAGCAAAAATGGAATTCACAGGTTTTGGAGGAGATGTGGAAGGACAAGGCAGAGTGATGCACCATTAGTGGAGTTGTGAATTGGCCCAGTCATTCTGTAAAGCAATTTAAAACTACATCTCCAAACTAATTCAACTGTGATATAGCAGTTTGATATAGCAGTTTCAAAATTAGGAATATATCCTAATGAAATAAAAGCAAATAAGAAAGGGCCTCTATGTAGAAACTGTTCACAGTGACATTTTTAAGTCTTGCAACTAAGGTGGAGGTGGTATTCACCAATTAGGGAATGGATGAACAAATTAAAAATGCAAGTAAATATTACTACTTTGAAGAAATGATGAAAGGGATGGTTTCAGAGAAATATATGAAACTTTCAAGAACTGTTACAAAGTAAGGTAAACAGAAAAAATCAGGAGAATTTACATGACTTTAACATAAAAAAAACCAATTTTGAAAAACTTAAAAAATATGATTAATTTAGTGAACAACCATGACATCTGAGGAATGAAGATAAAGCACGTTCCCCAACTCCTGATAGAGAGGTGATGACCTACACACATTTTGAACATGGCCAATATGAGAAATTATTTTAGCTGCTTGACTGTTGCCTTGTTACAAGGGACATTGGTGGGTTGGGGTTGGTTAATGATAATGACTCCTAAAAATTGTTAGGGGAGAAGAAAATAAGCATCAGTGAAGCATTTAAATAAAATTCCCAAAAGAGATCAGGAAGTGTTTCAGTGGCCTACATAGACAAGTGAGAGATTATTAGAACTAATGTATTAAATTGAGCATATACTTTCAAAAACCAAGTTGTATGTAATAAGATTGATGGTGTGATATACAATCCTCTTTTTTCTGTTCTTCTTTGTGCTTTAATTGAAATATCTATGCCTTTTGGTCTTGCAAGTTCACAAAAAAGGAAAATAATTAAAAATAATTCCTAGGATCCTAGTGGCACCTCATAAATAATAGTACTAGTTTTATGCACACAGATGAGACTGAACAGCCAAATATTCTTTCAAGTGTCTTCATGTGGTTTGGTCTTTACATCCCTCAACATTGTGGCCACACTCTCCTCTGGATGCCCTAGCTTACCAACACACTTCTCTTTTTCTCTGCTCAATTTACTTAGGCTTTGAATTTTAGCTTTGGGAAAGTTTTTTTTTTTTTTTTGGCTATTAATTCTGACCTGTTTAGCTATTGGGGAAGTATTCAATTACCAAGTCATATTGTCTCGATTGTAGATACATTTCCTTGTCAGGAAGATTTGAGCCCTTCAACCAATATACTATCAAGTGGAAAATCCACTTTCAGCAAGAAGACAGGAATGCTTTGGCTAGTTTGACAGAGGCATTAACCAAATGGCGAGATTCAGCCAGACAGATTTTGTACCTTATAGTATTGCTTTTCACTGAAGGAAAAAAAGATTTCCCCTTGAGGAAAGTATGCATTCCCTATCTCTGATGAGATCCTTTGCAGACATAATCTTTCTCTGTTCTTCTACCTCTTATCCCATTTCTTAGTTCATTGAGTGTAAAAAGTACTAGACTGCTTATCAAATCCAACTGTTTTGTGAACTTTTGAAGCTTCAGAAATTGATTTGTTGGAGGTAAAGACTTAGGGGTTACCCGGGCTCGCTAGAGAATCAGTCTCCCAGTTGGAAGGGATATGTAAGGTCATTTCAATTCAATCATGGACTTGTAGGATAAATCCTTTCAGTAACTTTCTCAGTAACTAGTCATCTACGGCCTATCTCCCCTTCCCTTTTCTCTATTTCCTTATTTCTGCCCTCTCCCTCTTCTCTTCTCTTTTTCTCCCATCCTCTCATCCCTACGGATAAAAACCTCCTAACTTTCTAAGACCACACATTCTATTGCTGGACAGTGACTTTGAATAAAAGTACTGTATCTGTCTGTCTATCTATCTATCTATCTCTATATCTAGATATGGATAGATAGATATATACACATATGTACACATATGTATGTATATGTGAATTACATTACAGAATCACAGAATCTCAGCTGGAAGGGATCTCAGAGGTTTACTTAGTATCATAGATATAGAGCTCAAAGGAGTTGTAGGGTCCAACTAGTCCAAGTCCTTTGTTTTATAAATGAGGAGCCTGAGATACACACAGGGAAGGGACAAGTTCAAGGTCAAGTGGTTGAACCAGGATAAGAACCCAGGGCCTCTAGTGAAAGAGCCAGATCTCTTTCCACTATATCATTCTGCTTCCATTTCATTCAATTCACATCTGAACAAGGGTTCTCCCCTCCAACCCCACCACATACTTGACAAGTAATTACAGAGTTTTATCTTGAATTTAAAGCATTTACCATCTCTGGGTCTCAGTTTACTCATCTGTAAAATGAGATTGAACTAGATATCTTCTAAAGTCCCTTTCATCTCTGAATCTGTGAGGAAGAAATAATGATTCCAGTCAATCTAATAAACATTTATTAAGGGCCTAATATGTGCCAGGCACTGTGCTAAGTGCTAGAGAGACAGTTAAAAAAAGAAAGACAATCTCTGCCTTCGAGAAGCTTGTAATTAAATGGGAAGAGACAACACACAAAAGGAGTCAGGAAAGTGGATGGGGATGGGGGATACTAGGAGGTAGCCAGCACATGGGCTTCTTATTTCTTGAAGTTGAGACCAGAAGGGGTAGCAGTTGCAGAGTGGAATGATTCTTTCCTAAGGTACCTCAGTTCCCTTTCAGACAGCTCTAATTGTTCACAAGTTTTCTCTGACATGAAACCTCCATTTATTTCTTTGTAATTTCTACCTGCTGTTCCTTGTTCTGCCCTTTGGGGACAAGCAGAACAAGTCTAAGAACTCTTCCATATGACAGCTCTTCAAATACTGGGAGATAGCTTTCATGTTTACCATCTTTTATTCAAAATGTCTAAATGTCCTTTCTTTCACCACCTCCTGTGGCACCATCTCTGGAGTCATCACCCTCTTTGACACTCTCTTCTGAATGCCCTCCAGCTTAGTGATGAATTTCTTCTAATACATGGCTAAGACTGAGCACCATATTCCATATGTGACCAGAAACATCAGAGTATTGTGGGGCTATCATATCCCCAGGCCCTGGCATTATGTCTTTCTTAGGAATTAGGTACATTCTTGTTCTAAGAGAAATTCTTTCTTCCTATACCCTTTTCTCCTAGTTTTGTCTTCTAGGGACAGGTAGAACAAGTGGAATCCTTCTTCAACATAATAGTCCTTCAGGCAATTGAAAACAATGATGATGTTTGACTAAGAGATATCTTCTTTGGGCTCAACAGCATCATAAGGGACTCTTCCATGAATAGAGATGGATAGGTCATGCTTGTCAAAAGAACAATCGGCTAGCTAAGGAATGGCAATGTCTGTTGTCCTTGACTAAGGTGGTCAGGCACTCTACTCCTATTCCCTTTGTCCCCTTCTCTGAGCAGCTTCTCTGGTCTACTGATCCTTCCTAATCCTCATCAGCACTGGAGGTATTGGGGAGGGCAGCAACTCATTTTTATTTTCTATCATTTTCCTTGCCATGGTGCCTTGCATATAGTAGGTGTGCAATGCTCATTGGATTGGATCTATTGTTATCTTGTGTCTTCTATAGATTCCTGTCTGTGTACATACAATCTCCTTAAAGGCAGGGACCATTTCCTTCTTGTCTTTGCATCTCCAGTGGCCAGCATAGCACTCAGCACACAGTAGGCACTTAATGACTGCTTGTTGAGTTAGATTGGATTTATTATCTTTGATCTATTTTGTGTATTTGATCTAAACCTGTCAGAAACAAAAACCTTTTTTTTTTTAATCCTATGAGTCTAGAACAGTTCCTGGCATACGGAAAGTGCTTAATAAATGGTTACTGGTTAATTGATGGACTTTGTACTCCTTTCCCTATCCTTTTACTTATAGCTTGATTAAAGTGGATCTTAAAAAATAGTATGGCTTCCTAACCTGGTGCTATTTATTTTTCAGTGGAGCAGTGACACTGGACTTGGAGTCAGGGAGATCTGATTCAAATTCTGCTTCTGAAACTTACTAGTTAGGCGATCCTGGGCAAATCATTTCACATCTCTAGCCTCAGTTTCCTCATTTGCAAAATGAGAAGGTTGAATCAGATATCACCTAAAATCCCATCAATCTAAACTTGTGAACTTATCATTGTTCAGGATAATATGATCATAGATTTAGAATTGTAAGGAACCTAAGAGTCTAATGAGTCCAGCACTCTCATTTTATAGCTATGGAAACTGAGGCCCAGAAAGGACAAACAACTTTTTCAGAGTCACACTCCTAGTTAGTGTAACAGGTGGGATTTAAACTCATATCTTTCTTACTCTAAGCCCATTTCTTTATACCATGCTTCTCTCAACTCTGCCTTTCAGATCCCTCTCTGGATGACTTTTTGACAACACAGTAGTAATTTGTAGCCTGAGGGAAGGAAGAAACATGGCAAAGCTGAATGTCGATAAAAGATTAAGGTTTGATCCAAATTCCAAATATTGATACTAGCAAGTGCAAAACTGACATGAGCATCTACAGATTTCCAGATGTCCAAGGGCTAGCACAATTTCTTTATTCCTTGGTTGTTGTGTAGGGAAGAAAAGAGGTAGATAGAAGTCTAGATACTTGTACTTGATTGATTTCTGAGATCAGTGCTATGCATTGGGAAGACTGATTTGACAGCATGAATGGGAGAGGAGAGTGAGCCCCACCAGACCCAGCCCCCACTTCTGCTCTGTCCCACTAGAATATCTTTTTCACCTTCATTCCCAGTTGGACAAACATTTCCATGGGAAGGACCCAAGAGTAGCTATTCCATTCCTTTTCTTGAACCAGCTCTCCTTATCACAACGGTCTTGGGCCAGTGCCTTTCCAGTCCCCAGTTTCAAAGAGAACATGGCTACTGAAATGGCTTTGATGAGGAGGGAGTCACCAACTACAGTATTTCTAGTTAGATGGCAGACCAGCATCCTTCTGCTGGACCTTCCCATGTACATTGTCTCCTGTTATTAGTCCTTGAGTGCCAAGGTTGTCTCACTCTTTTATTTGTATCCTGCTTGGCACTCTACCGTTCCAGTCTTTTTACACCTTACTCCCCACTATGATCAATTCTCTGCTGCTTGTATTAATTTTGGCCTAACAATTAACACCAAGAAAACACAGGTGCTTTATCAACCACCACCATACCATCCATATGTGGAACTATTGGTTACAACAAATAGAGAAGTTTTGAATACTGTGGATAAGTTCACTTACCTTGGCAGTGTACTTTCTGGGGATGTACACATTGATAATGAGGTTGACACATGAATTGTCAGAACTAGTTCAGTGTTTAGGGGCTCTGAAGAAAACTATGGAAGAGAAGAGGTTTGATTTTATTGACTACCACATTAAAGGTCCACAGAGCCATTGTGCTGACCTCATTGTTGTATGCCTGTGAAGCTGGACAGTCTACCAGCACCATGCCAAGAAAGAGAATCACTTCCATTTGAATTGTCTTAGGAAGATTCTGAAGATTACCTGGTAGGATGAAGTACCAGACACTGAGGTCCTTACTTGAACTAAATTGCCAAGCATTCAGACTCTGCTTCAGAGAGCACAACTCTGATGGGCTGGCCACATTGTTCAAAAGCAAAATGCGTGCTTGCCAAAAAGACTATTTTATGGAGAACTCATACATGGTGGTCAGAAGAATCAATACAAGGTCACTCTCAAAGTCTCTCTCAAGAACTTTGGGATTGTGTGACATGGAAGACACTGACACAAGACTGCTCAGCATGGCGTGTCCACATCAGAGAAGGTGCTGTGCTCTAGGAGCAAAGCAGAATTGAAGCAACTCAAAGGAAATGCAGGATATGCAAATTTAGAGAATCCACCCCAAATGTTCATGCAGACTATTCATGCCCAATCTGTGGTAGAGTATTTCAAGCTTGTGTTGGTCTGATCAGTCACAGTTAGATGCATTGAAACTTGTCTCTATCACGGTGATGTCATTTTGGTCCTCTTCTGAATGAAGGACAACAGCTAACTTTTTGATCCAGTGACATGGGCCTCCTGGCAGTTCCATAAACAAGACACTCCACCTCTTGCATCTGGGCATTCTCTCTGGCTCTCCCCTCATGCCTGGAACACTCTCCTTCCTCATCTCTACATCTTGACTTCACTGGCTTTCTTTAAGTTCCAACTAATAGTTCATCTTCTACAGGAGGTCTTTCCTAACTCCTCTTAATTCTGGTGCCTTTCCTCTGCTACTTATTTCCTATTTAACCTGTATATAGCTTTGTTTTCACATAGTTGTATGTTGTCTCCTCCATGAGATGGAGAGTGCCTTCAGGGCAGGGATGGTCTTAGCCTCTTTTTGCATCCCTGGCTTTTGGCATAGAACATGGTACAATACGAAGTGCTTAATACATGTTTGTTGACTAACAGGTAAACCATGAGTGGGTTATTTTTGCCTTCATTCACTTATGCATTAATTACTTCCCTCCTTTCAATTATTCTTGGGTGCAGAGCAGAAGAATTAGAAATAAGGAGAGTAGGGGACATAATAATCCAAATGGGAAGTGATGAGGGCCCAAATTAGGCTTGTGTTTATGAAAATGGAAAGGACATGATGGATGCAAGAGAATAATGAGTGAAGAAATAGCAAGACTTGGTAGCTGACATTATAGGATCTCAGAGTTGGGAGAGATATTGATGATCACATCCAGTCCAATCTATATATGAACAGAAATACTCTAACCATATTTCAATGTCAATGATTTCTATTGTAATCCTCTGTAGACTATTTTATGCATTTAAAATCCTAATTTTGATTTGTAGGTTTCTGTAGGTTTCAGGGGAAGCTAAATGGTGTATTATATAGAGTGCTGGGCATAGAGTCAGGAAGACTCATCTTCCTGAGGTCAAATCAACAGGAAGCATTTATTCACTTCTAACAGGAAATCTTGCTCTTTGTCACTTAGTTCTGGCCTTTGAGATGGGAGAGTCTTTGAATATGGAAAGGCAACTTTCTTGTCTTGCCCCATCCCCCATCTTCCCTTCTCCAGGCTAAAACATGCCCACATTGTCATGTAGTATGGTTTTGAGTCCCTTCTCTCACAATTGGGGTCACTTTCCTCTGGATGGCCTCCAGTGGAGTCCTCAACTGAATGTGTGTTCCAGCCAAGGCTGTTGGCACTGAAAGATCTCATAGCATCTAAGTGCAATCAACTGCTGTTTCACTTTTATATTGGTTTCCCCAACACATGGCATAATACCTGGCACACAGTAGTATGTGTAGTAAATGCTTGTTGGTTGTTTTCATTCACTTAGCACAATGCTTGGCATACAGTAGGTGTATAATAAATGCTCATCAAATGATTCATTCATGTGATCATAGGATTATAAAAGGAGAGATGGAAGGGACCTAGAAACCCTTGGTCCAATCTCATCATTCTACAGATGAGGGAACCTAGACATGGAGAGAGTAGATGATTTGTCAAACAGCCAGATTTGAACCCTGATATTCCTGGCCCCTAGTCAAGCATGCAATCCACTCCTTCATGCTTCTGTCTTTCTTTATTTTAGATGCCATGATTCTACCAAGGAAGTAAGTCTCTTGTCAACAGATCATAGGAAAGGAAGGGCGTCAGAAGCCATTAATCTCATCCCCTCATTTAATGCATGAAAAAGCTCAGACTAAGACAGGTGAATGACTTGCCCAAGGTGATGGGGGAGTAAGTGACAGAGCCAGTGGGACTGTGTCCTATATTCTCAGACTCCAAAGTTACCTCTCTTTCCTCTTCACTATCACAGTACCTTCTGTGGCTTTCTCATCATATTGCCTATTGAGCTGATTGATAGTCACCAAACCCCTCCAGCCTTTTCTCTTGGAATTTTCTCAGGATTTTATAGGGATTTTTCTCATGAAAAAGATATGGGAGTTTGGGAGGGAGCCAATATGGTGGAGTGAAAGCAGGAACTCATCTGAGCTACTCTGTGAATTCTGTCAGTAACCTCTAAAAAGTGAATCTGAATGGATTTTAGAGTGACAGAATCCATTGAGAGACAGAGAGTAGCAAATTCCCAGTCCAGGAAAGTGCCCACATAGGACTGGGCAAGGGGAGCACAGAGCACATGGGGGCTGCACCAGCATGGGCCAGAGACCAGACCAGAGTGTGAGTGAGCCCTGGCCCATGGATTCACCTACAGCAGGGGCAATTCACAAACCTCTCATAGTCCAATGGAGGATCTGTCAGAGCTGGGTAAGAGAAAGCATAGGGCTTGTGGCAGCAACAGCAGCTTCTCCTGGGGCTATCAGCCCACAACCTGGATGTTTAAAAATCACCTACCTGAACTTCCAGGAGCCAAGATGGTGGAGTAACCCTAGCTGCTCTAATCCCCTTCCCTGACCCTGAAAACTCAGAGCCCTAGTATAAAATCTTGAAGTAGTGGAACCAGTGGCAGGCTTTGGAGTCCTAGAGGAAGGGTGTGACTGAGGCTGTGTTGAGCCTGAAGCAAATGGTGGGAGGTGTCCCAACAAACCCCATGTCACCTAGACCACCCCTCCCCCACACCTTACTCTATGAGCCTCAGGGTAACCCAGGGGAAACACTGAAAGTCCTGGCCTTGGTCTCAGTCTAGGTACCCAGAGGCTGCAGCACAGAAAGTCAACAACTAGGCCCCTAGCTCCCAGCTTGAGAAGCATGAGGCAGAGCCCTCTGTACCCCAGAAGCAGAAATCCACTTTAAAAGCTGGGAAACAGGCAATCACAATGGGCTGGAAGCAACTTGGAAAGGGAAGACCAAAGACTATCAAATTCTATTACTGTGAATAAGAAGAATCACTTTCAGAAGATACCATCTACTCTATATCTACACCTGAGACCACAGAAGGAAATCTGAACAGGTCTCAAGCCCAAAAAGCATTCTTGGAAGAGCTCAAAAAAGAGTTTAAAAGCCAAATTAGAGAGGTAGAAGATAAACTGACCAATTCTTTTAGAATTACATTGGTCAGAACAGAAAAAAAAATCTCACTGAAGAAAACCCTTAAAAAGCAAAATTTGTGAACTGGGACAGGATGGCCAAAATCTAACTGGAGAAAATACCTCCCTAAAAATGAAATCTGAACATATTGAAAAGGAGCTTCAAGGACTAACCAAGGAAAATAATTCACTAAAAATTAGAATCAGTCAAGTTGAAGCTAATGACTCCATGATGCATCAAGAATCAGTCAAACAAAACATAAAGACTGAAAAATTAGAAGAAAATATTTCATTGGAGAAACAACTGATCTGGAGAACAGATCCAGGAGAGATAAACTAAGAATTATTGGTCTACTGGAAAGCCATGATGAAAAAAAAAACAGCCTGGACAACATTCTCCAAGAGATTGTCAAAGAAAACTGTCCTGAGCTCCTAAAATCAGAGGGTAAAATAGTTATCGAAAGAATTCACCCTACACCTCCTGAAACAGATCCCAAATTGAAAACTCCAAGAAATATCATAGCCAAATTCCAAAATCATCAGGTCAAGGAGAAAATACTGCAAACATCCAGAAAGAAACAATTCAAGTATTGTGGAACTACAGTCAGGATCACACAGGACCTAGAAGCTTCTACATTGAAAGATTGGAGAAATTGGAATATGATATTTTGTAAGGCAAAAGACCTTCGACTACAACCAAGGATCAACTATCACGCAAAACTGAGCATAATATTTCAGGCAAGGAGATGGTCATTCAATGAAATAAGGGACTTCCAGACTTTCCTGATGAAAAAGCCTGAGTTCAATGGAAAATTTGATCTCCAAATACAAGGTTCAAGAGAGACATAAAAAGATAAACAAGGAAAACACACACACACACACACACACACCTATACACATGCATACACACACACACACATACACATGCATAAACACACACACACGTAACTTGTGATTCAACAAGAGCAAACTGTTTACATACCCATAGGGAAGCTGATCCCTGTCAATATTGAGAATTTTATAATTATTGTGACATTTAAAAGGGATATACATAGATAGAGGGTGTGGGTATAAATGAACCAATCTGATGATAAAACATCTTATTAAGGGGTGCAAATGGATTATAATAGGAGAAAAGGAAAGGAGGAGGCAGAAAAAGGGAAATTATACCACACACAGAGGCATAAAAACATACCATAGTAGAGGCAAAGAAGGGAGGGAGATGAACATTATGTGAACTTTACTCTCATTGGTTTTGGTTCAAGGAGGGATTAAGTTTAGGATTCGAATGTGAAAAGACACAAAAACTCATTATAGTATAGGGAAAGGAAGGAAGGAGAGGAGCAGTGGATGAAATTTACTCTCATCAGTTTGGGTTCAAGGAGGGAACAACATACTTTGTTAAGTATAAAAATCTATTGTGCCCTACAGGCAGTAGGAGGGAGAAGGGGGAAAGGGGGGAGTGGTTAGGAGGGAGAGAAGAAGTAGTAAGGGGGAAGGGTAGGTAAAGGGAGAGGGGTGCATAGGAAGGGAATACTGAGGGAGCTGGTGGTCAAAAGGAAAATCTTAAGTGGGGAAGGGAGAAGGGAGAAATAAAAGCATAAACAGGGGAGAGAATAGGATGGAGAGAAAAATACAGTTAGCAATCATAACTGTGAATGTGAATGGGATGAACTCTCCCATAAAATGGAGGTAGATAGTGGAATGGATTAAACACCCTAATCCTACAATATGCTGTCTACAAGAAACACATTTGAAATGGGGAGATACACACAGGGTAAAGGTAAAAGGCTGGAGTAGAATATATTATGCTTCAGCTAAAGTAAAAAAAAAATCAGGGGTAGCAATCCTTATCTCAGATAAAGCAAAAGCAAAAATAGATCTAATTAAAACAGATAAGGAAGGAAACTATAGCCTGCTAAAAGGCACCATCGAGAATGAAGCAATATCATTATTAAACACATATGCACCAAGCAGTATATCATCTAAATTCCTAGAAGAGAATTTAAGGGAATTAGAGGAAGAAATAGGTAGCAAAACTATACTAGTGTGGGACCTCAATCTTCCCCTCTCTGAATTTGATAAATCTAACCTCAAAATAAACAAGAAAGAAGTTAAGAAGGTGAATAGAATTTTAGAGAGGCTAGATATGATAGACCTCTGGAGAAAATTGAATGGGGAGTACATGGCACATACACAAAAACTGACCATGTACCAGGGCATAAAAACCTCACAATTCACTTAAGAAAGGCAGAAATATTAAATGAATCCTTTTCAGATCATGATGCAAAAAAAATTATGTGCCATAAAGGGCCATGGAAAAATAGACTAAAAACTAATTGGAAAGTAAATAATTCAATGCTAAAGAATGTGTGGACCAAACAAGAAATTATAGAAACAATCAGTAACTTCATTCAAGAGAATGACAATAATGAGACAACATACCAAAACTTGTGGAATGCAGCAAAGGCAGTTCTTAGTTGGGAAGTTTTGTAGCTCTGAATGCATACATGAATAAAATAGAGAAAATGGAGGTCAATGAATTGGGCATACAACTGAAAAAAGCTAGAAAAAGAACAAATTCAAAATTCCCAATCAAATACTAAGTTAGAAATACTGAAAACCAAAGGAGAGATTGGTACAACTGAAATTAAGAAAACCATTGAATTAATAAATAAAACCAAGAACTGGTTTTATGGAAAAAAAACCCAATAAAATTGATAAACCTTTAGTCAGTGTGATAAAAAAGAAGAAAACCAAATTATGAGTATCGAAAATGAAAAGGGTCAATCTACCTCCAATGAAAAGGAAATAAAAAAAATAATTAGGAATTATATTGCCCAATTGTATGCACATAAATTTTACAATCTTAGTGAAATGGATGAATATTTACAAAAATATAAGTTGCCCAGATTAACTGAAGAGGAAGTAAATTACTTAAATAAACCCATCTCAAAAAAAGAAATTGAACAAGCCATCAATGAACTCCCTAGGAAAAAACTTCCAGGGCCAGATGGATTTACTAGCAAATTCTATCAAACATTTAAAGAACAATTGATTCCAGTACTTTACAAACTAGTTAGAAAAATTGAAGAAGAAGGAGTCCTACCAAATTCTTTTTATGACATGAATTTTGTACTGATACCTAAATCGAGAAGAGACAAAATGGAGAAGGAAAATTATAGACCAATTTCCCTCATGAATATAGATGCAAAAATTCTAAATAAAATATTAGCAAAAAGACTGCAGCAAATGATCATGAGAATAATACACTTTGATCAGGTAGAATTTATTCCAGGAATGCAAGGATGGTTCAATATTAGGAAAACCATCAGTATAATTGATCATATCAACAAAAAAACTAGCAGAAACCATTATGATTATCTCAGTAGATGCAGAAAAGGCTTTTGACAAAATACAACACCCATTCCTATTAAAAACACTAGAAAGTATAGGAATAAATGGAGTCTTCCCTAAAATAATAAGCAGCATCTATCTAAAACCATCGGGAAGTATTATATGTAATAGGGATAAGCTAGAAGCATCTCCAATAACATCAGGAGTGAAACAAGGATGTCCACTATCATCCCTCTTATTCAGCTTGGTACTAGAAATGTTAGCAGTAGCAATAAGAGAAGAAAAAGAAATTGGAGGAATCAAATTAGGCAATGAAGAGACTAAGCTATCACTCTTTGCAGATGATTTGATTGTATACTTAAAGAATCCTAGAGAATCAAATAAAAAGCCACTTGAGATAATAAAAAAATTTGGTGAAGTTACAGGATATAAAATAAACCCACATATATCTTTAGCATTTCTAACAAATTATATTTCTAACAAACTCCAACAGCAAGAGATAGAAAGAGAAATTCCATTTAAAGTTACTGTAGACATTATAAAATATTTGGGAATCTACCTGCCAAAACAAACTCAGGACCTATATGAACACAATTACAAAACACTTTTCACACAAATAAATTCAGATCTAACTAATTGGGAAAACATCAGTTGCTCATGGCTAGGACAAGCTAATATAATAAAAACGACAATTTTAACAAAATTAAATTACATATTTAGTGCCATGCTAATAAATCTACCAAAAAATTATTTTATAGAGCTAGAAAAAATAGTAACAAAATTCATTTGGAAGAACAAAAGGTCTGGAATATCAAGAGACTTAATGAAAAGAAATGCTAGGGAAGGGGGCCTAGCCATACCAGATTTTAATCTCTATTATAAAGCAGCAGTCATCAAAACTGCTTGGTACTGGCTAAGGAATAGATCAATGGAATATATTGGGTACAAAAGACTCCGTAGTCAATGATTATAGTAATATACTATTTGATAAGCCCAAAGACTCCAGTTTTGGGGATAAGAACTCACTATTTGACAAAAACTGTTGGGAAAATTGGAATATAGTATGGCAGAAACTGGGCAAAGTCAAGGCTAAAGGGGTACACGATCTAGGTATAAAGGCTGATACTATAAGTAATCTGGGAAAGCAAGGAATAGTTTACCTGTCAGATTTATAGAGTAGGGAAGACTTTATGACCAAAGAAGAGTTGGAGAACATTATAAAATGCAATATGGATAACCTCGATTGCATTAAATTGAAAAGTTTCTGTACAAACAAAGCCAATGTAACCAAGATTAAGAGGGAAGTGGGAAATTTGGAAAGAATTTTTATAACCAGTGTATCTGATAAAGGCCTCATTTCTAAAATATACAGAGAATTGAGTCAAATATATAAGAATACAAGTCATTCCCCAATTGATGAATGGTCAAATGATATGGACAGGCAGTTTCCAGGGGAAGAAATTAAAGATATCTAAAAGCATATGAAAAAATGCTCTAAACCATTATTGATTAGGGAAATACAAATCAAAACAACTCTGAGGTACCACATCTTATCAGTCAGATTGGCTAAGATGACAAAACAAGAAAATGATAAATGCTGGAGAAGATGTGGAAAAATTGGAACACTAATGCATTGTTGGTGGAGTTGTGAACTGATTCAACCATTCTGGAGAGCAATTTGGAATTATGCCCAAAGGGATATAAAAAAAGTGCCTACCCTTTGACACAGCAATACCACTTTTACGGCTGTATCCCAAAGAGATCGTAGAAGTGGGAGAAAGACTTGTATGTACAAAAATATTTATAGAGGATCTTTTTGTGGTGTAAAGAATTGGAAATCAAGGGGATGTCCATCAATCATGGAATGGCTAAACAAGTTGTGGTATATGAATGTAATGGAGTACTATTGTGCTCTAAGAAATGAGGAGCAGATGGACTTCATAATAACCTGGAGAGACTTATATAAACTGATGCTGAGTGAGGGGAGCAGAACCAGGAGAACTCTGTACAGAATTACAGATACAACATATGTGTGACAACTAACTTTGATAGACTGGGGTCCTCTCAGCAATGCAAGGATATAAGACAACTCCCAAACACTTGTGAGGGAAAGAGATATCCATATCCAGAGAAAGAACTACAGAGTCTGAATGTAGATTGAAGGAAACTACTTGCTCTCTCTCTTTTTCTTATTTTGTTTTGTTTTCTCTTTCTCACTGTTCACCCCTTTAGTTATAAAGTTCACCCTTTACAACCCGACTAATGCTTAATGAGAAGGTATTTGTAGATCTTATATTTGATTGTATGCTGCTGTGAAGGGGGAAGGGGGGGGAAGAGGGGGAAGGAGAGGGAGGAGGAGAAAGTTTGAAACTCAAGGGATTATAGAACTGAATGTCGTAAACTAAAAGTAAATAAATAAATAAAAAAGATAAGGGTTTGACTAGCTCTAATGATTTCCTTGGAGCTGAGGTCTCAAAAAAATCCCTAAAAAAAGCATGAATTGCAAATGTTCATTTTTTTTTTCTCTATGTGCTCAGCTTCTGTTCTGTTAAAAAATCCTTTGGGATAGATCTTGAAATGCACTATTAAAAATGACAATATTTTTATTTAATGAATTTCCATTGTGCCCATGTATAATAAAATGTCCTTTCCATTCTGGTGCCACACTGAATAATGGTGAGAATACACTACATGGTGGTTAAGTTTGGCTCACTCATGGTTTATTATTTTTGGACATTCTTCTCAGGGAATTGAGTAGAGGTTTAGAGTGGTGTGTCTATCATACTGAAGTCACAAAGCAATCTCTCAGGCAGAGGCATCCTTTTAGATTCACACTTCATGACCAGTTCTTTTGGTTGTTTCTTACCCATTGCTAGCTGGATGATTCTCCCAGCACCTCTCCCCTCACAACATTGGCCCTGGCTGTTTCAAGGGTCTTAGAGACTCCTTTGGATTGATAAACATTTTGACTTAACCAAGTTGGGCATTTTGATCTATGGTTTAAGCCATTCCAGTTTACCCGTTTTGTTCCTGTCCCAAGTCTTTGATGAACTGCCTGTGTTTGCCCAATCTCCATAGTGGGTGGGGACTCATGGATGTTCACAGTGCTTTCCTCTTCCCCATTTTCCCCTCCCTCTTTTGAGAAGTAACAGGGTAGAGCGGAAAGAGTATGGAATTTGGGGTGTAGTAAGACCCTTGAGAGAGATATAAATTCTACAATGTATATTATCTCTCCCGTAGTGTGGGCCCAGTACCCGGCCTACAGGAGGCACGTAAGAAATAATTGTTGCTTGCTTGAATAACCTAGATTCCACCATTTATTAGCTCTGAGACCAAGGGAAGATACCTCACCTATCCAATCTTCAGCTTCCACATCAATAAAGTGAGGATTGAAACACCTCTCTTCTTCTCTATATCATCTTTCCTATTATACATCTCATCAAACATGATAATATGTGTAAAGCACTTTATAAACCACAAAATGCTAACCAAATGGCATCTATTTGAGGGGGAAAATAAAGTTAAGGAGACAAAGGAACCCTAATCTCTGGGACAACAAAAACTATTGTTTTCAATAAGAAATTCAGGTTTGAAGAGAGGCAGCAAAACCTGATAGGGAGAAAGAGTTGCCAGGCAATTTTCCCCCTGGCCAACAAAGTGTAAAAATTGCAGTCAGGTATTAGCAAAGGCTAGAGGAGAGAGGCAGGAAATAATTGTGAAGTGGCTAAGTCTCTTCTATTCCTACCACACTCCTTTTAGAACTCTCTTGCTGTTACATGTTTTTTTAAAAGGAAGAATATGAGAATCAAGGCTTACATGAAGGAAGGAAGGAAGGAAAAAAGAAAAAGAAAGAAAGGAACAAAAGAAGTGAAAAAAAGCAAGGAAAGAAGGAAGAAAGAGAAAGAAGGGAAGAAAGGAAGAACAAACTATTTGAGACATCATCCAGTCCAACTATCATACCAGGGCAAGAATGACCTTTATACTGGGTAGAATATAAACTTGTTTAGTGCAGGGGGTGTTTAATTTTTATCTTTATATCCATAATGCCTGGAACAGAGGGGTCAATTAGCTAGTCTTTATTAGGTACATACTGTGTGATGGACCTTGAGCTAGGAGCTGGTAGATACAAATACAAAGAGTCTCTACTTGCATGGAGTTTACATTCTAATGTGTGGGAGGGGGTGTACCAAATATATATACATATACATATATATAATATATATATACACACACACACACACATATATGTATATACGTGCATACATATATACACATATGCATATGTGTATAAACAAATATGAACAATAGTTATTTTATATAATAATCAATAGTAATTTTATCCTAAAGGCAATAGGAAGCCACTGGAGTTGACTGAATGAGGGATCTATTCATTCTGATATGTGCTTAAGGAAAATTAGCTTGACAACAGTCACTAGGAGAGCCTAGAGTGGGGAGAAATTTGAGGTAGACTGATCAATTAGGAGATTGGTACAGTAATCTAAGGGATAAGGGATGAGAATCTGCAAAGGTGGTGCCTTTGAGAGTGGTCTTTGAGAAGGACTCAGATTGAAGATGATAGGAAGGTAGAAATGGCAAGGTTTGGTTGCTGTGTAGAGTGGGTGATAGGATAGTGATGAGTAAGGTCAGTTCTAAGAACCTGAGAGACTGGGATGGGGGTGGTACTTTCAACAGAAAAAGGGAAATTTGGAAGAGGAGATGGGCTAGGAGGAAATAGAATGAGTTCACTTTGGGAAATACTGAGTTTAAGATTCTCAGCCATGCTTGTAAAGAGAGAAGGCCAAGGGTTCAAGATCACTTATGTAGAGTTAAATTCCTCCTCACTTCTGATACTTGAGAACCCCTCCCCCCCCATCTCTGTTCCTTCAAAGCACAGATAAAGTGCTTCTTATTATCCTTAAGAGTCACCTTATCCTCACCTTCTTCCTTTACTAGTACCTTCCCTGGGAGCAAGCTACTTAACCACTAAAGCTAGACCTCTTTCCTCTTCTCTAAAAGGAGAAGATGGAATTCAATGGCCTCAGAAGTTCTTTCTAGCTATATTTCCTGCCATTTCTCTACCCTTTTCCCCCAGTACTATGTAAATTTCTTGAGGGCAGACATTGCTTCATTTTCTCTTTGTCTCCCCAGTCCTTAGCACAGAGCCAACAAATGCTTGTTGCATGGGTAGATGGAGGGATAGATGGATGAATAAGGGACCTTAGCAGAAACTTTGTGTTCTTAGTTGGGTAATCTGCTTTATTTTGGATTCTTTAATATTGTTAGTTTCTTCAGTGAGATTTTTTTTTCCAGTTTGATCACTGTAGATTTAAATTTATCTCCCACCTCTCTAATCTGGTTTTTAAAATCTTTCTTGAGCTCCTCCAAGAATGTTTTTTGGCCTTGAGACCAATTCACATTTCCTTCTGTGGTCTCCAGTGTGAGTATAGAGTCCATGTTGTTCTCTGAATTTGGTTGTTCTTGCTCACTATAAAAAGATTTTATGGTTCTAGACCTCACAAATTCCTTCTTCCCCATTGTGATTGCCTATGTCTTGGATTTTTAGAGTGGACATCTGTTTCTGGGGTGCAGATATATTGTGCTTCTCAGGCTGGGAGGTAGGAGTTTGGTTGTTAACTTTGTGAGCTGTAGCCTCTGAGTGTCTAAACTGAGGCCAAGGCCAGGACTCTCAGTGTTTCCCCTGAGTTACCCTGAAGCTCACAGAGTAACCTATTGGGGAGGGGTGATCTGGCCACTACAGGTTTCTACCTCTGTGTCTCTGCGCTACAGCTCAGGCAGGCTCAGCAGCTGGAGGCCAACAGGGTTGGTGTCTTCGGATTCCCCAAGTGGTGCTAAGGCACACCTGGGCTTGTGTTGTTAGTGCTTGCTGGCTCCACCCTCCTAGGCTTAGACTCCATACTGCCTCACTTCCCCCTTCCTCAGTGGCTCCCAAGCCTGAGGCTGTTTCCACTAATTCAGGATTTTACTCTTGGTGGGACATTTATCTCTGGGTTTTCTGGGTCAGCGAGGGGGGATCAGAGAAACTAGGTTCTATTCTGCCATTTTGACTTCTGGAAGTTCGAGTATGTAATTTTTAAACATCCAGGCTGTGGGCTGGTAGCTCCAGGAGAAGCTGCTGTCCCTGCTACAGGCCCTGTGTTTTCTCTTACCCAGCTCCTATGATCCTCTGTCCTGTGGTGAGATGGCTGTAAATTGCCCTTGAGGTGGGTGAGTCTGCTGGCTGGGGCTCCTTCTCACTGGGCTGTAATCTGCTCTCAGATCCCTGCTGGTGCAGCCCCTGTGTGCTCAGCGTTCCCCTTGTCCAGACCTATGTGGACACTTTTCTGGGCTGGGAATCCACCATGCTCTGTCTCCCAATGGGGGCTGTCACTCTAAAATCCATTCAAATTCACTTCTTAAAGTTTAGCGACAGAATTATTAAAGGAGCTTAGAAAAGTTACTGCTTCCTTTCTGCCATCTTAGCTGCACCCCCTAATATTGTTAGTTTCAGTGTGAGATTGTGTTATGAAGTGTTTTGAATCCAAATTATAATTTGACTTGTGTAATTGCTGAGTCAGGAAAGGAATAGCCAAATTGTATAATTGAATTAATTTTGAGAAATACACACCCAAACCTCCTGAAACAATAGAATTTAAATGGATTTAGACTGTGTTTAGCTTATGCAGAACATTGGGAAGCCAAGAAAGTGATGTTACTGTTTACCACTGATATGACCTTGGACCAATCACTTAATCTCCTTGGGTCTTCTTAATTTCTTCATCCATAAATTGAGGGGGGTGAACAAGATGATCTCATTGGTTCCTACCAACCTTTAACTTGGGGACAACAAACTTGGTTTTATAATACTTGTGTGTGTCTGTATTTATCTATATGTGTGTATGTATGTGTGTATACACACATCTGACTATATTTCAAAGTAATTAGCTTCCTTTGTGCTCCTATGTATTTTCTTAGGTGTTAAAATCTAGGATTCTGTATTTTAGACTGCCCAAGGGGTTCAAGACACTAAAAAAATACAAAGATCCCCTGGACTAGCCATTAACCTTAGATCCCAAAGTTCTGTTTATGAGGGCAGAAAGGTGGTGCACCTTTTTGACAAAACCCACCAAGATTGTGCTTGGGTGGATAGGCCCATTGCTTGCTCCCATCCCCATGTCCATCCCAAGATGGTTTTTTTTTTTACAAGCTTAGAGATTATCTGGAAAAGAACAGACACAGATGGGATTTGATTTGTTTTGTTTTGTTTTTCACTGAATCTAGTTTACATGGGTGGAAAAACACAGCTGAGTCTCTGACTCTGTTTGAGGCTTTATCCCTATTTTGGGTGTCTGCAGAAAGGAAGACAATATGAGTGCAGGGAAAGTGCTATCTGCCTTCCCTACCTGCGATGGTTAAAGCAGGATCATATTATCTGATTTCCAGGAAAAAGAAACTTCTACAGAATGACAGAACTTAACATATGTAGCATGTATCTACCACATAGTAGGTAAACTGAGTCAGTGTAAGTTTTTTTTTTTCCATGAAATACTACAAGGAAGTCAAGTGCTTCCCCTTTAAGGGAAGTTATTTGGCTGTCTCAAGTTCAATGGTGAAAAGAAAGAGGGGACCAAATCTAATTGGTCAGGCGTGCATGACAGAGCAGCATCCTGGAGTTGCTACATCATCAAGGCTCCTCTCTGAGTGTGCCCGGCTGCAGACTTTAATTAACTTCCCTGACTGAACCTCACTGTTGCTAATGAAGCGATTAATTCCTAGAGCAAGGGCACATTCTTGTCAGTGCCTTCATGAGATTCTAGCATCCCATAATACCCTGACTCCCCATCACTGAACTGATAGCTCCAATTTTATTTTTAACTGCATCTCCCTCTCCTTTGCCTTCAGGGCAATGCCTATCCTGACTTCCTGGGATCTGGGAAGGGTCCAGGACTCTAACCTGGTGATTTACCAGGGACCACATTGAGAAATAAGCTGTCACAGGCTTTTGGGCACCCTAGAGGCCCATGTGGTGTAGTGGGATGGGTTTGGGAGTTGAGAGACCTAGGTTGTAACCCAGAAATAGAATCTAATCACCTCTTAGCATCTCTAGCTTCTGTCAAGCCTCAGATCAAATGCCATTTCCTATGGAATACCTGTCCTGATACCCTTCTAGTTACTTGTACCATCCCCATCCCTACAATGACTTATTTAGTATGCATTTTGCACTTAATTGTGCATATGCTATTCCTCACCAACAGAATATAAGTTCCTTGAGGGCATGGATCATTTCTGTCTTTGTATATCCCTTGCGTAACCCAATACCAGGAACATAGTAGGTACCTAACGAGCACTTTTTAACAGAATGAATATGCTCTCAAATGTTTTATACCGAGAATGGCTTTGAATGAATATGTTATTTTGACTCCTATAAATACCCAAATTAACTATAAAGGACATATGAAAAAGACTCTGTCTGCATCCCTAGAGAGAACTGATAAACAGAAGTATGTACAGAATGATTTTACCTATATATACCTATTTGTGTCAAATGGGAATAATCTCCAGGATGGGGGGTGAGAAGGGAAGAAAAAAAAGAAATTTGTGTGATAATTTTGTTGTATATTTGGAAGGAATAGCAAAAGTAGATTTGCAGTTTCATGTGTAAACGTATTTTTTATTGTACTATGTTATGGAAATGCTTGCTTTATTCCATACCTTAAAATAAAATTTAATAATAAAAAATGAATACATGAATGATTGAATGTGCTGGAATGGATCTCAAAAGGCCTCTAGTCTAGGTACCATGCTCTGATATTTCCAGCCAGTGTTCAACTAGTCTTCATTTATAAGCTTTTTGTGAAAGGAAAACTATAATTTCCCACCATTTCCCATTTTCTTTTTGGATAGCTCTATTAGGAAATCATTCCTTTCATTACACATGTAACCTAGGCTTGTCTGAGCATGCCTGCCCAACATGGAGGCTGCTATATCCTTCCCCATGCAAGTAGGGGATAGCTTTTGATTGGATGTGTGTATCTTTAAAGCTGGTTAGCCTGAGTTTTCATTCTTTTCTCTTTGTCTGCTGCTCTTTGTGGCTGCTCTCTCCTGCTATGAGGACACCGTGTACTGAACCAATGAGAGGGGAAGGACTTCCTTTCCCTAATCCCTCTTTAACCTAGTTCTCAGAAATGGGCCTGGAGGGTGCTTCTGTCCTGTGTTGTTTCTCTTAGTTTAAGAGCCAGAGGTAATTCTTATGAGACCTAGAGTTCAAACCATGCTGGTCTTGGAGCCAGCACTGCAGGTGGGCTGGTGCAGTCAGCCAAGTAGGCAAGATAGCCTGAGAAGCTAGAGTTGCTGGGTCTTGAGCCCAAAGGAGCTTTTGAACTCAGAACTGGGACTGTACTTTATAGGAATTGAGCTAATTATGAAATGAATCCCTTTTCTCTCCCTAGAGACTGAGGTGGTGGATTATGCCATGGTGGATTACACCTTTTATGTGGTGGGAGAAGTTCTTATATTTGAGATTATACTTTTTGAAACAAATATTTCTCTGTGTAAAAGCAATTTGATTGTTAGTAGCTAATAGACCTGGGGTATTATGAAAGGCCTCCTATAGTTGAGAGAACATCACTGGGGGCTAGAGCCCATATTAGAGAATCCAGACACCCCTCAGTCCCCATAAAGGCACCAGAGAACCCTGGGCAAACAGTGAAATTTAACCTACCTGGCCTGCAAAGCAGTGAGGGCCATGGCAGGCAGTTTTATATGTGTTACATACAAATCCAAAATGTGCAGAGAATACATACAAATAGATAATATCAAAAGTCATTCCCTAGTGATAAGGGCCAAAGAATATGAAACAATCAGGTTATAAAAAATAGAAAGATTGAATGAAAAAAAACCCCATGTTTATTAAGTGCTTAATATATGTCTGTCACTGTTCTAAGGGCTTGGTGTACAAACACCAAACAGATATTTGTTTCCTTCATGGAGTTTACATTTTAATGTAGGGGACAGCACATATGGGAGTAGCCATCAGGGAAGAATGAAGTTATATGAATGGGAAGCAGAGTCACAGACTGCCCTTGCAAAGTACAGATGACTTCAGGAAAACATTCTCTAAATCCCAAAGAGTAAGAGAAGTGCAATTTAAGAGAACTGAGGCTTCATCTGCCACCCTGCAAACGGGCTTCCCTATCCTGGTGCTTCATGCAGAGCAAGGTACAAAGATGTAAGAGGTATAGGTCCTGTCTTCAAGGAACTCACAGTCAAGTTCGGATGTATGATAGATGTCCCGGTAACTCTCCTCTAGTACAAAAGACAGATTTAAACAGAAGGGCAGTTGAGGTCCATGGGGCATCTCCTGGAATCCTGGGTGGAGGTGGCAAAGCTGGGAAGTTAGGCAGCTTTTGTTGTCAGTGAATTCCATCTCCACTCCTGGGCCCTTCTCGGGTCTGCCTTCTCACCCCAGGCATAGAAGGGCTCTCCCATTTACTGCCAGAGGAGATAGAAGGCACACAGAAGAGACCACTGATGACTGAGCATCAATTAGTTTCACCTGTTCTCTCTCCAGTCAATTTGCATTTTCAAAGCTGCCTCCACAAACCCTAGTGGAAGCTCAGGAACCTTTGATCTTGGGGATGGGGAGAGGAGAAGGCAGAAGGTGATATTTGAAGGCAGAGGGAGCCTTCTCCTCACTTTATAATGCAGGTGGCTACATCCTGTACTAGCAGTAATTGTTGAAGCTGCTCCTAGGTGCTATTCAACTGCTTGGGCAAAGAAGGTCAGGGCTTCCTCCTTGCCTTTTTCCCTCCCTCCCTCCCCACTGAGGAAGTTCTGGGGATCCTTGAATTGGGTATTAATGGGGGTCATCTGCCATTTCATAAAACCATAGACTCTAGGACAAGGCTTCAGCTGCTCTGATTTCAGAATTACAAAAATGCACTTAATGAAAGAAACACTATTCCTTATTTTATAAATAGCAAAACTGAGGCTTGCAGAGGGTAAGAGGGATAACACTGGACTATGTAAGGAATCACATTATTTTTTAAGAACCAGGGAAATCAATCTGTGAGGATAGGGATGGGTACCCAAGTTTCACCAATCCTTCAGTCAGAAAGCACTTATTAAGTGTCAGACACTGTCATAGCCATAGGGGATTCAAAGACAAAAATAAAAGTTGGAGAGCAGAAAAACTCGAAACAAGCAAGTACAAGCTAATGGAAGGAAGGGAAATGCACTGTCTTTTGGGGGTGAATAGGAAAGGCTCAGAACTAGAGGTGGTAGCTGTTTGAGCCTCAAAGAAAGGTGAAGATTTGACATCTGCAGCTAGCTACCCATGCTGGGATGATGTAGTGACTTTGTCTATTCAGTGGGTAGCACCATGGACAGAGCTCATTATTTGGCATTAGATCTCAGTTCAGATCTTGACTCAGGTACCTCCATTTCCCTTCTATTGGCCTATTTCCTTAATCTAGGGCTTATTCTGTAAAATAATATGATGTAACTGGATGATTTCTAGCCTAAATAATCTAAAAATACAATTAAATTCTTATAGACCACAAGCCTTCCAGCTCTAACATTCTATGAGCCCCTGAGTTTCTGCATCTGCAAAATGGGCATAATGATACTACCATAAGGTGATAACCTTCCTTGGGATCATAAATTTAGAGCTTAAAGGGACATTAGAGACCATCAAGTCCAATTCTTTTATTTTACAAATGAAGGAACTGAGGAAGAAAGATCTTAAATGCTTTAGGACAATAATATTGCAAATCTAAAGTTTGAAGGGAGTACCAGAGGTCATCTAATGAAACCTCCTTATTTTAACGATGGGGATATCAAAGCCCTAGAAGATTAATTGACTTGCCTAGGGTCACACAGCTGGAATATGAAGTGAGACATGGATTGATTTCTTCCTCACTCCAAGTTCAGTGCCTTAACCACTATTTGATATTCCCTCCATTACCTTGCCTGATGACTGCTTCATGGATGTTTATAGGTGATCTGACCTTCATAGGTCCAACCTAGCAGGAAAAGTTCAAGCCTGGGTCTAAGAACCACATGTCTTTTCAGAAGCAGCTTAGCTAAGTTTCAGGACTTACTATTGTTGTACCCAAACCCAAATCTCTGGTCACTATATACCACCTGACTTGTGGCCCACCATTAAGCCCCTTTTATATTTCTGTTTTTCTCTATTATTGCTTGAAACTGCTTAATGCATGTCTGGGCATATTGCTCAAGGCATTCCCTGACTCTGTCTCCCCTAGTCAGCATTTCATATTTTCTCCTTGAATCATTATAGTGTACCAGACTCATTATGGTGCAAGGATCTTATCTGAGTACCATCCTGTCCTGCCTCACTGACCAAGCAGGGCCTTCACCTCCTTTGCCTGGAACATGACCCCAACCAGTCCTGGGGGAATTCCAGCCCCCTCTGACTACAACCTGGGGAATTCCAGTTCCCCTCATCCTATGACTCTCCACCCTGTGCCCTCCACCCAGTTTGAGGAAAGACCCCTTGTACCCTTGTACCATACTCCCCTGAGTCATGCGCCATACTCCCCTGAGTCATATAGATTTAACCATTGGCTGTTCTTTGCTTCTGTACATCATAGCTTCTGCTAGCTCCCCTCCCTATTATAATTTTGTGGTTTTTAGCCTATATAAACCAAGATCTGAATTTCCAAAAATTACTGCTCATTTGAGTGCTGATCACTCAGGTAGTCGTGCACTTAATCAATAAATCCACATCTAAATTTATCTTGAACCTAAGTCTCAGCTCACTCTTATTTCTCTGCACAGCACTATTAGAATGTTGACTGCTAGGTTATTTTGGGGATGGGTAGGTAGATGGGTGGTGAGTGGGAGAGTGATTCACAAAAGATCATCTACTCATGGTTTGAGGGGCTGCAATGTGCTTTGGTGGATGGAGTATATACCTCACATAACTAATAGATTCCCAAATTTATAACTAGGAGGGATCTTACAAGTCATCCTGTTTAATTTCTTCATTTTTTAGAGGAAATAACTCAGCCCAAGGCATGTCATAGCATCTAGAGGCAGAGGAGATCTGAGAGGCCATTAAGTCTAAACCCCTCATTTTGCAGAAGAGACATAGAGAAGGGAAGTCTCGTAAATGGAAGGGATGAGATTTGAACCCAGATTTTCTGACTCCCAATTCAGTGCATTTCCATTATGCTACTTTCTGACCAAGAATTCGCACCACAGAGGGCTGCAGGAACAGAATTCTTTGTAATTATTGGGCCAGAGAAAGTGAGCCATTATCTTTCTCCTCTGTGGCTTGGGAAATTTGATGAGTGGGGCCCTTTCTGAACAGGTAACTCATTCCACTTTCTAGTCTAATAGATGCCTAATGCAGCTTTTATGTTGAAAAAGACTCCATTACTTTTCAAATTAGGGACCTAAAATGAATTGTATCCCCACTGACTGACTCCTCATTTCTAGTAATAACTCTGGGTTCTGGGCTTTCTTTTGTTTCGGGGTGGGAAATTCTTCAGTTTTGATTCCTGCTTGGGACATAGGCAGTAGGTTCATTTATCTACTAAAAGTTTAAAGATTTCTGGGATCATTGTACCCCCAATAAGTGTATTCTCCAGACACCCCTACTGACTTCCCTTCCTCTTATATAAGATGAAAATACTATATCTTGTCATCTATGTCTGCAGGGCAAAGGTAAAGAAATCAATGGGACTTAAATGAATGTTTGGTTAATAACAGAGCGTACATGTTAGTGGGGGAATGACAGAGGGATTAGCAGCTCCAGGGTACACAGGGAGGCAAGAAGCAGAGGAATAAGTCTCCTCAGCCAGGGAAACCAGGGAATAGGGCACTATGGTGGAATGTGGCTTTATCATCTGGTTATCTGTGTCTGAGTCTCAGCTCTGCCTTTGCAAGATCTGTGATGCTGAGTGAATTTTTCTATTCTTTATATGATCTTGGATAAGTCACTTAAACTCCATGGGCCTCAGTTTTCTCATATGAAAATGAAGAAGTTGGACTGGAAGGCCTCAGAGTTTCCATCTAGTTTCAAAGCTGTGATCCTTTGATCTTCTCTAGGTCTCACTTTCCCAACCTGGAAACTGTCATGTAGTGAAAAGATGATTTTGAGGTCCAGTTCATAAACCATGAGATACTTCTTCATCTAAACTTTGGGTTTCTATCACTAATCTCTCTGTTTCTCCATGTGGGAAAGGTAATGTAATAGAAAGAACATGGACCCTGGAATAAGATCCCTTGGCTTTGATTCTGGGTTCTGTCACTTGAAAACTTGGTAACCTTAAATAAGTCACTTATCATAGACCTCAGTTTCTTCATTTGGGAAGGGTGATGGAGTTGAATAAATGCTCACCTTAGAATCAAACCTCTTGAGTTTGAGTCCCAAGTCTGTCAGTTACAGGCTGTGTGAGTTTGGGTAAGTCATTTTCCTTTTCCAAAGTTTAACTTCACAATCTAGGAAATGTGTACATTGGAACGACTATTGGAGTCAGAAGATCTGGGTTAAAGAGTCAGCTCTGCTCCTTGCTGGTTGTTTGTATGACCTTGGGCAAGCCTCATTCCTTTCCTTGAGCCTCAGTTTCCTCTCATGTAAAATAAGGGGGTTGGACTATATAATAATTTATATTTCAATGCACTGTGAAGTTTACAAAGCACTTTCCCTATGACAACCTTGTGCAGCAGGGAGTATAGGCATTATTATTCCAGTTTTGTAGATTAGGAATATGAATCTCTCTAAGGTCATTTCTACTTCTAACAATCCACATATGACTTGTTTTCCTATAGGCTAACAATAAAGAAATTTTAAAAACTAATTAATTATAGTTTAAATTTTTGTTTTGTTTTTAGATTGCTTATATTTCCTCCTGTATCTTTCTTCTATGTCTTCCCAGGCAGCCATCTTTTATAGCAAATAATTTTTAAAAGTAGGTAAAAAAAAAATCAACAATGTTGATCAACAAATTGACAAAATTTGACATCATATGTAATCTATCAAACTCTTGGATTCCACTCTTTGCCAAGGAGTGTGGGAATATGTCATCTCATGTTCCTTCTTTGGAACCAAGCTTGGATATCCCAATATTCTTTTTTTGTTTTGAAGTGGTTGTACTTTTTCATGTATATTGTTGTAGACATTGCATATATACATTTTTCTTATCTCTACTTATTTCTCTTTGTGGTTGCTTCATGTAAGTCTTTCCATGATTCTCTGTGGTCATCATGCCCACACAGCACAATATCATGCCATTACCTTCTTGTACCACACCTTGTCCAGCCATTCCCCATTCCAAGGATGTTGACATTGTTTCCTGTTCTTTGTTACCACAAAATGCACTGCTAGAAATATTTTGCATATCTTGTATATGGAGCCCTTCTTTTTGTCACTCTCTTTCTTGGGGGAATATACTTAGCAATGGGATCTCTGGATCCATTGACATGGACAGTCTGGTCATTTTCTTGAAATAATTCCATTTTTTTTGAGAACAGTTGTACCGATTCATATCTCTGTCAACAAGCCATCAATGTCCATAGCTCTTCCAATACTGACTACTCAAAAAGGAAAGGAATAAGGACGGAACTGGTAATTTTATTAGTACTGGAAGGTCACAGGGAGGAAATTTTTCTACTAATGAAGATCAGTACCCACTCTGCAATTCATAGTATTAGAGAGTGGCCTGAGAGATTAATAAGTGACTTGCCCCTGATTACACAGCTAGCATGTGTCAGAAGCAAAACTTCAGCCCAGACCTTCCTGGCTTTGAGGCCAAATTCATGACACCATGCTGTTGCTTGTTTTCCCATAGAGATTGTAAATTTCTTGAAGGCTGGAGCTACCTATCATGGCTCTTAAACCCCACATAGTGATTTTTACATATTTGCAAAAAGAGTTGCTAGATTGTATAATTGAATTAATTGTCTCTTATATGTTGGTATTTCCTTCAGGCCCCCCCCTGTGCTATGCATATAGCATCATAGGTTTTTAGCTATATGACTGACTAGCAGGTGGTCAGTGAATACATGCTGAATTGAAACTGAACTGTGGAAGAACCTTGCATGTTTGGTCATCTATGGACCATTTATGACCTTCCAGCTAGTCTTCTCCAACAGCACTGTCCAAGTATAGACTACTAAAGCTATCTCTACTCCAGGTTTCTAATGCTCCCTTCTCCTGGAATTGTGATTTCACTGGTTCCCACAGCACATAATGAAGTCTCACCAAATTTCAGCAATTACCTTCTAATGTTCATTGGCCTGAGTGTTGGGGATGGGAGTGAAATGATGCATAAAATCAATCTGGGCTACCAAGCAGTTAAAAGTGGATTTTCCAATGCCACTTGAGCAGGGAGCCAAACTACCTCCAGTGAGCCATTGTACCAGGGTGGAGCCTTCCTTTGGATTGGAGATCACTTCTTTAGAAGTAGTGGTTGGAAGTTACAACCCATTGTGATACTCAGATGCAGAGGAAGTAAGTTCCAGAAAGCTTTGGGATTGCTGGATATTTGAGGATATGCTATCTGAGTCCTTTGCATAGCCATTCAGAATCAGTGAAATATGGTGGGAAAGAACAATCTGAAATAAACAGACCTTTAGCCTTGCCTGGGTCATCAACTAACTGGGTGATCATTTACAAGTTAATTTTTCTGGGTCTTAGATTCCCTCATCTTGTAGCAGAAAGAGTGCTATACTTAGAGTTGGGTTCTGTCACTTAGTAGTTCTGTGTCCATAAACAAAACTACTTCTCCTCTCTGAACCTCATTTTCTTCAAATATAAAATGATGAGGGTAGACTAAATGACTTGTGAGGTTCCCTCTGGTCTCTGACATCCTAGAATTCTATCTGTACTATGAAGGGATCCGACGAGATGACTCCTCATGATTCCATGTTATGCCTGCTTCCCAGGAAGTGGTTCCAAATCCAATCCTTAATGGACCCATGACTGTCTTTTTGGAAGCATGGTGAAGTGGAAAGAGCATTGGAATTGGAGTCAAAAGACCTGGGTTCAAACTCTGTCTCTCACATTCACTCAGTTACATCATCTGTAAATAAAATTATTAGACTGGATGGCCTCTGAAGTCCCTTTGAGTTCTAGGAGCCAGTTGAGGCAGCTAAGTGCAATGGTGTATAGTCTACTCAGTGTGGAATTAGGAAGTCTTGAGTTCAAATTTGGCCTCAGACATTTATTAGCTATGTGAACCTGTATGAATCATTTAGCTTCTCTTAGCCTCAGTTTCCTCATTTGTAAAATGGGAATAGTATCTACCTCACAGGATTGTTGTGAGAATCTAAAGACATGCCATATGTAAAATGCTTTGAAAACCTTAAAGCACTTTGTAAATGCCAAACATCATGATTATACCTAGTATCCTATGGCCATAAGCCACTTTAATTCTCTTGGTATCACTTTCTCATTGATAAAGTGTATTTTTCCCCTCCAACAAAGTTATTTTAATTGGATATAGCCCATCAAAAACAAAATGTCTGTCAATAGCGAGAATAAAGGAAAAGCTAAAATTACACCTTCCTTCTTCCAAGTCTGTAGCATATAAAGTAGAATCATAACTTGTGGCTAAACATAGACTTTTCTAGACTGTCAGAGGGTTACATTCACCAAATATAAGTCATTATCATAGTTGTCATCATCATCAATGATCATAGCTGTCATTGTCACCGCCCTTCTTGTTGTCGTCATCATCATCATCGTCATCATCATCATCATCATCTTAGCACATTAGTCTTGAGTTCTGCTGGTCATTCAGAGAATGAACACCCTCCTTCTCCTCAGCAAGGCTCCCCTCTAGCCTCCTTATTAGAGGATTTTGATTCACCATTGCTTCCCAGACATGGTGACCTTTGAGGTCTATTGCAGGTCTAGATCTATGATCTTATGACCTCTCTGGGTCTCAGTTTCTTCATCTGTTAGGTCAAGGAGTTGGACTCAGCCTTTGAGGAATATTTTACCTCTAGAACTAGATTTTATGACCTAAAACTTGGAGCTAGAAGGCTGCATAGCAGGTACCAATATTAGCACTTATTAGCTATGAGATTATGGGCAAGATGAGTCTTCTGAACCTTAAATTTCCTCCTTTGAATTCAGAAATAGCCCTTTCACCTCTCGCCTCCTCAGGGCTATTGCAAAGAGAGTGGCTCTCAGATCTTTTTTTTTTATATCTTATTTTTTGCTTTTTGGAGGGGGGAAGGTAGGGCAATTGGGGTTAAATGACTTGCCCAAGGTCACATGGCTAGTTTTTCTGTTAAGTGTCTGGGGTCAGCTTTGAACTCAGGTCCTCCTGACTCCAGGGCCTGTACTCTATTCACTGTGCCACCTAGCCGCCCCCTGGCTCTCAGATCTTGAAGAACTAAAAACAATGTGGGACATTGTCATATATTTAGGAAAAAAACACTTACTGTTACGCTCTATAGGTAAAATCACAAACTACCCCTTCTGATACAAGGGGAGGCATTTGCCCAATGCACCTTATTTTTGATTCACTCACACAGTAGCAGCTAAGAAGCATTCACTGAGAGCTGGCAAGGAACAATACAAAGAGCTGGGCCTTGGGAGAGGAATAAAATAAAATTGATGGTGAGATGTAATGCCTGGCCTGCTGGCACTTACAATCTAGTAGGGTGCCCAGACACTAACAGAGATGGCTATGGTACATAGTGCTACTTGTCAGAGAAGGGTTATGTGAGTTATAGGGGTGGAGTTAATCTTTATTGTTGGGAAAGATAACTCCTATTCACATACTGGTCGCATTCCTGGCCTCCCTCATAGGGAGAGCTATGGAATCATGTCTTCTAGCCCACTATGAATAGGCAAACTCTAAACTTTGGTTTCTCCAACAGTAAAACATTTATTTTAAGAGTTATGAAAATTTCTTAGCCAACAATACCCCTCTTATTCACCTGCTGTATTTCTGGAAATTCTCACCATTGGGAATAATTTTTTGGGATAGAGACTTTTCCAGTTAAGGTCATGTTAAAGATGGATGACTTACCTTGAAGGATTGAACTTTTAGTAACAGAAGTCATAGATTCATAGTGAGAGCTAGAAAAGAGATTCAATAGCATCTTTTCCCACCCCAGACATCTGACAGATGAATCAGATTCAGAGCAGGCAAGTGATATGCCCAAGGTTATATAGAAAATTAATGGCACTCAATGGCTACACAAGTTGGGATTAGTTTTTCAGCCTAGCCCTTATAGACAGCAAAGGCCTGAGGAAATTGAACCTTGTACAGAGGTGGGTTTTGATGGGGCTGATAGAAATCAACAAAGACGTTGAAGAACTGATCTCTGATGATTCAGTTAAGTCAGTGCAGAGTAGGGTTGGGGAAAGCACCCTGATAACATAAGAAACTAGAGCTTTGAAGACCCAGGCTATACATGATATATACTCATTTCCTTCTAAGTATATCCCTGCTTTGAAATCTCCAGTTTTCTTACTTCTGCCTTAGCCTTCTTAAATTCTGCCCTTTGAGAAACCATGGCTCCTGGTCTTTTTTGTACCTTCATTTGTATTCTTTTTTGGGAACTACCCTTTTTCTTCTAGAAGGAGGAATATTCCCTCAGTGACTCCTCCTATCTGGGTTGTTCCCATGAATATATGGTATCACCTCTACACGGGGGACATGGTATGAATCAATATATCAATGTGAGTTATAATTTCTATCATAGCTCTTATAATTTACAAACTATTTTCCTTATAAACACCCCTGGAGGTGAGAAATATGGTTACCATATATCCTTGTTAGAGATGAGGAAACTGAGGCTCAGATAGTGTGGTATGAAGGAATGAGCATTGGATTTAGAGTCAGAAGGCAGGATCAAAATCTCAGTTCTACCACTCATTAGTCATATAGTCTCAGCAAAAATCACTTCTGCTCTCTGGGGTTCAGTTTCCTCATTTGCAAAATATAGGTGTTGTTCAGACTTGATTTTTTCAAAGATCACTACACCTTTAGTTTGTATCTAAGATCACATTGTTAGACAGAATGGGAAACCAGGATCCCATCACAGATTTTCTGACTTCAGGGCCCACAGTGCTCTTTCCACTATGCCAGGTTGTCTAATTCAATGTATTTGCAAATAATATTTTTAAAGGGGTAAAAAAGTGGTGCATTTTGTTCTCACGTTGCACTAAAAGCTTTCTCCTTCCTTTAGCAGGCTTGTTTAATGTGATGGGCAGAATGAAAGCTTCATAAATCATAAACAGGCAGAAATCAAAGTCAAAGCAAGGCAGGATGGGATGTAGAATTGAGTCTCTCTAGTGGGGTGTGTGTTCTGGCTCCTTGAACTTGTGGGAGGCAGACGAAGTGTCTGCTCAGAATCCAGGCCCTAAACAGAAGCAATGAGGCTGTGGAAAATAGAAAAGAACTGGAAATAAAATAAGTTCCCATCTTTGGGGAAATGGCTGAAAAGAAGAATCTTATGATTTGTGAATGTAGTGGGACATTGCGTTTTAGGAAATTATGAGAATGAGTTCAGAGAAAAATAGGAGGATGTGTATGAACTGATGCAGAAACCAGTGGAACAAGAATAACAATGTGCATGATGATTTCAGCAACCTCAATGAAAAGACCACTCATAAGAAGTTTCGCTTTAGGTAATGGAAAAACCCTTCTTTTATGAAAAGGATGAAACACACTTTCCTGCCCATGTAAGATAGGGTGTGTGTGTGTGTGTGGAGGTGAGGCACTAGCAGAGAATGTTCTATATGCAATCAGATGCTGTACTGAGTGCTTTGCTACTTTGATGTTTTTGTTACAAAGATGGTGGTTCTGGTTTGAATTTCATTCTGAAGGAGTAGAGGGTTTCCCGCAAAAATAAATTTGATATGAAGACACAAGGTACCAATAAAATGTATATATTTAAATGACAGTTAAGTAAAATGGAGATGGAGAGAAGGTGAAGTATACCACAGCAGGATCCCTTGATGTGTGTGTGTGTGCCCATGTAGACACAAGCACACACACATGCACACATACACACACACATTTGGTGTCAAGTTCTGACTCTGTTTCTTACTACCAGTGTAATTTGTTTGAAATGCCTTTTCTTTTTACATTTCTGTTTCCTCAACTGCTTAAAAAAAACAAGGCTCAGGCATAGACCATCATCTAACACCGTACACCAAAGTCAAGTCTAAATGGGTACATGATCTAGGTAAATTGACAAGTTTCTGTACAAACAAGATTTTTCTGTAAACAAGATTAAGAGGGAAGTGGGAAATTGGGAAAGAATATTTACAACCAGTGTCTCTGATAAAGGCCTCATTTCTAAAATATTACAGGGAATTAAGTAAAATTTATAAGAATACAAGTCATTCCCCAATTGATAAATGGTCAAAGGATATGAACAATTTTCAGAGGTAGAAATTAAAGATATCTTTAAGCATATGGAAAAATGCTCTACATCACTATTGATTCAAGAAATGCAAACCAAAACAACTTTGAGGTACCACATCTCACCAGTCAAACTGGCTAAGATGACAAAACAGGAAAATGACAAGTGCTAGAGAG
>CM053581.1:408647881-408676866 GCA_028627135.1 Pseudochirops cupreus
TCTGATAAAGGCCTCATTTCTAAAGTATACAGAGAATTGAGTCAAATCTATAAGAATACAAGTCATTTCCCAATTGATAAATGGCCAAAGGATATGAACAGGTAGTTTTCAGTGGAACAAATTAAAGATATCTATAAGCATATGAAAAAATGTTCTAAATCACTATTGATTAGAGAAATGAAAATCAAAATAACTCTGTGATACCACATCTCACCAGTCAGATTCGCTAAGATGACAAAACAAGAAAATGATAAATGCTGGAGAGGATGTGGAAAAATGGGAACACTAATGCATTGTTGGTGGAGCTGCAAACTAATCCAGCCATTCTGGAGAGCAATCTGGAACTATGCCCAAAGGGCTATAAATAAGTGCATACCCTTTGACCCAGTAATACCACTTTTGAGGTTGTATCCCAAAGGGATCATAGAAGTGGGAGGAAGACCCATAGGTACAAAAATATTTATTGCTGTTCTCTTTGTGGTGGCAAAAAATTGGAAATTAAGGGGATGCCTATTAATTAGGGAATGTCTAAACAAGTTGTATATGAATGTAATGGAATACTATTGTGCTACAAGAAATGAAGAGCAGATGGACTTCATATTTACCTGGAGAGGCTTATACAAACTGATGCTGAGTGAGAAGAGCAGAACGAGGAGAAATCTGTACACAATTACAGGCACAACATATGTGTGACAACCAACTTTGATAGACTGGCCTCTTCTCAGCCATGCAGGGTTATAAGGCAACTCCTAAAGACTCATGATGGAGAGTGATATCTATATTCAGAGAAAGAACTAGAAAGAACAGAGTTTGAATGCAGATTGAAGCAAACTACCTGCTCTCTCTCTTTTTCTTGTTTGGTTTTGTTTCCTCTTTCCCATTGTTCATTCCATCCATTACAATCCTTCTTTATAACCTGAATAATGTCTAATGTGAAAGTATTTGCAGATCTTATACTTGATTGCATGCTGCCTTGGGGGCGGGGGGAGGAAGAAGAAGGGGGAGAAAATTTAAAACTCAAGGGATTGTGGAACTGAATCTTGTAAACTAAAAGTAAACAAACAAATTAATAAAGACAAAAAATATTTAAAAAGTTGCATTTCAGCATGAGATACTCTTATTGTTACCACTGAGTTCAACCTTCCCCAGCCATTTTATAGATGAAAAGATTGAAGAAAGTTACACAGACAATAGGATTGTGAATTAACGTCTCAAGGGGACTTTTGAGTACAAAATTGCCATTTATAAAAAGGAGAGTGAGACTGGGAGAGGTTAAGGGAATTGCAGAATCTCATAAGGAGTAAGAATTTGAAGCCAGATCTTCCTTGTTTCTTCCTTCCATGTTCAATACTTTATTCATTATTCTATGCTAACTTTGCTATAGAAAGTCTAAGGAGTTATCAGAGAATTCAAGGCAGAGCTGGGATGAGAGTCTAGGTCGTGATTTCCAGCTCAATATTCTTTCCATGACATCATTAATGAATTTTTTGGCGAATTTCCTTCCCTTACCATCCCAATGCTCTCTCTATCCCCTTGGTATCTACCTTCAATATAGTTAGTGCCTGATATCATTATTTAACTACTTAAGGATCTGTGATTTCATTAATGTGGGTCTTCTTTTAACCAAGTACAGACCAAAGCTTCTGTAGACACACATAATGCATTGTTGTGCCCCCCACCAAATATTAATCACTTTTGATATATCCCTTGATACAGAGCATTACACTTTTGGACAGTTCTAATTGTTAGGAAGTCTTTCCTTATTACAATAAAAATAGCAGTAATAATAATAGTTAGCATTTATATAGTGCTTTAAGGAATGCAAAGTTCTTTAATCTTACTTTCTCCTCACAACCCTGAGAGGTAGGTACTCTTAATATTCCCATTTTACAGTTGAAGAAACTGAGGCAGGCAGAGGTTGAATGACTTGCCCAGGATCACACAGTTAGGAAGTATCTGAGTTCAGATTTGAGCCTTCCTCACCATAGGTCCAGTTAACTGCCACATCACCTAGCCATCTCTGAAACTTCTGAGCATTGTCTTTAGGTCTGCTCTTGAGGGACAAGCAGAATATGTCCATGTGATGGCCTTTAGTGACATGAAGACAGATAACTTGGCCTCTACCCCACCATTTGCTCACCTAGAAGCCAAACTTTTCCAGGTGTTTTAATTGATTCTCATATGTCATAAGCCCCAATCTTTACATCATCCTTGCTCCCTTCTCTTGGACAATCTATCGTGTCAGTGTCCTTTCTGAGATGTAAAGCTGAAAACACAACCTAATGCTCAGATTATGGCTCCCCCAGGGCAGAGATTCTCAATTCAGTCTAAGGTGGTGGGACTAGTAGTAATAGCAATAGTGAAGGTGGGAATAGTAGTAAAGTCACCTATGACATTTTGTTGCCTCATGTTAAGACTGTAGTTCAGTGAAATTGAGACAACTGAATGGCACCATGATGGAATACTAGGCGTGGGGTCAGGAACGCCTGAGTTCAAATTCAGCCTCTGAAATTTACTAGCTGCATAACCTTGGATGAGTTATTTAACCTCAGTCTGCCTCAATTTCCTCATCTGTAAAATGGGAATAATAATAGTCCTCTATCTATGCAATTAGGGAATTATTAATTTGTTAATACAAAAGGACACATTTCAGGTATTAAATTATGTAAAACAACAAAAATAAATAAAATAGAGATAAATAATAAAAAATAGCACCTATCTCCTAGAATTGTTGCAAAAATCAAAGGAGCTAATATATGTGAAGGGCTTTGCGAACAAAGTGCTATGTAAATGCTGGCTAAGTATTATTACTATGAAACAATAGGTAGTTTGATCATGTCCTGATGCCTATATATCTACTCCATCTTTTACTTGCTGTTTCTTGGGTTTTTTTTTGTTTTTTTTCATCCCATGCATAGAAGTTCACATTTATTCCCATAACATTTCAACTTCTTTGTTTGTCAAGATGCTTAGGAATCTTAGAAGGATTCAAGCTTCCATTTTCACTCTGGAATCACAAAACCACAAAACTTCTGAGTAAGAAGTGGCCTCTGCAGTCATCAATTCTAATCTATAATTGGACACTTCATTGACAAGTGGCCATCCATGGTGAGCTTAATGGATTTGGAAACCACATTAATAGGTTTGTATCTGAACTCTGACCTTACTTGGGTGCCTTTCAATGTGTTACTCAAGCCATCTCACCTTAGATTCTTCCTCTTTAAAATGAAGGACTTAGACAATATGACCTCTGAGGTTTCATCTGGCTCTCAAGCTATTTTGGCATGACCCTAAGTTTAAGATCTCCAGTGAGAGAAAGTCTATTTCCCTCCAAAGCAGCCCCTTCTACTTTAGGGCACTTTATATTGTTTGGAGGTTGGTTTTATTTTCTTTTTTCATGAAATTTCGTTTAAATCACTTTTGTGGAGATTCCACCAGATACTCCTCTTTTTGCCCTCTGCAGCTACGCAGAGCAAATCTAATCTTGTTTTTTCCCTTCCCTTCACATGAGAACTCTCCAAAGTCATAAAGATTGTCCTCCAAGAAAGTTGGAGGTTGTTATTCCATCCTATTCATTATAATTTGTATGACTGAGGCTTACCTATTCCCTTTGTCAAAGGTCCTGAACGTGGAGGGCCTTGGAGTCAGAAGACCCAAGAAACAGGCTCAATAATAAACTGGAGGCAACCAGAACTAGAGGAAGGACATGTAAAAGCCATTGGAATGTAAGACTTATTTGTAGGTCTAGTTAACCTTTTTGTAGCAGCTGACTCTGCAGAAGAATTAGGAGCTGTGATAGATGGTCAGACCATTGAGGAAGCATCAGAGCACTGTGGAAGGGAAGACTGGATAGCTAGCCCTTTTGAAAGATTAAGCTAAAATTAAAATTAAATGACCTTGGTAATAAAGAGAAAAGGAAGAAAAACTAAAGAGCAATGATAATTTCCTAAGTTATGGGTATGCATTGAGTGTGGTACAGGAGAAAACAGTGGTGGAGAATGTTGACCCCTGGCAGCTAGGTGGCACAGTAGATAGTGTTGGGCTTGAACTAAGGAAGACCTGATCACCGTAACAAATGTAATAATAATGAAAAAGTTTGAAATGCTGTGGGAGTTACCAAAATGTTATATAGAAACACAGCGTGAGCACATGCTATTAGGAAAATGGCACCAACAGACTTGCTTGATGCAGGGTTGCCAAAAACCTTTAATCTGTAAAAAAGGAAGTATCTGTGAAACAAAATAAAATGAAGTGCAATTAATTGAGGTATGCCTCTATGTACACAGGATAAATAGGAGGTAATTAACAGAGGGAAAGCGCTGGAATTAAGAGGGGTCAGGAAGGCTTCTGGTAGGAGGTGGGGTTGTAGTTGGGGCTTAAGGGAAGCTAGGGAAGTCAGTAATCAAAGTGTAGGAGAGAGAGCATTCCAGGCATGGGGAGACAGTTAAGAGTATAGACACACTAGCTGTTATTTAAACGTTCTCTCTCATCATTATTGGATTTAGAGCTATGAAAGACCTGCGAGATTATCTAGTCCATCACCATGGATCCATCTTGGAAGTGGAGCATCTTGAATCCAAACTGAATGCTCCAGACCACTGTCATTTCCACATAACACTGGGCCTATCACAGCAGAGGCTGCAGGACCTTGGGAAAGGCACTTCTTTCTCTGGGCTGGGAATGAACGACCATTGCATTTTAGGATTTGATGCAGTGGAGGAAAGTTGGGTGTTAGCCAATTTCATGGAGTTTAGACAAAAGAAAGGTGACATTCTGTGGCCTTAGGGACTGTAGGGGAAATTGGGCTACTAGAATAGGATACTCTAAAGAACTAAAGAGAAAAAAATTCCAATGAAGAAAAATAAGAGAGCATATCTGAAGATACCAGTATATAGATGCATAGGGAAAAGACCCCCAACTTAAATGATGATGATGATGATGATGATGACGATGACAACTGACATTCATATGGCACCTACTGTGTGCCAGACACTGTGCTAAGTACTTTATAAATATTACCTCATGGGATTCTTAACAGCCACCTTGAGAGGAAGGTGCTATCTTTATCTATGGGGAAATGATGGCAAATGGTTCCTATAGCTAAAAAGCGTCTGAGGCCAGATTTAAGCTCAGATCTTCCGGGCCCATGGTCTGGGGCTCTGTCCACTGCATCACCTAATATCTAGCATTTATGTATACTTTAAGGTATGGAAAGGGCATTTAATTACCTTACTCTATCCTCACAAATGTGGGAAGTAGGTGCTATTATTATTCTCTTTTTTATAAACAAGGAAACTGTGGCAAACAGGGGTAAAGTGACTTGCCCAGGGTCACACAGCTAATTATTGTCTGAGGCCAGATTTCAACTTTAGTCTTCCTTACCCTTTGGTGTAAAGTTTTATCTCACTGTTTTGCCTAATAGTTAGCATTTGTGCAGTTTTAAGGTTTGCAAAGTGCATTTAAAATATTACCTTGCTCTATCCTCACAATCAGTCTGAAAAATAGGTGCTATTATCATCCCCATTTAACATATGAGGAAACTGAGGTAGAAGAGAGTTCAGTGATTTTTCCCAGAAGCAGCTTAAGTTTCCAAAGCTCAGTTTCCTTATCTGCAAAATGAAGGATTAGGAATAAATAAACTCTACACTTCTTTCTGTCTTTAAACTTAAGTATTACATGACTGGAGATGAGCAAATACTGTTTCAATGGCAAAAACTGGAATAGAGCCCATTATGCATATTATGGACAATGGTTCCTGGCAATTTTCTATTTCATTAAAAAGATGGTGTGCATCCAGGATAGAAAGAGCCAATCATAAAGTTCCAGAATGGATTTACCAATGCCAGGTCATCCCAGTCTGTCTCTTCTCTCTCTTGGGGTTACAGGTCTGGGAGGCTGAAAAAGGGGTACAAGAAATATAGTTTACCCAGATTTTAGAAAAGTATCTGCCAATCTCTCCTTCTTTTCTTGTGAATAAGATACTGAGATCTGCACTTGGTAAATTCACAACTGTTGAATGGCCAAGTCCAAAGAATTGTTGAGAATGGACTGATTTAATTTTAGAATCAGTCATTCATAGAATGCCTTGACATCAGCTCATAAGATTAATTTATGGTTGTGTTTAGACTAGGAAAAAGACTGGGAAGGGGTGACATGATAGCAATCTTCCAATGTTTGAGGGCCGTCCTGTGGAGGAAGGACACAATCAGTCCTACTTCTCACCAGAACAAAACTAGGAGCAGGAGTCAAAGTTGTGGAAAGGCAAATTGCAACCTGAAGTTGTCTATCAAGATTATATCATCCAAAATATAAGGGATTGCCTTGAGGGAGGCAGTGAGTTCCCAATCACTGAAAGTTTTCAAGCAAACATGCAATGCCCACTCAATAGAGGTGCTGTGGCTTGGATTGTATCCATTCATTTGACCTGAGGCACGAGGTTGGCTTAGTTGACTTCAGAAGGTCCCTTTCCTTTCTTTGATTCAATGTATTTGAGAGAGGAAGAGGTTGTGGAGTGATAATATTAATAGTGATCATCACGAGAACTCACATTCCAAAAGAACCAGGAGTTAAGGTTACAAAGAACACTTCTGCTAATCCTGCTAGGGTGTAAAAGGACCTAAGATCGCACAGCTAAGAAGTGGCAGAGCCAATTTTAGACCCATCCCTCTTGGCTCTTTTCCTAATGGTATTTCTTCTATCCCTCAGATTTACAGACAGAAAGAGAAAAATTAAGGTTTAATCTGAGGGATTTTGGTTAAATACTAATGGAGTCATTTCCTTGACAACAGAAAATTGTTGAAATCAGAGAGACCAGAAGATTGGCCCTCTGTTGCTCTTTGAAATTATGATTGCCTCATGTTTGCCTTCAGTTAATTGTATGGCAAACTAGGCAAATTTGACATTCTTTTCAGCCCTGTAAGCCTGTGAGTTATCAGTAGGCCCATCTGTAGGGAAGAATCGATTCAGGCAAGACCATATTCCTCTTCTCGACATTCACTGTTGAAGCTAAATTCTAAGTTTTGAGATGGTAGAGATTGAGATTTAGTGGCAACAAAACTAGATCTGGAGTCAGAAGATGAATTCAAGATCAAGCTCTATGATTCATCTGGATGTTACTCAATTTAGCTATGGAATAGTGCCCTCTGTAAAACAGAGATAATCTTCATCCATTATCTATGCTGGAGGATAAACTAAGGAATAAACTGAAGGTCTCTGACTCCACATCCAGCCCCTTTTTCATCATGCCACATAATCCTCTGCCTCAGAGCTATGTGTCTGATTCCTTGTGAATGAATACAGTCATTTTATAGATATGGAAACTGAGGCTCAGAGAAGAGAAAGAATTTGTTCACAGTCACAAGTAATGAAGAAAAAATAAAACAAAATAAGAAAGAATTAAAAAAAAAGAACTCAGGGTCACTTCTTGTACCATGATGGGGGATCAGAGGAGGGCTTCAGTGTAGGCTTTGTATATAGTAAGTACAGAATAAATCATCATTGAATAGAAATAAAGAAAAAAGAAAGGAAGATGAAGGAAGAAAGGAGGAGAGAAGAAGGGAAGCAAGAGGAGAGAAGAAGAGAGGGGAAGAGAGAGGAAGGGAGAAAGGAAGGAAGAAAGGAATGAAAGAAGGGCCAAAAACCAGGGTCTGAAAACCAGGAAATCAGAAGTGGAAAAATCTCCCCAGATTTCAGACTCTTAAAATCTCAGAAATGGAACCTCAGAGGTCCAACCTATGCCTGGCCAACAGTCCTCCCTACACATTCTCTCTGCCATGTAGTTACCCAGCTTTTAGTTGTGGGAAACACATAATCTATAAAATTCTATTCCACTTTTAAATAATGCTAATTATTACAAAGCCTTTCTTTACATCAAGACGTAATTTATTTCTCTGTGGCTTCCATGTGTTGCAGCTGAACAAGTATGATCCTTCTTCTACATGACAATCCAGTAAGCTTTTAAAAGCAGTTATGGCCCTCAACTTCTACCCCCAAAGTTTTCTCTTTTCTAGATTAAGCATTTCCACGATTGTTAGAAAAGAATTCAGAAGACAAGCTATCAAATAGAAGAAACAGCTGCAGTGGTGATTTTGGTACAAGAAGGAATTGCCTTCTGGACCTTTTTAGACTTTCTTCTTTGTAAAGGTTACCCTGAGCTCACACCTTCATCCCAGAATTATTACAGGTAGCTGGGAAGCAGGAGAAGTGTGTTTACAGATGTGCGCTGATTATGACAAGGTTGCAGGTAGGAGACCTGTTTTGCACAAATCTTTCACATCTGTTCCAAGAATGCAGGTAAAAGAGTAGTTTGAATAAAAATTTGTCTTTTCCTCAAAGAATAGGTGACAGGCTTTTCCAAACATTTATCCTTTGAAAGATGCTTATAAAACCCTGTAGAAAAGGCATCAAGAAATAGTAGGATCAGAATTGTTTTTCTTGAAAATACTCAGGTCTCTTTGACCTAGCAAAACCACTACTAAGTTGGTATCTGAAAGAGATCAAAGAGAAAGAAAAAGGACCTATGTGTACAAAACTATTTATACAGTAACTTTTTTATGGCAAATAATTAAACACTGAGGTGATGCCCATCAATCGGGGAGTGGCAGAACAATTTACAATTATGAGTGTAACATTTGTAACAATTTACATATGAGAACAATTTGTGAGTGTGATGGAATACGACTATGCATAGGGAAATGATGAGGGGAGTGGTTTTGGAAAAACCTGAAAGGCTTATATGAAATGATGCAAAATGAAGTGATGAGAACCAGGAGGACATTGTATAAAGTAGCAGCAATATTGTAAGGATGATCAACTGTGAAAAACTTGGCTATTCTGCTCATTATGTGTTTTCATTGACAAAGCCTTGAATATGGAATAATTTTAGAAAAAAACTTATTAGGTTGTTTGGTAGAGAACAGTAAGTCAGAAAGTTTGGCTCGCTATCATCTCAGATCTGGAAGTTTTACATTATACAGGATTTAGATAAGGCAACCCTCACAAGAACTATATTACACAGTTAAATAATTTTGTAAAAAGGGTCACTTGAAAATGTGGCAGATTGAGAAAGATATTAATAAACATAAACAGTCAGTGAAATTTGGGTGAAACCAAAACATAATATCTATATTTGCATATGGATAGGTTGATAGGGGGGTGTGTGTGTGTGTGTGTGTGTGTGTGTGTGTGTGTGTGTGTGTGTGTGTGTATGTGCTCTCAGTAAAGTATAGAAAGCTCTCAAGAGATATATAGTATGGATGATAAAAGAAAAGAAGCATCGAGGGAGGCAGTGGTAAGAAGCAAAGCAGACAGGAGAGAGACAAAGACAAAGAGACCCAGAGAGAGACAGAAAGAGGTGGACAGGAACAGAAGAACACAGGAAGGAGGAAATATACAGTAGTTGTAACTGTGAATGTGAATGAGATGAACTCACTTATAAAATGAAGTGGAGAGAAGAATGAATTAGAAACCAGAATCCAACAGTACACTGTTTACAAGATACACACTTGAAACAAGGAATCAGGTGATTCTCAGGTTACCTAGAGGATTAGAGGAGTGGGGAAAGTGAATCATTAAATCCACGTATCAAGTAAAAAGGTGGTAAAATGAGCCCGGAGTGTATGATCTTGAACCAAACCCGTATTTCAGCTTGTCAAAGAAAACAATCAACAATATGAAAATAATCCCGATAGCAATGAAAGCAGAATAAAGGAAGAGGGACTTGGCCTGAGCAGTAAAGGGAAGGGAGAATGCCAAGGGGGGGAAACCAGAGCCACATTGCTTTAAACACAACAAACCTAAGCATCTATTAGTTACTTTTAAAAAAGAAAGAAAAAGGATTTGAGGAGAAACAAAAACTAAAGAATCATAACCTCGTATGGTAATGTGCTAAATTATCTTTGGAAAAAAAGAATGCCAGAATAGACTAAAAACAGAACACATCAATTTCAACCTAAATGCATTTAAATATTTTAAAAATACGGTTAAACGAGGGCTTTAAAGAAATCCATGCTTCAGGCCACGTGAAAAGCAAACAGGAAACAAGAATTTCCATCACGCTCACGGATGAGGGACGGCTCAAAATAAACACAAGGCAACCACGCTATACTGCAGAGAGATAAAAAACAGTGTTCTTAAGCACATATGTACCAAATTACTTCTCATCTAAGTGCTTAAAAGCACAGCTCGCCGAAATAAATGAACGATGAAGTGTTTAATAAGTTATGACTTTGTGCCAGGCGTTGTGACAAACTCTGGGGACAGTTCCTGGCCTCTCAGCCAATTTCATTCAAGTGGGGGTACAGGCAGTTGGGGTTAGAGTTTAACCCTAATTCTGGAAAGGGAATTAGAAAGCAGCAGGAAGCACACATTTGGCAGCTCATTTCAGAAAGTGACAAAAGTTTGTCAAGAGGCCTGTTTTCAGAACTCTGTTATCAGAGCCCAGTAGATCAGGGACGGAGGATAAGGATAGGTGGAACTCAGACAGCGTGGTTCTGAAATGGGCCTAATGGTAAGATGGTACTTGTAGGTTGCTTTAATGTTTCTCTTTAAGAAAGTTATAAATCAGAACAGGGGACTAAAAAGGAAGAAAATTATAGATTTAAGTAAAATATTAGAAAGGACATATTCAGATAGATCACTAATAGGGGAATATTACAGATAATTCTAATTTTTGAGCAACACAGGATACCTTTATTTTAAAAATATGTCCTGCACCTAAATGATTCATAAAGGTAAAAATGAAAAATATTAAATACATCATTTATAGACCATTATCACAGTAAAATAATCATTAAGAAAATAAAAATAGGGGTGGCTAGGTGGACAGTGAGTAGAGGATGGGCCCTGGAGTCAGGAGGACCTGAGTTTAAATCTGACCTCAGACACTTAACACTTACTAGCTGTGTGACGTTGGGCAAGTCACTTCACCCGTTTGTTTCGGTTTCCTCATTTGTAAAATGAGCTCAAAAAGGAAACGGCAAATGACTCCAGTATCTTTGCCAAGGAGACATCCCCTGACCCCAATGGGTCATGAAAAGCCAGACACGGCTGAAAATCATTGAACAACAACAACAAAGAAACAAAACCAAAAAACAGACTTCCCAGCTCCAGGTCTTGCTCTCCATCCGTCCAGCCACCTAGCTGCCTTTGCATAAACCTTTAACTAAGTTTATTATAGTTTTTTAAAGAGAGGGAAACCAGACTAAAAAAGAAGAAAACTATAGATTTAAGTAAAATATTAGAAAAGATATATTAGACTACTAGTAATTATTGAAAGGGAATATTACAGATAATTTTAATTCTAATTGCTAAGTAATTATAAGTTAGAAAGGTGAATTCACAGTGAATAGGGAGAAAGGTATTACATATCAGGAATTATTTTAAATATAGAGCTAAGTACAGGGATTGTACCTGTCATTTCACTGAGAGAGGGAGCTCCCAGATGAGGAAATACCTTCCACCAGAACAACTCACCATCTTACAGAGCCGCGTAGAGCATGGAAGCAGAGGGACTTTGCATCACTCACACAGCCAGAACGTGTCAAAGGCAGGATTCGGACTCAGCTCTTCCCGACCTGATCCTTATGCCTCGTTGGTTTTATTTAGTCCATTACATTCTAGCAAAACTACAATTTTAAAGGAATAGACAGACATAAAACATAAACTGCCCAGATAAAGCAGGAAATAATATCCTCAAATTTACATTTACACTGCATCTGTCTTATCTACATATAGTCATTGGCAAACTGCCTCCCCAATTATAATCTGAGCTCCTCAAAGGCAGGAATATATATATTTTTGGCTTTTGTTGTATCTCCAGCACCAGCCTTATGTCTGATATGTAGTAAGTATATAATGAATGCTTGTTGACTTGACTTGATTACACAATCCCACCCAAGGAAGACAACTTGAACATAAAAAGGAGTTTCCTTTGAAATAAGTGGGAATAAAAAGGCCCAAAGCTTCTGGCCAGATATCTTTGTAAGTGAAGTGTGAGGAACAATTAAAGTGTAATTAATTCCTATGCTATGTAAATTATTCTCAAAAATAAAGAAGACACTCTACTCAAATCAATTTTATGAGACAACTATGGTCTTCATTCCTAACCCAGAGAGGGAAAAAGCAGAGAATAAGAACTATAGATCAATATCACTAATGAAAATGGATGCAAAAATTCTGAATAAAATATTAGTGAAACAAGTAGAGCGATATGTCAAAATATCATTATGTGCAAGTTGGATTTATACCAAGGATTTAAATAGGTTTCAGAAGTAATAACACAATTAGCATAATTAATTATATTAGTAATAAAACTGGCAAACTTTATCAATAAATCCACAAAAGACCTTCAATATAATAACATCCTCACATATTTATGTTAAAAATGCCCAAACTCAAGAGAATGGAAGGGTCTTTTCTCATTATGGTAAAAAAAAAATATGTATCTAAAACAGTGTTCTAGCATTATTTATAATGAGAGAATACCGAGATATTTCCCAATCACTGGGGAAAAGCAGTGGTATTCCAGATCCATCCTTATTTTGCATAGTACTAGAAATGCTAACTATAGCAATAAATCAAGAAAAGTAAATTATAGGCATAAACATTAGCAAAGAGGGAGCAAAATTATCTTAACTCATAGATAATACGGTGTTTTCCTTAGAAAACTCCAGAGAATCAATGAAAAAAGGAGAAAATTAATAGTTCCTACAAGTAGCATGATATAAAATGAAGCCATAAAAATCATTTCTACATAATACAATAAGCATTTTTGTACATTGCCAACATAATCCAGCTAGGAAAGGCAGAAAGAGAAACTCTATTTAAAAGAGCTACAAAATGCATGGAATTTTGGAGAATTAAGTTACCAAGAAGCACAATGAACTTATATAAATATGAGAATGAAACAATGTGTTCAGAATAATTTTAAGAACTAAGCAATAAGAGAAAGACTAAATTCTATCCAACAAACATTTAAGTGACTTGTCAGTACAAGTGTTCTAGTGGGCAAGGATTATAAAGATAAAAATATTCATTGACCAATCAGAGGATTAATGAGGCAAGAGGTACACAGAAAAGTACATACAAATTATATAAGAACAAACTTCAAAGTACTTCTGGTAATATTGATAAGTTACCAATGATCCTCCAGGTCATGCTTCCTAACCCCGTAAGTCCCTGAGGCTCTATCACGGGCCTTCTTCTCTTTTCCCTCTACACTATCATGCTTGATGATCTCATTAGTTCCCATGTGTTCAATCATCATCCCTATGAAGATCATCCTTGAGATCTACTTAACCAGCTCTGTCCTTTCTCCTGTATTTTTTATTGTGCGTCTCAAACTGAATTTCTGAAGGAATCGCAAACTTCACATGTCCTCCCCAGAGCTTCCCTTGAAGAACATACATTGTATTGGGAGAGGGGTCATATCCCTCTAATACATACCTCACTAAGTTCTCATGAAACAAGGAAACTTTTATGTAGAAGATCAGATTTGAGCTGAGCTTTGAAGGAACATAGGGCCTGTAAGAAATTAAGATTGAGAGGAGATAACAAAGACAAGGAAGTTGGAGATGTTTATGAGGAATAACAAGAAGGTCAATTTGGTTAGACTGGAGAGTGTGTGAAGGGATATGTTTTATATATATATATATATATATGTATATATATATATATATATACACACACACATATATATAGATGTACACACATACATATAGATACACACACATATATACGCATACACATACACACATACATACACATATATACATATATACACATGCACATATATATATGCACACACACATAAAGGTAAGTTGGAGCCATTTTGTAAAGGACTTTAAACTCATAGGCAAAGAAGTTTCAATTTGATCTTACAGTCAAAGGGTACCACTGGAGTTTATTGATTGGAAGAGCAACAGGGCCAGACTTTTGCTTTAGGTAAATCATTTTGGCAGCTGTGTGATTGTAGAAGGAAGAGATAACATAGGGAGGCCAATTTGCAATGTGGGAATAAAGTTCAAGAGAGCAATCAGGGATCAGACTTGAAATTCATTTTAAGAGAGATTATATGTGACCCCATCAAACCTGATGAGATCATTGAGGTATGGGGTCTATATAGAGGGGAAGGCCAAGGATATAGCTTTGAGTGACACCTATACTTAATGAAAAGGAGGTGAATTATGAGGAAATAAAGAATGAAAAGTAGAAATGGTCAAGTATGGAGGAGGAGAATTAAGAGATGAGAGTGCCACAAAAACTACAGAAAATCTGGGTCCAAGAGAAAAAGGGTGCTTATTAGTGTCAAGAACTACAGAGAGCTCACATAGAATGGAGGAATTTTAAAAAGACTAGTGGTTTTTATAATTAATAAATCATTGATAGTCTTGGACAGAACAGTTTCAGTTGAGTGGTCAAATCAGAAATTCACATGCAATTATATTGGCTAGTCTGGGCCAATTAAAAAAAAGCAACCTTATCCAAGTTAGCCTACAGATTTACAGCATACCAAATTGCCAAGGGAAATCTTAGTAGAATTGCACAAAATAACAGGTTCTAAAAGGTCAAGAATATAAAATGAAATGATCATTATAAAAGGAGGAATAAATTCTCAAATTAGATTTTAAAGTAATAATTATCAGAACTACTGTTAACGGAGGCAGGAGGTGTTCCCAAGGGGTAGACTAGACCCCAAGCAGAAAGAGGGTTTAGCTAATGCCAATGGGTAGGGTAATTATTCCCCTGTACTTACGCTAAAGCATCTGTCCTCTACTTTAGCACAAGTCCTTTTAACTCTGGCTGGAGTTAAAAATGCAAAATCATTTGGATGTAATATTTCACAAAATCTACCACAAATTTGATTTATGGCTCAGCCCCATCCCTAAATTGTAGCTCTGGAAAAATATCCAAATACAATTTATACCTTATTCGCCCATAAGATTCTTATCTCCATTTTATCCTCAAATGACACAAAAGAAAATATTTTCACAGGTACATTTATTTCTTGCAATTGAAAGACAATTAAAATCAATGTCAGTATGTGCAGCTTTGACTAGGGGACAGCTATGTCCTTAGTAGCATCTCTGCTAAAGACTTGAGGTGACAACTACCCTTGCAGACCTCCTATAACCAGAATCTCAGAGGAAAAGTAACAAAGTCATCTTATATACTGTTCTGGCTCTCACGGTCTGGGGTCCATGAACTCATTCTGCAAGCATACCATCCAGGCTACATCCAGTGCTTTCTTGTCCAGAGGCTAGGTGGCACAGAAGATTGCTTGTTTATTTCACTTTGAAGTGAGAAGACTTGAGTTCAAATCTTACCAAAGGTTGTACTAGTTGTATGACCCTCGGCGAGTAACTTAATCTCTCTTAGCCTCAGTTTCTTCATCTATAAGTAAGGATAATAATAGCACCTACTTAATGAATTGTTTTGAGGGTCAAATAAGATGACCTATATAAGTAATATTGATTATTATTTTTATCCAAACAACTGCCACATTACAATCTCTAGCTAGTAAGAATCCATGTTGGCTTACATCTGATTAGTAAAGTGGAAGATAAGGGGAACTTGGGGATCTCCTAATGCATAAGTGGAATGACTTTCATCTGGAATATTTCCCTGCTGGCTCAGTCTCTATCATGGCTCTTGCATTGTATGCTATGCCTCCTCCCCTCCCCACAGACAGTTTATACTGTTGAGATTTTAACTTATCAGTCTGGTGCAACAGTCACATACAGTTGATATAGGCTAAAAATTATGGTACAGAAAGTAGTGATGCAGACTAGATAAGCCAGACCAAGATGTCAATCGTCATAGCAGCCTGACCAATAGAAACCAAGAACAAGGACAATTGGTACAGACTTCTTAATTCTATAGGAACTAGGAGGAAAATGGGAGAGAATTCTGGCAGAAAATATATTTAGACAAACATTTTATACCACATGGAACAACAAATCTAAATAGAAAAAAATGACCTAGTTATAACTCGTTGCTGCCTGCTTGCAGCATGCTGACTACTTGCAGCACTAGGAGACTACTTGATTGCTACCACCCTGCAGCAACCCTTGTTGCTGTCTCCGTTGGGGAGCCAGCTGTCTCCCCGCAGCAACTGGACCACTTTGTTTACCTCACCAGGCTTTGGACATCTCCGGCCGCAGTCACTGCCCACAGTCACTGCGTCTTACCCTAGACAGAGCACCCACACAGACTCCGGATCACTTCACGCAGCATGCCTTTATTGCAGCGGATTACATCTTGTTCTGTTCTCTCTCGGCTTCCCTCCTCCTCTCTCCCTCTTGTCTCCCACGTCTCCTCTCCCTACCCCTGACCTTAGCCTTTGATAGGGGTAGCTATCACGTGCCCCAGCAACAAGCCTTGTCCTATCAGAGAGGAGATGGATGGCGCATACTCAATACAAGCCGTCTTATCACGGGGAACGTTCTGTACCCAGATAAGAGACTGCATAATACACTCCCCAGACTGCAGAATACACTCAAGACCAGAGGCTCCTTTTTACCCTCTTGGGACTCGGCAGCCTCTGTAAGGCAGTAACAATAAATCATTGCACTGTTAGAGAAGAATGGCACTAGTGGTACCAGTGGTACTAACGGAACTAGTCTGACCTTTGCAAGTGAGGACGGGGAAAGATTCATAATAACAAACAGGATAGAATGGATGATAAAAAACAAAATAGACAATTTAGTCACAAAACAATTTAAAAACTTCTGAATGAACAAAATCACTTCAGTGATATGATGATGGCAGAGTACTGCAAGACTATCAAGTCCTTGGTTTCAGCAACCATATCTTTCAATGTAGCTTAAAAATGCTTTTTAGTCTGTCATAATTGCACTTAATAGATTCAGTCCAAAATTCTAGCTTATCTAGTTTTGGATTCAACCTCCGGCATCTGACACTTTAGCTGAGTATGTGTCATTTGCAAAATTTATCATCATGTCACCTATTCCAATTCATAAGAAAATGTTAAAGAGCCCAAGGCCAAGCACATATTTCTGGGGTAAACCAAGAAAGAACTTCCATGTTGACACTGAATCCTCAATGACTGCTCTTCAGGTTTGGCCATTCAACCAACTTTAAATCAAGCTCCCCTGTTATCTAGCTCACAGCATTGGTATAATACAGCGGAATGACAGCTCCTTGAAGACACATTATTTTTTTGGCCTTGAACTCCTAGTGCCTATCGGCATTGTTCCTGGCACATGAGTATAGACTAATGGTTGCTTAATTGAATTGTTATCATCCAGAAGATGATGACAAAGCTTGTCAAAAGTTTTGCTAAAATCGGTGCCAGGTATATCTATAACAACCTTTTGGTCAATAAACCAAGACAAAAAGAGAATTGATGTTAGTCTTAAATGATGTGTTCATGACAAAACCATGTTAGCTTTTTGGGAATACAGTTTCCTTTTCTATATGTTCATTGAATGTCATTTTAATAATGAGTTCTAGAATTCTGGTAGGGATAGTGAAGACCACTAGTTCATAGCTTGCAGATTCTACTCTATTTCTCATTTTAAAAAATCAGAATATCATTTGTCCTTCTTTATTCCTATAGTATTTCTCTTGTCCTTTGTGATTTTTCAAAGATCACTGTTATTGGGTCAGAAACAAAATTCTGGTTCCCTCAGTACCCTGATCACATGCTGTTCTGTCAGTATCCTGGGAATTCAATAGGAACTAAGGACGTGAGGTCATCCTGGACAGCTGGGTGTCCTCTTATTATATTTTAGGTTTCAGCTCCATATTAGAAATCTCTGTACTGTCTTTTCTGGTCCATAAATTAGTATCCTTGAAAGAGGAATCAAGTAAAACCAGAATTCATATTTTGCCTTTCCTACGTAGTGTTTCTGTTGTCCCATCCCATCTGACTAGCAGTCCTATCCCTTCTTTACATATACAAAAAATAAAGGAAATGAGATGCAAACATCTAGACCACCAGAACTGAGCAACTGTAAGCTTCTTGGGGCCCTAGCTCATGGTTCACTTCCCATAAATTCTTCTGTTCTTGTGTTAATTAAATCTGGTCTCACAGCTTGGTCAATCATCATTATCCCTGGACATGGTTGGCTGCCTGACTGTCACCCACTGCTTTAACAAAATCTGTTCCCTATCTGCCTATTATTTCACCTTCAGTACCTATTTTATGTCTTTGTTTTTTTGTGGTGCAATCACTTACAGGACCTTTTTAGGAAAAACACCTTGCAACTTTTAATTGGATATTAAAAACCACTCCCTTCATAGGACTCACCATACCAACTCTACTCACTAATAACTGATTTATATGGTCAAGAAGTCCTATTTCTGGCATACACCATGTCTGTATGACCCTAAGTAAGTCATTTAAATCATCCATGTTCTAGGCAAACTTCTAAGCCCATAATTTATGAAGGAGACCTTGGACTGCACTGGAAAAGACAGTGTCCTCATCTAGTGGTTCCATAAGCTGGTGCCAAGGGGCCAGTTCTTATCCCTAGCCTTATCCAAGGTTGTACTTATTGGGAAATGATTAACAACTGACTCTCTGAAAAAACAAAACCGAACAAAGTTCCTACGACAGATGTTGAAGTTTAAATCTGTATTATTAACCCTTTCCCACGTCTAGAATATCAATAAAACAATCAAATAAGCTCCAGTTTGCAGCCTTTGCCAATTTCCCAGGTCTAAATGCTCACTCTGAAAATTGTCTCTTGGGAGCCCCGTTTGAACTGGCTCCAGTGTACCACTTTCCCTGTCCCTCTTAATATAGAACTTTAAAGTTTTCAGACCATGCTCTACATATTGCCTCAACTGAGCTTCTCCAAAACAAAACAGATTCACATATGGTAAATGACTGGCCCACAGTCACATACCTAGTAAATGACTACAGCAGTATTTGAATAGAAATCTTTCTAACTCCATCTTCGGCACTCTATGCAGGCTACCATTCTAGCTAATTGAAAAGGAGCCTAGGAACAAAGATTTAAAGCTGGCGCAGGACTCGGAAGCCATGTGGTTCAATCGTCTCATTTTACAGATGAGGAACCTGAGTCCAGAGAGGTGGTTATTTGGCCAAGGTCATGCAGATAGCAAGTGTCTGGATTTAAACCTAGATCTTCCAAGTCTAGGTGGAGGCAGACTTAAACTCAGATCTTCTAAGTCCCGGTGGAGGCTAGAGACAAGTTGTTTTTTTTTTTTTTAAATAAGATACTAGCTTGCTCCTGAAATTCCCAGCCCATGACTTTTATGAGCCTTCTTGGAAACCAATGCCATGTGAAATGACACTTTTGAGGTGGGTTGTGTGAAACCCTGTAGCATCTCATTGGGAGGGGCCAGGAACATCAGCCAAGCAGAATCAGATTATAGATCAACTGTCAGGTAGGAAAAGAAATCTTTCCTACTTTGGACAGATTGTTTGCTGAGTATCATTAACCATTTGGGACATATTGCTGTTTTTTAAAAAATTATTTTCTAATCCAGAAATATGAAAATGAAACCCCGTTATGACAAAATAATATCCCATCCCTTATCAGAGACAAAGCCTTCAAATCTGATTAGAAAGAAGAGGTATATTGGAGGACATTAATATGAATTTAGTCTTTGGGAGCTGGCTAAGGAGGGACAGGGAGTCTCTTACCAGAGGCCAGCAATAAAACAAAATCAGCTAGTTTTAGTTACTGCTCAATCAGAGATTCTGAATGGAACAGGAATTTTTTCCTTTCAAAGAGTCCTAAGCTTTCAGAGTGGGAAGGGACCTTTGAAAATAGAAGAAGCAAGTGGAAAAGATAGAATTTGAACCAAGGTTTTCTGTCTTCAATTTTCAATGCTTCAGCTGCTTCTCAGGGTTTAGTATTTGGGGGTGATTGAAAAGAAGCACCAATTGACACTCATAGAATTATAGATTTAATTTAGAGATTGTATAGTACAAATCTCTTCATTTTCTGGTTGAGGCAACTGAGACCTAGCAAGGGAACTTATGACTCCAAGTTCATTTGGAAATGCCCCCGAATCACAGTTCCAGTTTGATTCAGTTTTTGTATGTTCAATGTCCCACCTGCCCATTTCCAGGTGAGCTTGCATCTCTGAAAACAACAACAACATCTTAAGACAATTAGTGGCTCCAAAGAGGCATATGAATTGGCTCCACCCTGGTAAAAGCATCTTGGCATATGGTTTAAACCAGTTGTGGGTAACTGACATTAGTAAGTTAGGGCAATGTCTACCTCAAGCATGTGAAGACTTACCCTATAGAATGGTTGGAGGAGAACATTTTCTTCCAATGGCCATGAGCATAGAAGCAGGTTCTATGGAGTGCTTAAATATCAGAGATCAGACATCAAAGATGCCATGGTGTCACACTGCATCCTGGGCCATCGCTGGTGTTCTTGACTTTTGTCTTGCTACTGAACTTCAATGGCTCTGGAAGAGAGAGTGAGGCTGATGACTTTGTTAAACTCTGCTTTACTTAAACCCAATTCACATACAAGTCAAGACATCACCCCATAATGAAAATGAAGGATGAACAACAACAATAATTAGGACTATGTGTGAATGTCCCCCAAGGCAGTCCATGTCCTCTTCTCTCTATTCTATTTAGATTGGTGAACTCCTCAGCTCTCCTGGATTCAATTATCATCACTATGAAGGTTATTCTCATGTATGCTTATTCATTCCTAACCTCTTCCCTTATTTCTTGCATCTCCAATGCCTATTGAACATCTTAAATTGGATATCTCACAGGCAACTTATACTCAACATGACCAAAATTGGATCCATTCTTTCCCCTTGACCCCCTAACTCTTCCTAGTTTCTCTACTGTGACTGAGGATACCATCATCCTCCCAGTTGCTCAGACTCACAAGATACACATCATCTTTCGCCCTTCATTTTCTCTCATGGACAAATAGAGCTATGGAATTAGACAATCTGGGTTCAAACGCAGGCTCTGCTACTTACCACCTTTGTGACACTGGGCACTTCACTTCCAAAAGCCTCATTTTCCTCCTCTTTAAAATAATTAGGGCATTGGATTAGATGATCATTTTTGTAACTCAAATTTTGTAACTTTTGTAACTCTGTGTCCTAAGTTCTGAAATCTAGGCTTGTAGCAGACAAAATGATATTATATGAGGAACCCACTTCAAGTGATGATTATGTTTTAATAAAGGACTTTTAAGGATGAAAGAATTTAAAAGTCAAAGAAATTAATTTCTAATGGTAGAATCACTGAAAGTGCATTTCTTTTGTATTTCTTAGGAAGCCTCTGAAAATTTCTCAACAGAATTATCAGTGAATAGCCACTCTTGACAGCACTGACCTGGCCAAAAGGAGACCTGTACTTGATTCAACCAAAAATGTGTTACATGACCTTGGATGAATCAATTTCCTACTAGAGATCTCAATTTCCTCATATTTAAAATGAAGAGTTTGGATTATATGCTGTCTAAGGTGCCTCTCAGCTCAGAGATTTGAATTCTGATATTCTGAGATTTTGGAGTTCTCTAAAAAATGCAAGTTTCTCTAGCTTCAGCTAAAAAGCAGAGGAATGACCCTTCCAAAATCATGATGAGAGGAAAAAGGAGAAGGGGAGGGGAGCTCAATCATCTATATAAGTTGAATTGCTTGGCCCAGATCATTCAAGAGGGCATAATCAATTGTACTTCTTCCTGTGACAGAGAGAGAGAGAGAGAGACAGAGAGACAGAGAGAGAGACAGAGAGAGAGAAGAAGAAGAAGAAGAAGAAGAAGAAGAAGAAGAAGAAGAAGAAGAAGAAGAAGAAGAAGAAAGGAAGGAAGGAAGGAAGAAAGGAAGGAAGGAAGGAAGGAAAGAAGAAAGGAAGGAAGGGGACCACATAACTTTGTTTTCTTTCCATCCTTCAAGGATCCTCTTAATGGTCACATGAAATACCCTGTAATTCCAATAAACTTAACATGTAAGGAATGCATAATAGATCTTGATTGCCTTTCCTTTTCACCAAGGGTCAGTGAGAGAAACTATGGAACAAAGCAGGAGTCGTTCTGAGCCCCCATCACTCAGTCTCCATCTCCATAACAACATGGTATGCTTGCTTCCCTCCACCAGCCTTCTTGTGGAGCTTTGTTTTCATGTTTTGGTTCTTTTCCTGCTGATTGGAGAACTTCTGTTGCCATAGCAACAGAATGCAGCATTTTAGTGAAGAAAGCAAGTTTCTGTGTGTTTCTTGATGTGTGTATGAGTGTTTCTTTTAGTCAGGCATGAGGGTGCCTACGAATGTTCACATGTACGTGAGTGTGTATGAACATAGGTGTGTGCTCATAATTGCATATTGATTCTCTTCCATATGTTACTGTATAATCGTATACATACATATCAGTGATTGGGTATGACTCACATATATCATAGAATTTTCAGGCTAGAAAGGACCTCAGCATCTATCTAATCTAACCAATGCACAACAAGAATCCCAACTCTAATCAAGTAGTCACCCAGTCTCTGCTTAAAGATGTAGAAGGAGGGGAAGAAGCAGCCCAGTCCACTTTGGCACCACTCTCATAGTGAAAAAGCATGTCCTGATAGCAAGCTGAAATCTGTCATTTGTAACTTCTATCCACTGATCCCAGTTCTGATTTCTAGGGCCAGACTAAAAGAGTCAAATATGTCTGTGTGTTACATTAACTTTTGAAGAAATCCATCATGTTCATGTTGAGTCTTCTCTTCCCCAGGCCAAACCTTCATTGTTTTCTCATATGACTTTTCGCTATGGTTGTTGCCTTCCTTTGCACGTACTCCTAAGCTTTAATGTGCTTACATAAATGGTAGCCAGAATTCTTATACTTGTCAGAAGGTCACCAGGGTAAGGAACAAACCTGCCACTTGGCATCTTCCTGAAATGTGGCCCCTAGAACTGGATGAAACATCACATGAGTGTAGATTTAGAGCTGGAAGGGAACTCAGAGGTTATAGAGTCTACACTTCTTGCTTTATAGATGAAGACTCAGAAACACAGTTAACTTAAATGACTTACCCTGGGTCCTGTAGTTAGTAAATTCATCAGGCAGGATTTAAATCTAGATATTTTCCCAAGCCCAGCACTCTATCCATTGCTCCATGTTACCTCTTAAAAAATCAAAACCAAAATCTCCAGATGTACACTAGATGTGTCTGATCAGGGCAGAGAACTATAGGACTATAATCTCCCTAGTCCTGGACCCTATACCTCATCCTTCAGTGCTTTGTAGAAATTTTATGTTGGTTTCCTTACTTATATGCTCTTTATCCCCACTGGAAGCTAAGGTTTTTTGGGGGCAGGGATGCTTTCATTTTTGCCAGTGCCTCATATGGTGCTAGTATGTAATTTGCAAATACTTGTGGAGTTAAATTGAACTGTATCTGTAAAATAATGTGATTATCCCCATCCTGAGATTCCCCTCCTTAGAAATGTACCCCAAGGAGGTCAATGAGAAAAAGAATGATCCCATAGACACTAAAAATGTGGAGCAGTCTCCTTCCCCTTTTTTAAGTAGGAGAGAACTGGAAAGAAAGTGGATGCCCTTCAATTGGGGAATGAGCAAGTAAGATGTGGTACATGAATGTGATGGACTATTATAGTAATGAAGGACTCCTGAGAAGAATGGGAAGCCACGTAATTGAAGACAACATCAGTAAGCAGAGTTTGGGAGACAATATACACAATTACCACCACAATATAAATGGGAGGAATACAACCAAGTCACCTGCAGCTTCATGGGAAATGATAATGTTGGGCTCCAAAGAAGTGATATGAGATTCTTCCCTCCTTCTCTCTTCCCCCTCCTCTCCCCATATTTTGGAGAGGAATACGTTTATGGGTTTGGAATACTTCACAAATAGCAGACCTGATGGATGTAATGGTTTGTTTTATTGACCTTCCCTCCACCCATTTTTTAATCCTTGCAAAAATGAATTTCTGGAAGGAAGAGGGGAAGGGACAAATTGAAGAATGAAGGTGATGACAACAGCCCATTAGCAAAAATTTAAATTTACTAAAAATAAGGCTAAACTTACTAAAAAAAATAAGATTAGATGACTTCTATGGTCCTTTCCAGTTCTGTGATCCTAACAGGCTCATAATGCTACCTCTTGGACAATTGCCAGATCTGGAGGTTAACGCCCACTTGACCTTCTGAAAAATATAATAATGGCTAACATTTGCAGGCTACTTTAAAGCTTTGGAAGAGGCAGGGTGCTTAGCAGGCAACTTTGAATTCTCCAAAACCCTATGAGGAAGGTCACTATCATTGTCCCCCTCTTATAGGTGAGGAAACTGAGACTCAGAGAAGTTAGAGAACATGCTCATGGTTACACACCCATTAAGTGTCAGGGGAAGGATGAGAACTTGTGTCTTCCCTGACTCCAGGTTCAGTGCTTTTTCTCACTAAATCCTGAGGACATTGCTTGTTCAAAATCTGGGTAGTCTCACAATGTCACTCTAGTAGTGTGTGTGTGTGTGTGTGTGTGTGTGTGTGTGTGTGTGTGTAGGTAGGTAGGTAGGTGGGATGGGGCAGAGGGAGGGTAGCTATGCTTTTTAGTGCTTCTGTTTGGGGTATTTGGTAGAGGGTATCTATCCTTGCAGAACCAACTCTGGCTGGGGAAATCCAGTTAGGTAAACTTTAGGAAGCTGTCATTTTTCCAGGAGAGAAAAGTTTTGAATGTTTTTTTTTTCCCCCATGTATGAAGGAGTGGGCAAAACTGATGCTATGATGTCCTGAAGATGAGAATGACCTTGGCTTTAATCTCAATTCAGCTCTTGCCCATTCTCCTCCCCCATCTTTTCTCTCCCTTCCCTTTTTCCAATTCCCCATCCCTCAGAGGTGGATTAAGTCTCTACTGACAGGCTTCAGAGATAGAATTTCTGCCAGAATTAGAGGAAGGATCTCTATTAGATAGATACAGTGCCTTATCGCTGGCTTGTCTCCCTTCTCGGACTGGCTGCTCACTCCTTATCACACCTTTCTTCCCCTGATCTCTCTTCTTCATCTTATCAAATTTCTCTTAATTTCTTTCCCCCTCCTCCCTCAGTTTCTCTACACAAGCTTAGAAAAGAGAAGAAATCTGCATTCATGCCTCAATTGACATTTAGGGTCTTCCTTTCTTTCCAAAGATTTCTGGGTCTCCTCTCTCCTTATACATCCCCTCGATCTCTTTCTTCTCCTGATTAGGAGAGCCAAATCTAAGTCCCTGCCAAGGATCATGGCTGCCCAAGCTTTCCTTAGTTTTTATGGTGGTCAGGGAAATGGGTTAAGCCTAGTCTGTGGACTTTAACCATTTTAACCTTTGTGGTTAAAAAATGATACTAAGTCGGGGGGAGGAAAAGCACTGGACTTTGAGATAGAAGGCAGAACTTGAAGTCTCAACCGGAAGGATCCTTGCTTCAGAACTGGAAGGGACATGCAGGGCCATCTACCCCAACCTTTTATCTTCTAGGAGAGAAAAGTGAAAGCCAGAAAGGATGAGGTAATTTACTGAAGGTCACATAGTGACAGAGTTAGGATTTGGACTTGGAATATCCAACTCCAGAATTATTGGTTCATCTGTTCTACCAAGCTAGCTGAGTAATTTCGAGTAACTCACCTCATCTTTCTGGCTTCTGGTGCCTTATTGGATTACATAGCCTCTGAGGTTCATTATTCTGTGCCTTTGTCGAATACCGGGGGAGCCACCTGTAGCACCGGACACTCAGAGAATCTTGGGAGATGAAAAGTGTTCTAGTTCTGATAAGAACTGAAATTCTTAGCCTGGCATGCAAAGCCTTTTACAGTCTGGATACAATTTACTCCTACAGTTTCACCACACAGAACTCCCCATCAAATATTCCACGTCCCTAAGTATTTGCTGCTTTCCAAGCATTCCTCATGATTTCTGACCTCTTGGCCTTTTATTACCCCAGTTTCTGTACATGTAATATGATTGCTTAGGCTAACATTGGAAAAATTATTTAACTTATTTGTGCCTTAAACCCCAAGCCTTTGATAAACTAAGTCATAAATAGTCTGTGATTTGCATTGTGCAGGGAACTTTCCATTCCCCAAATCACAGTTCTCTTGCAATGGTGTGTGCTTTATCTGGATATACAAAGAAGAAGAAAATTAGGCAGTCAATTCATGCTTTCCAAGAACTGACAGTCTATTTGGGCTTTTTGGTATGTATATAGATAATCATGATACAAGATGCAGTTGAAAGAAACAAAGGAGAGATTCTAAGTGCTCTAGGAAAATATAAGGAGGAAGCAGGTGTGGCAACACATTCCTGTACCTGCTGCCACTGAGGGGAATCTCAGTCTGAGATGGGTGGATTACTTGAGTTCAGGAGTTCTGAGATGCCATAGAACTAATTGGGTGATTATACCATCTGGCATCTATATGGAAAGCTCCCAGGAAGGAGGACCCACCAGCATGACTAGGTAGAAATGATTTGGCCCAGATTACTAACTGGAGAAGGCGAGATCTCCTGTGCTGGTCAGCTGGAAAATCAGGCTCAGGAGTGGCTTGTTGCACTTACATATAGCCTGGACAAGACAGGGAGATCCAGTGTGGGGGAAAAAGGGAAGAAAGAAAGAAAAGAACCAGAGAAAGAAACAAAAGAAATGAAAACATAAGGTTGGAGAGAATGCCTTTCCCTTGTTGGTTTTTTTTGGGGGGGCATCATTATGTTAATTAATTAATCAACATGCAATATCTATTAAGTACCTATTTTGTATTGGATGCTGTGTGAGATGCTGGGGGATAAAGATATGATTACATCAGGGAGGGCTTCATAGAAGAGGTGGCATCTTACCTGAACATTGAATAAAGAAAAGAATTTCAAGATGTGAGGAGGTGTAAAGAGACCCCCTGGTGTAGTGGATAGCATCAAGCATTCCCACATTCGAATTCTGTCTCTGACACATGCTGGCTGTGTAACCCTGGGCAAGCCATGCAACTTCACAGTGCCTCAGTCTACTCTCTAAGACTATTAGTCATGGAACTGATGCTGATCTGCACTGGGGGTAAGAGTTTTCTGCAGCAATGGAATTGCATCCCTACATTGCCTACAACAGGCAAATGAAACCAGGGATGTGGGAGGAGAATATTGGAAGTCTGGGAGCTGTCCTCTGTGAATTCTAGAGATGAGAGTGGGGCAGGAAATAATCAAGGATTGGCTCCCAGGCTAGCTCGTCTGAATGTTGGACGAATGAAAGGGAATAATATTGAATAATGCTGGGAATGTAGGTTGGAACCAGATTATAATGAACTCTAAACCATACACTGTGGAGTTTCTATTTTGTCCTATAAACATTTGGGACTCAGTGAAGATTTTTCTCTAACTCATCATATCTGTGTAGTAAGAGCTCTCATTTGGCAAATGGGTGGATGATGGATTGAAGAGGAAAGGGCCTAGAAAGCAAGAAAACTGGTTAGGAAGTGCTTCTAAGAGTCTGATGGAAGTAGCAAGGGTTTGAATGAAAGCAGGGATGCATATAAATTCAGAAGATGGGTCAGAAGAGAGAAAGGTTAAGGAAGTACAATCCAGAGGATGTGGCATTTGATTGGTAGGTAGCTGGCAGGGTCACTAAAGCATGAAGACCTGATTTAAGCCCTGCCTGACATCAGCTATGTGACCCTAGGAAATTCACTTACCCTTTCCAGGCCTCATTTTCCTTATATGTAAAATGTGGAGAGTGGCACTCAAGGCCCCTTCTAGCTCTGATTAGGTTGGAAGACTGAGACAGAGGGGAGCACAGGAGAAAGCTGGGATTCAATCTGGGGTAACTGGAAGATTGTATTTCCATCAGGAGGAATTGAGAAAAGAAACACATTTAAGGCCTAATTGTGGAAACAGGCATTGCTACTCAAGTCACAGGACCCTAAGATCATGGATATGGGTAAGGAAGGGCCCTTGGGGGTCATCCAGTCCAACCTTGTCTTCTTTTAGATGAGTGAATTAAGGTTCAGAGATTTCCAATGACTTACCTAGTGTCTCACATTTTCTTGAGCCCCCTTCATGATAACATACTACCTCTTAAGACAGAAGAACTGAGATGAAATCTTGTCTTCACATTAACTTACCTGTGTGACCTTCCACTTAATCTTCCTGTGCCTTAGTTTCCTCATCTGTAAAAGGCAAGGTTGGACTAGATGGTCTCTGAGAGTCTTTTTAACTGTAAATCTACGATCCTAAGTTATTTCTCATCTCTGACTCTTCTGTAAAAAATGAGCAGGACAAGATGGCCTCTGATGTACTTCAAGCTCTAACCCTCTGATCTCATGACCTTCTCTGAACTTGATTTTCCTCACTTCCAAACTAAATTGGTTGCACTTGTTCCCTTTTAGTTCTAGTCTGTGACTGACCTTAACAAAATGTTTATTAATATCATGAGAATGGTTGAGATATTGAAGATATTTTAAAGGAGAGAAGAAGATTTAGAGCAGTCACAGAAAACATCCTTAAGGGATTTTATGAGGACGATCAGTCAGTGGAGAGAGAGAGGGGAGAACCACAGCGTGAACTCAAGTAATCATAGTTCTAGAACTGGCAAGAGCCCCAGAGTCCATCAAGTCTGACCTCTCTGTTTTACAGCTGAGGAAACTGAGGCCCAGGATGATGAAGGAATTTACTGGCCACCATAGACTCATAGATCTGGAACTGGAAGGGTCCTTGGAGAGCATCTAATTTAACTCCTCACTTTACAGATGAGGAAAATGCATCCTGAGGTGGTCGAGTGATTCTCCTAAGTTCCCAAAGCTAGTAAAGAAACCAAGCTTGGGCGGAGCCAAGATGGCAGCGTAGCAGCAGCAACATATCGCAGCTCTCACATAGCCACCCCAAAATACCCATAAAATAGGACTCTAAACCAATCCTAGAACTCCAAAATGCACACAAAGTTACTTCCCACTAAAGTCAGCTCGGCTACAAGGAACCATATCAGCACTGCGAACCGAAACCAGCCTGGCCTGAAGCCGCGGCTATGCCCCGGGGGTGGCTGGATGGGA
>CM053581.1:408686712-408720646 GCA_028627135.1 Pseudochirops cupreus
CCCGCTTTTTGGTTAGCTCTTGGAGTAGACTTGGAAACTTTCCAGTTGGGCAACAAACTGATCACTGGGCAACAATTGTTAAGCAATCAACTGATGGCTACCTTTTGGCTTCTGTATTTTCCCTGCTTGTGTAGCAGCTGACTAAGTTGTGGTTTCCCCCTGGTAACAGTTATGTTGTGACTTTTGTCTATATAAGCCCTGAGGAAATGCATCTTGGGGCTGCTTGATTTGGGTGGGGCTCACCCCTTGCAGTCCTGGGTTTGTTAAACTCCACTTAAAACATGAAAGGTCTCACTCTAATTTCTTATTACAACAAAAGAAACAATTCCCCCTTTTTGTGGGACGCTAACACTGTTTCATCCCTGATTCTCCATCTAATCAGTGGTTCTTAACCTTCCTAAGCTGTGACCCTTTAATACAATTCCTCATGTTGTGGGGACCCCCAACCATAAAATTATTTTTGTTGCTACTTCATAACTGTAATTTTGTTACTGTTATGAATTGTAATGTAAACATCTGATATGCAGGATGTATTTTCATTGTTACAAATTGAACATAACCCACAGGTTGAGAACTGCTGATCTAGATGATCTTTCCCACCAATCTGTTGAAATACCTGCAGGCTTCACGGTGGATAACAGAGGCCAAAAGCTCATATAGGGACCCAGAGACCCATTCCACCTCACTCTCTATCTCTATATACATTCATCTCAAATTCAGAGTGGTGAGCACAGGGGAATCCCCACTTGAAAAGAGAACTTGGACCTGATGCACTATACAGAAAATCACAAGTGAGAAGACCAGTACGGGTCCCACATCCAAAATCATAGGATCATAGATTTAGTATTCAAAGACAGCTGACATGTAATCCATTACATCCCCTCACATGACAGTTGAGGAAGTCAGTATATTATAAGAGGAGAAATAATGAGCTTAGACTTGAAACTTGGCCCTTTGATTCCAAATCCAGTCAATGCTCTCTCCACTGCACCGTCCTGCCTCCCAAAGGGAAAAAAGAAATGAACACATGAGCAGTTATACAGATTCATCCCAGGTCAGTGCTGGATCAAGAGGAGGAAATATAGGGCATACGGTAAGCTGACCATTTGTCTGACTTGGTCCCAAGTGATCCTATTCCTGCCTCAAGGTTCAGTTCTCTGTAGTGACCAGGTCCATTCTCAATCAGGGGCTGATGTGTCAGGCTGTTTATATGTCATACTGCTATGCCTGTTCCTTTATGCAAGCTGGGATTCACATTGTTTGTGATCAGGATCTTGGGCCAAAGGAAGAATCTAATTAATCAAATAATTCCTCCTCTTGAATTGGTTTCTTATTTGATTCACTGCCCAGATGACTGTTACAGCCAGTAGAAGAATAGAATAAAGGCCTAGGATTGTCATTGTCCTGATTCTTCACATGAGGGAGACTAGAGGCATCAAAGGCCTCCTCTGCATTTCCCAGACCAACTCCCTTCTTCCCTAGTTTCCCTGATCCTGCCTTCCCATCTCCTCCAGGTCCCCCAGTCCCTAGCCTAAGGCTCTCAAAGGAGCAATTCAGAGAGAAGCAAGTACAGTGTTCAATCCTAACCACCAGGAGGGCTTTCTAGAGCTAATCAGCATTTGTAAATGAAGATTAATGACAAGGCAAACAGCCCCACTGCGTGATAACTCCAAAGCCTGACCTAATCTTAATGAAATCTACAACATATATTTATATACATAATAATGAATTTTTCCTGCCTTGGATGTAACTTGCTGGGGCAAGTTAGAAGCAACCCACTCAATGGCTGTGCCTGTCACTTGTCCTATTTCAAAGAGCTCTCCAGCAGCCCCCAGCCAGCCCAGGCAGCCCTGCTGGGTCAGATGGAGATGTGGCCAAGTTTTCTTGTTTTCTTTGTTTCATATTTGCTTTTAACTCCTTGGTTTCGTAGGAAGAGAAAAAGCCTTACTATCAGAGAGGAAGATGGAGGGTTTAAAATACACTGTCCTGAAAACAGGAAGACCACGGTGCTCATTGCTTCTGCCTCTGATTAAGTGGGCGTCCTTTGGCATATGGCTTCACCTTTCTGGGCTTTAGCAATGTGGCATCAGTAAGATGAGAAGCATTTCATTACTCAAGTGCTAAGATAACTTCTCGGTTGAATAGTCTATGTTCTAACATTCTCTGTTCTAAGAACCTTCTGAGCCCTGACATTGTATGCTTGAGATCCACCCCCACCCCCACCCCAGACCTGTCCCTTAGGGCCCAGAATGTGAGATCTGTAAGGGACATTAGAATGTGGATTTACAGAGCTGAGAAAGAGCTTAAAATGTAGGATGTCAGAGCTGGGAGAAAGGTTAGAACATCCCTCCCAGTTCTGATGTTCCATATTCTAAAGTCCTGCCCATATTTGACGTTTCAAATCCTAAGGTGCTTCCTAGTTCTGAATTCTATGATCTAAGCTTCCTCCCAGTTACGAAATCCTATATTCTAAGCTCCTTCTCAGCTCTGTAATTCCATGTTCTAAGGTCACTCCCTCTTACATTCTGGGTTCTGAAGCCTCTCTCAGTTCCAGCATATTATGCTCTGACATTTAATGAACTAAGGTCCTTTGAAACTCTAGTATCTAAAACAAGCCAGGGTATTAATGAAATACATAGTAGATCTTGTGGGAGGCAAGGGAGAAGAGTGATGAATATGTAGGGGAATGATGAAAGGGAGAGTTCTTTTCACAAAAAAGAGCCTCCCTAAAAGGTTAGGTAAGAACATCGTGCCAGATTTGGGCTGGTCACAGCTATTGCCAACTGATCCAAGCTGGTAACCTTTTGATTACTCAGCCTAACAGGGAAGGAAGCTTAGATATCCCCAAATAGCAAGTGAACCAAATATCTCTGTTATTTGACTTTGAAATGTGCTTTTGAAATACGAGTGGGTCTGACCAGGAATTATTAACTTTCTTTGATATTTCAGAGGATCTGAGATCTCATCAATGTCTGTACGCCTTCAACTGATACAGATGGCGATCCACCCACTCTTTTCTCATCCTGGGTGACTCTCCACCATGGCTTCCCATAAATCCTCCAGTGATTCTCAGCATTCTAAAGACTTTCCTATGATCTTTTTAATATTTCTGTGAATAGCAATACAACTAAGTCTCAGGCTGTCAGCCTGTTATCCATCATTCTCACCACAGGATTATCCCTCCTTTTCCCATTCTTGATGGTGACTTTGATGTCACTTTTCATGATAATATGTTGAAGTCTAAGGATAACCACCATGCTATTTTCCATAGCCCCTTTGGTTCACCTGAAATTTTATTCTTTTGACACCACAGTGTGACTTGTTTACAATTACATAATATTGCTAGGAAAATATTGATGTAAAAAATATGACTTTTGTGGTAAAAATAAGGATCTTTGAAAGTTCTGTTTAATTTCCTAAATGTGATCTGGAGTAATATCCTTTTCTCATTCACCTCTGGTTCCAGATCATTATCCAGCCCCAATGCTTATTCAAGACATGTATAGTAATGAGCCATTTTAATGGGCTCACCATACAACTTCATATCATAATTTTAGCAATATACTTTTTACATCTATTTGTACTTTTTTTTCCTAGGTAAAGTGCTCATTCTCTCTCTTTCATGAAACTTCTTGAGGAAACTCTATGTTATTTTGCATTATGATAAAGTCAACCATCAGCCACAAACAAGGGTATCTGGGATCCTCACAAATGACCATTCATATTCTACCTGCAGTTTGTACAGTCTATCCTTTATAACTATGACACAGACCTTTATCAAACATTTGTATCCCTGAATACTGCCTTCTATAATATCGATACTTATTAGTCTTGCTGTGGTTGAATCTGTCATGAAATCTTGTATAACTTTAATATATGCCTGATATCCAGCTCATTGGGGGAGAGCCTTTAAGACCAAATTTTGATTTACTATGTCAAATGCTTTTAGGTGGAGGAGGTGGGACAGCAAATGGCACTTCGTAATCTCTATAATTCTTAGTAAAGTATATGATCCTGAACGTGTGGTCTATTATTTTAAAAATTCACCTAAGGAAGTTAGATTTCTCTTCTTATGTTTCCATAAATATTGCCCTATATTTGTACATAGATTGTAAAGATTTTGAAAGAGATCAGAAAATAATCATATGGATCTGCAATAGGTTTTATCTTCTTGGTAATGAATTTTTTTGGAATTTTTTTGGGGTAACAATTATGCCTAAAATCTTTTAAATTCTTTGAGAATCTTCCTTTGTTTGAATTACTTTGAAAATTAGTCCCTTAGAATATTCAATAACAGAGGGATTTCGGAAAGACAGGTACAGTAATACATTGTTGTGGAACTGTGAATTGGTACAACCATTCTGGAAAGTAATTTGGAGTTCTAAAAATTAAGTGGCTGGGATATCTATATTTTTTGATCTAGAAACTTCTCTGGTATCCATATACACAAAGCAGCAATTTACAACAAGAAAGGCTCCAAATGAACCAAAATATTTATAGGAAGACTTTTAATGGTGATAAATAACTGGACACAAAATAGATGACCATTGACTTGGAAATGACTAAACAAATTTTGGCACATGAGTATAATGGAATATTATTGCACTTTGAAAAATAATGGATATGATGAATACAGAGAGGCATAGAGAAATGAATATGGAGTAAGTCAAGCCAGAAAAAAATGATATACATAATGACTACAATGTCAATGGAAAGAATAAGCTCCACAAACCAAAAAAAAAAAAAAAAGAAGAAAGAAATATTGTGAAATTATGAATAAGAAACTGAGCCCCAAAGAAGTATTAAAAAAATTTTTTTCTCCCCTCCTTTTCAAAGGTGGACAGGGGTACATAAATGTGGAACACTACATACACGGTTTGACTTCTATAATATATTGCTTGTATATTTATGGTTCATATTTTTACACGTGCATTTATGTATTTATGATAATTTCCTGATCTCTCTTCTTCCTCTAAAAAAAAAATCTTTATTATAAGAGATGGCTCTCTGGGAGAGGGAATAGAAGTATAGGGGGAAACCTAAACAACACAAAAACAAAAGTTATCTATTTTAAAAGATTAACATTTTGTCATCTCGGATATGGAATTATTTTGCATATATTTTGTCAGGTTAATCTATTCTTCTCAATTTTATTTTCTTAAGTGACGTTGTTGTCTTCTTTTTGATTATAGTGGGGCACTGAGGTAGTAGTGGATCTACTCTTTTTGATGAAGGTCATTTGCAATAGACACGCCTGCAGATCTTTTCCATTTTATACCGATTTGTTACTTTCCAGATGAACTATGTACATTTTCAGAACGGCGAGGCTTTGTTGGACTGCTTTTTAGTGACCAGCCTTATCTTGATGAAATTTGATACACCACTAAAACATAGCCTGAGTCAGCTAAGTCTGATTCTGGGGAGAGTCTGCCATCTTGAATTAATGTGCAAACCAGTAAACACTTTCAAAACGCTTTATAATTGGTAATATTTGATGGATTTCATGCATTAGGTGAGGTTACAGGTTGAGATGAGTACATATGTTTTTTATTGCACACAATAATAGTGCAGTTGGGGTTCATTTAAATTAATCTCCTATGATTATATGAAGCATCTTTGTAGGTCACAGACCTAAGGCTTAATTGCATTGCTTTAAAAGGAGTAAAACTCCAAACTTCTTCCCAGTGTCAGTGCCTCAGCATATTGGGAATTGTTTTCATTGCTCTATTGATCAACATGGGTCAGGGATTAGAAATTAATCATGGAACAGTAGTTGAAAGCAATAAGATACCTGATGGCTAAGAAAGATGGAGGCTTGGTGGTATCTATTAAACAAACCTAGCAGAATGCAATTTGGACATTCATGAAAGGTGAAGGAATTTCACATTATGGAGAGGCCCAATGCATTGGTAATCATCTCCACACAGAGGTGGACCCCAGACTACTGAGGTTACCAGCTTTAGTGCCCTTAAGTTAGACAGCACTTGGAAGGTGATTTTTCTGGGGGATCCTGGTGTTTATAGAACTCTTGATAGACAATTAAAGGCATTTGAGACCTGACTGATTTGGGTGTTCTCTCTAGCTACAGATCACAACCCCTTCATGCTTTCTATGCTATGTAATTCTTGGTCGTATAATTCCCCCCAATCCACCAACATATAGAGATGTAGGTTTCCCCCTATATCTCTAACTCTTCCTCCCAGAGAACCATCCTTTATAATAAAGAATTCAACATTTTTAGGTCATTATTGCTTTCTCCTGACATAGCAAGGAAGCTTCCTCCTGTTGTGTGCCATCTTCATCATAGGAGCATCTTATCTCTTCGTCACATCTAGCATTTCCCTGATATTATCTTTTATTCCTGTTCTTTGAAAATCGTATGTGGCAGGAAATTCTTATCTTCTATATGGCAACTTGCTCACAGCTACCACATACGCTCTCTATATTCCCTCTGAATATTATACATTTTCAATCTTTTATAGACTATCGTGTTATGCATATGCATAAAGCATATAATAACCCTTGTAAGTAGGTGCTATTATTACCCTCATTTTACATTTGAGGAAATGGAGCCTGACAGAAGTCAAGTGACTCTACCAGGGTCACACAGCTAGTAAGTGTCTGAGGCCATATTTACACTCCAGCTTTCCTGACTTCCAGTCTAGTGCTTTATCCATTTAGCCTCTTGATTCTCATAGCATGGTCTCTTGGTGACAACAGCCTAAGATGCCACCTTAGTTGAGGATCAGTGGGAGCATAATAGATCAATTGTGTCATTTTGGTATGGGGTGAGAGGCAAAAGTAAGTAGAAATCATAACATTGTCCCTTCCCATGTGCTGAGGCTCAGTTTCTTAATCTGTAAAATGGTAATAACACTACCCAGACATAGAGAGATAAAGTCCCTTCCTTAGAGGCTGTCTTGTTGATCACCTGACACATGGAGAGAGATTAGATTTGTTCATTCATTGGTATAGAAAACTTCATCTACCAATGCAATTTAGCATTTTTGCTGCACTTTTCCTAGATCACTGAGTGGCAAGTGACTTGCCCAGGGTCACACAGCTACAATGTTAGAAGTAGGACTTGACTGAATTCAGATCATCTAGTTCTATGTTACCTTTCTATTTAATTAAGTGATGCTCCTTCTGGATGAGGCATTTTGTGGATGATGAATTAATTTTCCTCCTCACTGGGTTTTTGGGAGGAAACTGCTTTGGGAAACTGTAAAGGCTTATTTTTCAAGTTATGTCAAGAATGTGATTGTTTAGCAGAGGAGGTGATAACAAACATGATCTGGAGAAACCTCAGGGCAAGACATTGCCATTGGGAAGCTTTTACAGAACAGAAGGGAAGGTGGGATGGAGGGTCAAAGCTGTGGTTGCCAAAGTCTTTCTGGAGGGGCCAATATGGGGATCAGAGAGATTCTGCCCTCCCTCTTTCATTTTCAACCTTGCTGTATCTGCTTTCTCAGTATCACAGCTGATGTTCTCCTTCAGTAGCCACTGAAGGTTTTCTCCCGATTGTTTCTGACAGTGAGTACTTCCAATTGTAGAGGGCTGATGTCTCTCAGGATCTCAGCATTCATATCATCTTAGCATAGCCAAACCTAGACATTTCTTTCTTAAATCCAGAGCAGCCTGAGGAAGTACAGGAGGTGTCCCAGTGGCTCCATTGTTCTCATCTTGAGCCTTCTCATCCTATTAAATCAGGAGCCTCACAAGTCAATCAGTTCCATGGGTCCTGAACCCTTTGCAATGCTTCCTAGATTCTTCCTCTTCACTCTGTGTCTGAAAGGCCTTTTCTTTATCATTTTATTTTACCATCTGTAATGCCATGACAAACAGCTTTCCAGAAGAATGCTACTGTGAACAGCTTTTAAGGTTCTGATTACACAGTATAGTGAACGCTCCATTTATTCCATAAGAAATCAAAGCAAAACATTCTCAGAAAATCACAATATAATGTTCACAACAGCTTCTCATTAAAATGGCCACACAGTTTTCACCAAAGTGGTCACAATATTTAGAAAAAAGAACAAAAGAACAATCATCTAGTATCTCTAAGGAGATTTGCCTCCTTAGTCATTCAGTCATCACAAAATACAATAGTCAGTCTTCCATTCATGGGGCAACTAGGTTAACTTAATCAGTAACTTATTCAAATTCACAATTACTAAGTATCATTAATCACTAAGTACAATCATTAGAAAATACACAAACCTTCCATCCCTAGGTCTCTAGCAAACTTCAATTTCATCACAGCATTCAATACCCAAGGAGAGATCTTTTCTTCATCTTGACCTGAGGCAAGTTCTCAGCAATCTCTGTTCCTGGGGAGAAAAAGTTTAACAAAGCCACAATATTCATTGCCAGTGTCCTCATCAATTCACTGTCTGCCTGCAGAACAGTCTCAGGACCTCTGAAAACATTAACAAGACCCTCTTCCAGGATTTCTGTAAACACACAACAAAAAAATCCTTCTTCAGGGCTTCTGAGGCAACAGCAAGGTTCCAGGACCTCTGCAACAACAGTACTGTCCTTCACCAGCAGATGAGTCTGGCAAAACAACACCAAAACAGACAGGCAGTATACTGGCACTACAGCCATGCTTCTTCAGTCCTCTGGCAGTTCGGCTGGCCCTAGGACCCAGAAGAAATCTCAGCTGGTTCCCGGAATCAAAATCATTCCTCCAAGGTTTTCAAAATCAAAATCCTTTTCTCCAGTGTAGGTGGGGCTTTCCTCTTCAGCCTTCCAGGTGGCAGCAACCTCAGCCTTCCCAGCAGCCTTCCCAGCAGCAACTTCAGCCTTCACCAGATTCTGGTGTCAAGAAAATTTTGACTCAGTTCTCAGTCCAACAGTAGCATCCTCACTTCCAGATGCTCACTGAGAGAAATTGTCTCTCTCTCCAGCAGAACGGCTTCTTCCACCAGGATCTTGTCAGGAGAAAATTCTGACTGTCTCTCTCTGGGGCTTTTAAAATATATACACACATAGCATTGGCTTCCTGTTTCAGCAAACTCCTTCCTGTCATGTCAGCAACAGGAGACAGAGTTCACACCTTCTGTTTCTTTAACAGAGGTTTGATTAGTTACTAAGGGCTAAGTACTTGCTTACCTGACATACCTAAAAGGGCTCTTCAGATTTAAATTAATTACCATTACACTATCTTGCATGCATTTTGTACATATTTACATGAATATAATTGGGCAGCTAGGTGGAATAGTGGGTAGAGTGCCAGGCCTGGAGTCAGTAAGACCTGAGTTCAAATATGACCACTGGGCAAGTCACTGAACCCCCTTTGTCTCAGCTTCATGATCTGTAAAATGAACTGAAGAAGGAAACAGCAAACCATTTCAGCATCTTTGCCAAGAAAATCCCAAATGGAGTTGTGAAAAGTCAGACACAACTGAACCTACAGAACAATGTGAATATATGTTGTTTTGCTTTTGATCTTCGTATTCTCAGAGCCTAGTAGAATGCCATGGTAAATACTGAATAATGCTCACTATTTGTTTTAACAATCAATAAGAGACAGCCTGGTATACTGAATAGGGCAATGAACTTGGAGTCAGAAAGATGTGGTTTGAAATCCTACTCTTAGATAGTAGATATGGCAGCTCAGGCAAGTCAGTTAACCTCTCCACACTTCTGTTTTCTCATCTTGATGGCTCTTAAAGTCCATTTAAGCTCAAATCTATGATTCTATGATCAATCGACACTTAGGTTAGTTTCTTTATCTTCTTGGCTTTCAAGTGGGGTTTAAGACAGCCTAGCCATGAAATATAGCAATCACAGAGTTTCAGAGGTAAAAGGGTCATCAGAAAACACCTAATTTAACTCCTACTAGAATGGAATTCTCTCTACCACATACTCAGGAAACTTTAATTGAAAACCTTCTATTACTGGGAACTCACTACCTTTAGAGTTAGCCCATTTTTCCTGTCCCCATGTATACAAGGAAAGTCCTTGTAATATTCACAGAACTCAGATACACAGAACACAAAAGTCCCAAAGCCACATCAAAACATCTGTCCTTCCAAACAAGGTTTGGATACTGGGGTCATGTGTTACTGTCTCTCTCAAGCTTCAAAACATCAGCGTAAGGCATGTGACAATATCATGAAATAACCGCTTAAATAACAGAGGGAACAGAACTTTCTGCCACTGATGATATGCACCTGCACCAGTGGATGTGGGATCTCCTGGACCTGCCTGTTCTCTCTGCTGACACAGTTCACAGCTGATCAAGGGCTACCCTCCCTAGGCGACCTTTTCATAACCTAAGTGAGCCACAATAAGTTCAGACAATGTGTTGGGGAACCACCCTCATTGTAAGGACAACAGTGGAATATTCATCCCAATGGTGTCTATTTCTATAGCATTCTAAAGATGACAAACTCTATCTCCTGTCCCTGAGCAGTTCACAGTTTTTGGACTTTTTGGACTAGATGTACAAATTCATGGGTACTAGGAGCTCTCAGGCTCTTTCTCAATGCAGATAGGTAGCTACTTCACAAATTAGTGTCTTAGGCTGATGCTCAGGCACTAAAAAGTTGAGTTTGGTTTTTTTTCCCCCACAATGCTTCTAAAACTGTGGGTAGCTACTGCAACCCACAGTTAAAGAAGTGCTGAAGCCCTGGGGTTCTAGGGTCCCCCAGGTAGAATCTGAGGCTCAGAAAAATGAAAAGACTCGGTCCCCCAGCTAAGATGTATTAGAGCCAGGACTTGACATTATTTTATGCCTCCGTGACCTCTCCACACTAAATTACACCGACTTTTAAAAAATAAATGTACATTAAAGCTATGTGCATTTTAAAAAAAGTTTATTAAGAAGTTTACAAGATACAATGGCTAGAACTGGAATCAGGAAGACTCGTCTTCATACAAATCTAGCCTCAGACACTTATTAGCTGTGTGACCCTGAGCAAGTCACACAACTCTTTTTGCCTCCATTTCCTCATCTATGGAATGATCTGGGGAAGGAAATGGCAAGCCCCTTCAGTATCTCTGCCAAGAAAACCCCAAATGGGGTCACCAAGAGTTGGACATGACTGAAAAAACCCCATTAAGAAGTGTCCCTATTTAGAAGCTCTCCTTATGTGGCCCTATGCACAGTGGCTAATCTTGTGTGCCCCTAGTTCTGGCTCTGGGGGCTCCACTTCATTTTTTGGAATGTCTCAGGGACCAACTGCCTCTTCCCCCAGACCATAAGATCGTCATCAGTTTAGAGTTGGGAAGGACCTTCAAGGACACTGAGTTCACATTCTGCCATCTCCGTTTCTCAAATTAGGAGACTAAGGCAAAAGGAGTTTACTTATCCTGCCTAGGTTCATACAAATAGCTAGTGTCTGAGGTGGCATTTGGTCGTGGGTTCTCCTGACTCCCAGGCCCAGTGCTCTCTCTCTCTCTCTCTCTAGAGGAGGATGTTCCAAAGATCGGTTATTTTTAGTGAAAACATCAGGAGAATGAGACTGAAATGCACCAGTTAGTGGAGCATTGAGGCTCATCGCCATGATACAATGCACACAAAAGGAGGATTTTAATGAAGCAGTTATCAGTGCCTATTTACCCTGAATAAAAATCTAGAGACAAAGAGATGGGAATCTCTGGAGAGAACAAGAGGAGCATGGAAAAGAAGGAATAGGGTTTGGAGGGAGAAGTTTCACAGATGAATAAAAATCATATCTAAAAAGGCTGATATTTAAGCACCAGTAATTTGTAAATACTGGGTATGTAATGAGTCTATGCACATTATGGGAACATTATGAAGGTTATTTTAAATTCTCAGTGACATTTTAGGATATTCCCCAGTTGAAGACTGTTCTAGGCATAGTGATTGAAGTTTTAAAAAATGAATGGGTTGCTACTCTAATATTTTTGGCTGTGGTCTATCTTAGAAAGACTCATATTTTGTATCCTATGGTTATGGTCTTTTTTCCTTCCTCTTTCCCTCTCTCTCTCCTTCCATCTCTCCCTCCCTTCTTCTTCCCTTCCCTTCCTTTCTTATTTTCCTCCCTCTCTTCCTCCCTCCTTTCCTCTCTCCCTTCCTCTTTTCTTTCCTTCCTCCCTCCTTCTTTCTTCACTTCCCTTCTTTCCTCTCTTTCTTTCCCTTCCCTTTCCCTCCTTCCCTCCCTCTCCCCTCCCCCCTCCTTCCTTCCTTCTTTCTTTCCTTCCTTCCTGATTGATCCCCCTACTTCAAGTCTCTTGCTCTTCCACTTCCCCCTACACACATTTGCCAAAATGATTTTCTTTAGACATAGATTTGACCTTGTGACCTCACTACTCGAGCAAGTCCAGTGGCTTCCCAACGTTTGTAGGATCAAACATAAATGCATCTTCTTAACTTTTAAAGCCCTTCACAACCTGACCCCAATTTATATTCTCAGCCTCCTGAGCACCACCCCCCTTCCCACACTCTGATGCAGACAGTCTGGCCCTTTCTCCATTCCACGCTCATGATGCTTAATGTCTTCACTGTGCCTTGGCTTTGCTTATCCCTCATGCCTGGTGTGACTCCCTCCTTCCTTCCCTGCTTCCATCTTCTCTTTCTCCCTCCTTCTCTCTTTCCCTCCACTCCTCGTGTTCCTCTTAAGGGGCAGCTCAAGCCCCATTTTTTTTTCTACATGAAGCCTTTCCAACTTCCCTCAAATGTTAATGTGTCCCTCCCCAAAGTGCCTTACATTTAACTATTATGAATATATTTATATTTATTCACTTTACATGCATACCTGTATATTTGGAAATATACCTGCTGCTTCATTAGAATGAAAGTTCTTTGTGAGTAAAGATGATTTTTATTATTTGTATTTATGTGTCCAGTTTTTTTTAAGCACATTATTTGACCCAGAGTGGGTGTTGGTTGATTGACTGAGGGAGTTTCCTCATCAATGAATTCTCCATCACAATGAAATCACAGGTTCCCCCCTTAATAAAACAAAGGCACTAGCTAACAAGAGTTGCACTCTTCCTCAAAAGTTTGTCTCCAATAACACATCAGGGCCATATTTGGGGGACACAAGTTCTGCAAGTTTCTACCAAACTCAAAAGAACTTTAGACCACGTCTGGCAATAGCCTATGTGTCTATCATCCGATGGCCAGCCTAGTTGTGTTTAGAGAGAGTCATAACCAGTCCAGTTTCTGGCCAATATTTATTTATGCATTTTTTTGAACATAGCAATTCTACAAGACTGACTACTAAGGAATAAAAGAGTTCTAATTTGTGCCAGTAGGGAAGTAAATCATAGATCTTGCCCTGTGGAAGCCAGCTAACAAGAATTTATGGCATTCCTACTATGTGTAAAGCTTTGTATAAAAGTGGAGATACAAAGACAAAAATGAAATCATTCCAGTTCTCAAGGCACTCACATTCTGCTGGGAAAGATAACATATGTATATGTGTATATGTGGTACACACACACACACACACACGCATAAACATACATATACACATACACAAATATAAAGAACATGGAGGTCAGAGAGGACATTGGAAGCCAGGGTGGAGGGATCAGTGAAGGCTCCAGGCAGAAGGTAGTGCTAGAGCCTAGTTTTCACAGACATTAAGGATTCCAAGAGGCAAAGGAGTCTAGGCATGAGAGACAGCCAAAGCAAAGACACAAGGATGGATGATGCGTGGAAACAACCACAATAAGACAAATTGAGTGGACCAAACAGTCTGGGTAGGGGAGTGTGAATAGTGAGGATGGAACAGTTTGTTGGGGCCAGCTGGTCCAAATTCCAAACTCAAAAGACTCTGTCTCCTGTTTCTATAGCCTTGCACAGATTATCTTCCATACCTAGACATGAAGCTTCACAGTGCACCTTGTTTATCCATCTCCACTGTCCTTAGCCTGGTATTATAGTTGCCTGCCTTGGCGTCTTATTCCCAAAAGGGATTGTGAATTCCAATAGGACAGGAACTATAATCTTCCCCAAAGTATCTATCTGCTCCAGTGCTTATCCCAAGGCTCTCATCATAATAAATATAGAATAAGTTTTAAATGATTTAAACTCATGCCACTTTGATCATCAATTGAGATAAGGTCTTTATAAATCTAAATGTAAGTCTTGCATCCTAGGTTCTCTCCTAGAGAATGTTGCCACAGAGATATCAGACTCCAGATACTGACAAATGGACTCTAACACTGAGTTCACCGCTTTGGTGACATATTTTTGATCTTGGCCCTTGGTGGCTTCTGGGAAAATCATCCAAATCCACACAGGAGGAAGTACAGCAGTCATGGTCAAGTGCTGTGTCTGCTTTCTATATTTCTGCCCCCTTGCCTGTCTTGCTCCAAGACTTTAGGGAGAGGCTACTGAAAGACAGAGGTGTGACCTTCCTGGCTGGTACTTCTTTACCTTGTTACTTCTCCATTGGGTTTGCAATATCTCTATTCATCTGATTACAGTAAAAATGGTGACCATCTATACCCTTGCCACATGTTTAATTCTGGTTTGGATAGATATTTTAGAATAAGTTTTGATTTTTTAAAAGAGATCAGAGATATTGCTGTTTTTGTGTGAATGTCTGGAGTGGTGGTGGCTCTGAGTTCAATTTTATCTTTGGTTGGAAAGCTAATCTTGCGTGGGTCAATGATGAAAAGGGTAAAGCTTGAAACAGCATGATATAGTGCAAAGCCTGCTGGGGGATTCAAAGTATCTGGGTCCAAATACCAACTCTGCTGCTTCCTACTTGTATGACCTTAGGCAACTCATTGAACTTCTCTGGTTCTGTTTGCTCAACCATAAATAAGTGGATTCAACTTGATATCCCACATTATGAGAGCTCTTTCAGTTCTTCTGGGTGACCACAGGCAAGCCACTTCATTTTCTTGGTGCTCAGTTCCCCAGGCTTTGTAAAGGGAGGCTGGACTAGATGGTGTCTGAGGTCCCCTCCATCTCTCAACCTAGTATCCTGTGATCCCAGAAGTCACTTAACCTTTTTTGTACTTCAGTTTCCTAAGATGTAACAAACAGGGGGTTGGACCAGATGACCTATAAGTCCCTTGCAGTTTTAGAGTTCCACTCCCTTGATTTGGGGCAGAATGACTCTTCACACAGGGCCACCATCGAGCTGGCTCTTCGGCTCCAACGTGTCTCCTAGTCATGGCCCCTCACTCAGCAGGCAGGTGCTTGAACACTCACCCTGTCTGACACTATCCTTTTTAAATTATTTCTGAGTTTCCAACCAGAGATGTTTTCCCTGAATGATGACAGGCATCATGTCACATTATCCTCGGGCTGATATGAAGAGACAGACTCTAATGGAGAGCACCACTTCCTAAGCTTCACTGCTCAGTTCTCGTCACCACCGGTTACTGGGGTGCTATTTGGGCTGAGCCCTTCTCCCCTCACAGAGACAGAGCTAAAAGTAGATGTGTCAGGGCCTATTTGGAGGGAGGGAAGACAATGAACACAGGCTAACTGTTTAAAACCTGATGGGTGGGAGAAACTCTCCTCTGATACTTCATCTTGGAAAAGCATTGACCGCAGGATCTCAGAGGCCCAACTAATAGGGCCCATGCTCTCTCTGGTCAAATGTCAGGAAAGCGTTCTGGTACTGATTCCACAATGCCTGTCTAAGGAACAACCTAATGCAGTTCAGGGAGCCTCATAACCTTAGGTACTGAACATTTGGCTACAGCAGTCAGACTTACAACTAGTAATCTTGGTAATGGTGGCAAGAGACAGAAAATATACCCTCAGTTCTCTTGGTGAGTGTGAGGTAGAAACTCCAGTGTGCCTCAAAGTTACTGAGGGGAGAGATCAAGTAGGAGCTCACTAGAGGGTAGCCACGTCCCCCCGGAGGGAGGAAACATGTGAGCAGATGTTTAATGAGTGAGTCAGAAAGAAAAGTCGTTCTGTCAGCCTCTTCTATGTGATTGCTATGAGCAAAGCGTCAACCCGTTTATTTTAGAGGAAATCCAAAGACAATGGACATGGCCCCTGCCCTCAAGGATCTTGCAATCCAGTTGGAGACTAAAGCATGTACACAAACACAAATGCCCATAAATATCCCTGGCACGTTAACAAAGCATTCATTTGGGAAGTGCTTTATTCAGCTTTGAGTATTAGAAGGAACGGAAAGAGTAGGATGGCGTCAGATTGGGGCCAGTTTAGAATGTCATGATTAAGATTCTGTACTATATTTGGGGGGCAATGGCTAAGCAACTCACAAGGATTCAGAATTAGGAGGCCCAGGTTCGGATGCTCACACTACCTGGCAAAAGCACTCTTTTGGCTTTCAACTTCTTCATCTGTGTAAAGGAGATAATGAATAACATTTATATTGCTCATTTGTCAGGATTAATGTGAACAAAGCACTTTGTGGTCTTCAAAGCATGCTAGAAATATGAACTATTCCCCTAACTCCATTTATTTTACACTAGTTATATTCAAGAGTAGTGTGGCATCATAGCTGACTGAGGAGTGAGGAAGACCTAAGCAAATTATTTATCATTTTACTAATCCCAGTGACTCTCAAGGGGTTTAAGAGTACCAGGATTTAAATCCTACTTCTGACACAGACTAGCTAAGCTATATGAATCTGAGAAAGTTTCTTAGCTTCTCAGGACCCTTAGACAACTCTTCAAGAGAAGAAGTGAGCCTCAGATCTCCAGGTGGGAGGGATTTCCATATCTAGGAGTTCCCCCACAGTGATGAAATCATTGATTCTGAGGAGAGGGAACAACCAAAACCACACCAAGTGCATCAGCTCCATAGGTCTTGGAATAAATGGGAATCAGATAGTTTTGAGGATAATAGGGGAGGCTCCCTGGAAAGCTGGTCTGTCTCCTCTGTACTCTCTGTTATTTCTTAATTAGGTTATTGTGCTTGGAATTAATTTTCATCATTAACCTTTTTTAAAATTTGGACCAGATTTGAGAGTTAATTAGTACAATTAACTCCCAGTGAGGAAAATCCCTTGCCCAATACAGTTCATCAGCATCATCAGAGCATCATCGCTCTACACCTAGAAGGGATGTCAGAGTTATCTATCTGAACTCTCTCTTTTTATAGATGAAGAAAGTAGGGCTCACAGACACCAGAACCTTGGCATCTCTTATAGCTTTGTAGAGTTGTCTGGGTGCACAGAGATGTCAAATGATTCACCCAGGGTCACACAGCTAGTATATGTCAGAGGCAGGTCTTGAACCCAGGTTTTCATATTCCAAGACCAGTTCTCTATTACTTAGGCAACACCACATCTCTATCTGGATCAATTCTATTAAAATATGGAGTGACTCTTAATATCTCAGCATTTCCAAATATTCATAAATGCAAATGAGATGGAGTCATTTTATCATGGAAGCATCTAGTTGGTGCAGTGGATAGAATGTCAGACCCAGAGTAAGAAAAAGAATACATTTTCAGGTGCTTTCTAGCTGTGTGACTTTCAGAAAGTCATTTTACCTCTACCTGCCTTGGTTTCCTTATCTGTTCAATGCAAATAATAAATACCCCCTACTTCTGAGGGTTATTGTAAGGATCAAATGAGGTTATATTTATCCTATACCTTAAAAAATAAAATGCTACGTAAATTCTATTATTGTCAACTTCAACCTAGGGGATCTGTGTGATGATGCTTTTTGATTCAATTCTATCCAATTCAACAAATGTTGACCAATAATAGCTAGATAGCATTTATACAGCACTTTAAATCTTGCAAACTGGTTTCTTTGAGTTATCTCATTTCACTGAATACTAAGTATATACCACAGTGCAAGTGCATTTGGAAAACAAATATAAGCAAACACAATACAGAGTCCCTGCCCTCAAGGAATTTATATTCCCATAGGGAAAGACATCATATCCAGAATTTGTGAGTTCGTAACAGGGAAAGTGACATGGATGGCTTTGCAGACCTGATTCTGAGCAAGATAAGGCTAACTCTCCATCCATGTCCAGCTTCCCATTCTCAGTCAGAATACAGGCTTCTGGTGGGGAGAAGGAAGATGGGGATGATGGCATAGTGAGGAGAAAGCAGGAATGGCCAGAGATAGAGGAACCCTTCTCAGGTATGTCATGGTGGGGATCACCGTCTGATCTAGGTCAAATTAGTTAGTGGCTATATTTTCTTCCTGCTCTCAGATTCTGTGATTCCATGACACTTTTCCTCCCAGCACCTCACTGAGGGAGACAGTGAAAATAGTAGTATCTCCATTTAATGGATGAAGAAATTCTGACCTAGAAAGAGGTTTTCCCAACCAATAAGCAGCAATGCTAGGATTCATGTTTCCTTCTATCCAGATTTTCCCCCCTTACTCTACCATTTAGGAAAATGGGTTATAGTGGCAAAATCCCAGGGAATGGAAGCTGGGAGATCTTACTCATAGCCATTATACACTTATTTAACCTCTCTATGCCTTGGTTTACTCATTTGAAAATGTTCATAACAACCCCTGCTCTTCCTATACCATAGGCATATCATAAAAAACCAATGGTCCAAAGAACATATGCTTTCCTATTATATAAATACAACAGATGACAATATCTTAGTGATCAGAGCATCCAGTAACAGGTAGCAATAGATGATGTGAGTAAACCTCTGTTTCTGGGCAGTGAAGCACCAATCATAAGTTCTGATCTAAAAGAATCTGAGAAGTCATCTAATATAGTCTTCTCACTTTGCAGAAGGAGAAACTGAGGTCTAGAGTGATGGAATTTGCAAGTCAAAACTTGCAAAGTTAGTAAGTCTTAGAGATAGGATCTGAACCCAGGTCCTTTGACTCCCAAACTTTCTATTGCAACAAACTGCTTCCCATGGACTGTAAGTCATAGTCGAGGAATGAGCCTGGGATTGGGAGTCAGGAGGCTCCGGTTCAAATCCTAGCTCTGATACTTCTAGCTGTGTGATTATAGGCAAGTGACTTCACCTCCCTGACCCTCACTGGTATCACTTCAGAAGGTTTTCCTCCTGGGTTCTGACATTCTCATAAGATCCTAGGATCAGAGCTGGAAAAAACCCTAGAGATCACTTGGTTCAGCCACACTTTGTCCAAAGTCATATAGCAATTAATTGGCAGACCTGAGGTTGGAACCTAGGACTCCAAATCCGGAACTTTCCCCCCTATAGCATGATATTTATATTAGAATGGTTCTGTCTTTTTTTTTCTTTTTAAACTCAGTGTTAATAATGATTATCTTCCTGGGCGATGCCTGTATTGTTGGAATGAATTGGTGCCAGATTAATCCAAGGCAAAGCAACAAAATGGGACTATTGTGATTGGGATCATGAGATGCCTGTGGCCTTGGGTGAAATAGGAAAAGGCTAATCCCCTGTCTGATGTACATGATTACACCCCTCTGGCATCTCCTCTCCTGTAATCTTGTCTTCCTCTTCATTTGCTAAGCTGTCCCTGCCATGCCATCCACGAAGAGTAAGAAGCTATTGACTGACATTCTTTCTGCAATCCCTCACCAGGGGTGGAGCTCCGCCCCTCACAAAACAAGGGATCACTTAGTTTTTCAGTGGGGGGCAGCTAGGCGGCACTGAGCCTAGAGTCAGGAAGACCCAAGTTCAAATCTGGCCTCAGACACTTATTAGCAATGTGACCTTGGGCAAATCACTTCATCCTGTTTGCCCCAGTTTCCTTATCTATAAAATGAGCTGGAGAAGGAAAATGACAAAGCACTCTGGTATCTTTGCTAAGAAAACCCCAAATGGGGTCATGAAGAATCAGATAACAACTGAAAGGACTGAGCAACAACACGTTTTTCAACAAGTTAAAATCATCTCTTTCCCCTCATAGCCACATCATTTTTCAAAAAGGATAAGACTAGATATATAGGATGCCATATGAAACCTGCAAGATTACTGGCTCTGGCGTCAGAGGCCCTGGGCTCAAATTCTTTCTCCGTTACATAAGATTATAGCTAGGTCTGGAAAGGACCTCAGGGATCACCCACTGAGTCTAATTATTCCATTTTATGGATAAGAAAACTGAGGCTCGGAGAAGGAAGGACCTGCTTACGGACATAAATGTTAACTGAAAGGACCTATGTCTTCTGACTCTCAATCCAATAGCCTCTTTCCACTGGACCACTTTATGTTATTCAGTCATATTCAGTCTTGTCTAACCCTTCATGATCCTACTTGAGGTTTTCTTGGCAACTGGAGTGTTTTGCCATTTCTTTCTCCAGCTCATTTTACAGATGAGGAAACTGAGGCAAATAGAGTTAAGTGACTTGTCCAGGGTCACACAGCTAGTGTCTGAGGCTGAATTGTCACTCAGAAAGATGAATCTTCCTGACTCCAGGCCCAACACTCTACTCATGGTGCCACCTAGCTACCTATAACTGGACCGCTACTGTTTCCAGATATCTACGGATTTTACCTTGGACAATTTATGTCCTCCACACCCCAGGCCCCAGTGGGTTTCATCTGTAAAATGAAGGAGTTGTATTAGATGGTCTGCAAGGTCTTTTCCAGTGGTGGTTGTTATCGTTGTTGTTGGTCTTGCATTCTTGAAGAGGACCAATGACATCCCAAGGATGACGTCTTGACTTGGGTGTGAATTGGATATCAGAGGGACAGAGCTGTGCAAAGTAATCATCCTTACTCTCTTCTCTCCAGAGTCATAAGAAATTCAGTGGCAGGACAGAAGTCAAAGCAGTTGGGGATGGCCTGGGATGTAGTGGATGACCTTGGCCTTTTTAAATTAAGACTTTTCCCAGTTTTCAGTTTGTCTGATGCCATGGCCATTCAGTAACTGAGGGCTGGTAATTGAGACAAAAGGTGGCTCTATTTACCATCACAAAGATATCATTCTGGGAAGGGAAGACCCTTAGAAGGGGAAATAACATTTTATATAAGGATTTAGGATAGTCCAAGCTGCTTGGTATTCACTGTCTCACTTAATAGAGACAAGGGAAGCCTCCGCCCAGGGATCCTACTACCTGGGACATTGCTAGATCAAGCTTGGCTCCCACTGAGACTTGGATGTAATTTGCTCTGCTGCCAGAGGCCAATGAGCCATGGGGGGCCCAAAGGCAGTACATGTAGGCAATGTAATCTCTAGGTTAAACAAACAAGAAAACAATGAGTAAAACTTCATAAGATAGAGAACGTTTTAGAAAGGCCGCAGTTGATTTTCTTGGTCAAATCTGGCAAATTATTTCTGATTTTGGTTAATAGATTCTTTGTTAGCCAGAAAATTGTTGAGGGCTGGCAAAGAGATAGACACAGAGAGGTTTCAGGCTAACCCTGGGTAAAAATTATGGAAATTAGCAGAATCTTTGGCATCATCATTACCCCTTAGCAGCTGTCTCCTTTTCCGTGGGACTTCCATTCTGCACTTGGGTTTAAGGCAAGGTACTTAAAAAAGGGCAAGGTTTCTCACTGCATCTGGTGACATCTCCAGTTGTCTTAATCTATGTCTTGCCACTGGACCCAGACTGCTCTGGAGGAGAAAATGAGGTTGGTGACTCTGCACAGACCTCCCTCACTTGAATCCAATTCACTTGCATGTCATGGTATCACCTCCATGATGCCATGGTCCTCTTCCAGAACTAACAATGAACCATTATGCATTAGTGCTAAAGAACTCAAATAGACAGGATGAATGATTATTTTGAGAATGCAGAGGCATCTGAGGACATCCTCAGTGGAAGCATCTTCTGGTACGAGAATTGCTTGCACCAACACAGATCCCTACCTGATACTCTTTCTATGACTTGATAGTTGTGTTGTAGGGAATTGTCTGAAACCCAGAAACAATAAATGATAAGCCCAAAGTCATAAGCTAGTAAGTATCAGTCAGCCAAGAAGTATTAATGATAAACAAAATGTGCTTAGTGCAGACAATAAGAAAGGCAAAACCAACCTTTTCTCATGAGAAAATCGCCCTAACAAGCAAATCCTATGGACAAAGAAGATTTGTGTGGGGTAAATTGGAGGGAATCTCAGAGGGAAGACTTTAGCAATGGTGCTGTTGGTGGTGAGTGACCTAGAAAGGTGTTCTGTCAAAGAAAGAATTTGAGGTTAGGCAGAGACAGGATTTGGACAAGTCTTATTGACTTCCAACAGAGCACTATCCATTGTACCCTGCTGTAACTGGGGGGTGAGGGTGGTATTATTCCTGTCTTTTACAGATGAGAATGAGGTCTGAGGATGGGGAGCAAATTCCTTGACTCCATGAATCTAGTAAATGGCAGAGCTGGATCTAGCATTGGTGTTCATGTGGGGAGCCAGATTAGATAAACTCTACTGAACGCTGCTCAGTCTCATTGCCGTGCTTCATTTTTTTTTTTTTACCGCTAGTACATAGCAAAACGTCTTTGCCCTCTAATCTTGTGTGAGTCATGTAAATGACATAGAGGCTGTATAATTAAATAAATGTAATAAATGATGACAACAAGGGCAGCAGTAGCTCCCATTGGCTTTATAAGTCTTTGCTTACACATCTCACTGGATGCTCAGAAAGATTCTTCGAAGTAGACAAAGCACCACTGAAAGAACGTGGGCTTTAGAGTCAGAGAAACCAGGTACAAATTGTGGCTCAACTGTATGACATTGGTCACTTAACCTTGGTAGGCCTCAGTTTCTTAAAGTGTAAAATGAGTGTGTCGGAGTTGACAATCTCCAAAGTCGCCTCCATTTCTGCCTCTGTAATTTAGTTGTTGTTGAACCGTTTCAGTCATTCTCAACTCTTTGTGACCCCATTTGGGATTTTCTTGGTAAAATATTGGAGCAGTTTGCTATTTCCTTCTCTAGTTCATTTTACAGATGAGGAAACTGAGGCAAATGGTGAAAAGACTTATTCAAGGTCACACGGCTAGTAAATGTCTGAGACTGGATTTGGACTCAGAAAGATGAGCCTTCCTGACTCCCAGTCTGGTGCTCTGTGCACTGTGGTACTACCTAGTTGTCCTCTAGATCTATAATCCTCCCTAGGTATTCTTGGGCTTCAGCTCTCTGGCCCTCAACTGTATCTTCTGTAAAATGAAGAGGTTGGAGAAGATGACCTCTAAGGTTAGTCCCAGTTCTAAATTTTCTGTCTCCATCGTATAGATTAGGAAACAGGCTTCTTGAGAGGATGGAGCATTCCTAATTGAACTGCCCAAGCCTGCCATCCCTTGCCAGGGTCCTGGGAGCCACATTTCTGCCTTGGTCTTCTTCCTGTCCTCCCTCCGGCCTTTTCTTTCCTAGCTAGTTGTCAAATTAGAAAGTGATTTGATAGACTAATTTGAGCTCATGTTTTAATAGCTGAAAATTGGTTTAATGGGTTATCCCTCCCAGAAGTATGTGCCCTTTAATAGAATAATTCAAGGGAATGAATGAATGAATCCATTGATCTGCAAGAAATAATTGAGCACCTTGAGGCAATGGGGGTGCAGTAGAAAAATGCTAAATTGGGGATAGAGTGGACCTAGGTGGGAATCTCACAGAGTGTGGCCACTTTTTCTACTCTGGGTCTCAGATTCCTCATCTTTAAAATAATGGAAGTTCCTCCCCAGATCTATATTTGTGATCCTATTTTCCTAATACAAACAAGGCACTGTAGGACAATTATAGCTCAATTTATATGTCCCTCTAGGGTCTGTAAAGGATTTGATATACATTGTTCCATTGGATGCCGATAACAGCCCTGGGAGGAAGATAGCTAAAGCATCCCTAGCCCTGTTTGCAATCGAAGATGTTTAGGTTCAGGAAGATCAAGGCCACACACATAAAATTCAGTGGTAGGATTTGAACCCAGCTCCTCTGACCCTAGTGTGGATGTGCTTCTCACTGCACCACATTGCTTCTTTGGTTCATTATACCAGGGGTGGAGAATCTGCAGCCTTGAGGCTACATGTGGGCTTCTAGGTCTTCAAGTACAACCTTTTCACTGAGTTCAAGTTTTATAAACCAAATCCTTTTCTTAAGGGGATTTGTTCTGTGAAGTTTTGATTTGGTCAGAGAGCCGCCCTTAAGACCTTTTAGGTGACTTTGCTTATATTATCCCATTAGATACTCATGACAATTCTGTGAGGAAGGTGCTGTTATTATGCCCATCTTCCAGATGAGGACACAGACTGAATGAGATTAATTGACTTGCCCAGGGTCACATAACTAAGTAAATGTTTGATGCAGGATTCAAACTGACTCTCATTTTCTTGATTCAAAATACAGAACATTCTATCAACTATGCTGTTTACAATATAACAAACATTTATTAAGTGCCTAATGTGCACAGATCCTTGTGCATGGGTGCCAAGGGAAAATTAAAATTCAGATTCAAAGTCATTGCTAACTCCTGCCTTCAAGGAGTTTGCATGGAAGGCCAGACAAACACAGGTCGCTGTAAGACACAGCCTGACATGGCCTGTGTATTGGTGAAGGGCAGGCAAACCATGCTGGTGAGTCCTGAGAGGGAGGAAAGATCAGCAATTACAGTAGTGATCAGGGAAGCTTTCCTGGAGGAGGCAACATCTGAGCCGATCTTTAAAGGAGGGGTAGGCATTCCGTGGACAAAGAAGAGATATGGATTGAGACAGGAAGGGCATGCCAGATGGAGGGAATCACTTGAGAAAAGATCTGGAGGTGGGAGAGTAGAATTTGTGTCTGGGGGCAGAGAGTTCTCCAGCTGGGCTAGAATATAGAGTGCTGAGATGAGTCAGCAGTTATCTGAATTGCGTGTAGGAAGCCAAGAGGAATGGCTGGGTCAAGATGCTCCTGAAAAGATAACAAAGCATCTATAAAGTCTTTCTGAAACTGTTGTGCTGGTCTATCACTTTAAATGCGCTCTGTCAGAGCTGGGTTTAACCCTCGTTTATGGCAATGGGAATGGAAAAAAGCTGTAAGGCTGTTCCTTATATTTATATATTTACTTCTATGTTTACATGAGAGAATATAAGCTCCTTGAGGGTGGGGATTGTCTTGGCTTCATTATTTGGTTTTTTGTTGTTGTTTTTTTGCTTTTCTTTCAGCCTTGTACTCTAGCAAAGTGCTGGATGCAAAGTCCGTGCCTAATAAATGCTCAGCTTGATTGAGTTGCAAAATTAATGCTGGACCAAATGATCTTGAAGATTCATCTGAGCCCTCATATTCTACCAGTCTGTGAGCCCAGGAACTGGCACACTGGCAATTCTCCCTCTGGGAATATTCAACCTGCAGATGGTTTTCTGGGATCAGCAGATCATAGATCTGGGGCTGAAAGGGACTGGAGATACAATCTAATCCAACTCTTTCATTTTCTAGGAGAGGAGACTGTGTCCTGGCAGAGAAGCCTCTTGCCTTATTCCTTCCCGATTTCTGCCAAGGGCAGCACCACCTGCAGGGCACTTGGGCTTGCAACCTTGGAGTTATCCTCACCTTCCCTCTCCTCTTTCCCTGCGTGCCAATCAGATGACAGTTGTCCTTTTCCTCTCCACTCGTTATTGTCATCATCATCATCACTGCCATTTGTAGATATTTACTGTATACCAGTCCCTGTGCTTAGTACTTTGCAAATAGGACCTCATTTGAGCCTTACAGGAGTCCTGGGTGGTACATGCTGTTTTTATCCTTATTCAGCAAATGAGGAAACTGAGGCAAACAGAAGTTAAGTGACTTGCTCAGGGCCACACAGCTAGTAAGTGTCAAAGGCCGGACTTGAACTCAATATTTTGGATTCAACTTAGTGCTCTACCCACAGCACCATATAAGAGCCACTCACATAAACACTATCCTAATTCAGGCTGCCTTAAGTTTCCACAACACTAGTGGTTTTGAGGAAGGATGACAATCAGTGTGTTCTGGAGAGTTTGTGGGTCATAGGATTATAGGACCATAGAGTCCATACTTCCCCATCATTTTACAGATAAAGAGACTGAACCACAGAAAGAGTTGGATTAGATTGTATCTCCAGTCCCTTTCAGCCCCAGATCTATTATCTGCTGATCCCAGAAAACCATCTGCAGGTTGAATATTCCCAGAGGGAGAATTGCCAGTGTGCCAGTTTCTGGGCTCACTCACTGGTAGAATATGAGGGCTCAGATGAATCTTATCCAACTGGAAAGCCTGGCGTGAGGGGCCAGTTCAGTGTGGAGCTGGCTGACAACTTCCAGGCATGGCGGAAATCCTGCTTTATCCACCAACCAAGTTCACTGTCAATGGCCTTTCCCTTGGGACAGTCGGGCACATGCCAAGAAGTGTGATTATAACTTCCCAAGGATGCTGGTTCTTCAGGCAAGCATCAACCATAGCATTTATTAACTGACAGCAGGAGAGAAGTTGTCTCATCTTGTCAGCTATTTCAGGCATCACTGCACCCAGCTTTGGTCTCAGATCCTGATATAGACACCAGGGCTGAAGTTACCTGCAGGCAGGTTAGAGGGGAGTAAGGAAAGCATGAAGCCCTGCAGTTTTCAGGCTGGTAGAGTTCAGTGAAATCAAACCTCTTCTTTATATCATGCTGTGGAGAAAACTCTGCCTTGGAATCAGATGACATTGGCTTTAAGTCTGGGCTTTCTGACCCTTGGGTCATTGATTTAAAGCTGGAAGAGACTTTAGACTAACCTCTCCATAGCATCCTGGATCTGCATCTCAGAAGCCATTACTCCAGACTCCTCAATGAACAATGAGTAAATTGCTCAGGAAACTAACCTCTCCATAGCATCCAGGGCTCATTGCCTGTGAGGTGTCCCTCCCATATATTAATCTTTTGGGTCACAGACAATCATAGAGAGAGTCTTCTAAGGCATAGAATTGTCAGCTGTATTGGTTTAGGGGATCACCGCCACTTCCAACCACTGACAGAGGCAGTGTGGCTGGCAGTGCTGAATAATGAATAGGGCTTGAAATCAAGATAAACCTGAATTGAGGATCTGGCTCTGACATTTGCTGTGTGACCCTAAGCAAGCATCTTACCTTCTCTGAACCTCATCTTTCTCATCTATAAAATGAGAATAGTAATAGCACCCACCTCTCAGGGTTGTTGTGAGGAATCAAATGAAATGTATGTACATGAAATTAATTAGAATTTGAAAACTTTAAAATAAAAAAAAACAGGGGTAGTTTGTGGTACAGTGGATAGAACACAGACCCTGAAGTCAAGAGTAGCTTAGTTCAAATCTGACACTGTGTAACCCTGGGCAAGTCACTTGACCCCAATTTGTTTCCCGCCTACCCCCCCCCCCCCAAAAAGCTTTAAAAATATTTAGAGACAGCATCGTTTGGAGAATAGATTTCAAACTTGGGGCCTCCAAGCCTAAAGCTGCCAGAAACTCCCCTATAAAATGTAGTTGGGAAATGTTTAACAAAATGAGTAAAAATAAAATACAACATAGGAAATGTTTATTTTTAAACTTTTTTGTTATATTGTTAAATTTGCTCATTGGTTTTCCAACTCAATTTGTGCTCTATAGGCCTACAGTTTCTATTTGAGTTTAATGCCAGTAGTGTAGAGGATTAAAACTCTGTCCAACATTATATGTGTGACAACCAACTTGGATAAACTGGACTCTTCTCAGCAATGCACAGCTATAAGACAACTTTACAAGTCTCAGGATGGAAGGAGATGTCTACATTCAGAGAAAGATCTAGAAAGACCAGAGTTTAAATGGAGACTGAAGCAATCTACATGCTCTCTTTCTTTTTCCATGTTTGGTCTTGTTGCTTTTTTCCCATTGTTCACTCCATGGGTTAAAACCCTTCTATACAACCAGACTGATGTCCAATGTGAAAGTATTTGCAGATTCTATGCCTGGTTGCATGTTGCCATGAGTGGGGTCGGGTTATAGTGGAGGGGAGAAAATTTGAAACTCAAGGGATTGTGGAACTGAATCTTGTAAACTAAAAGTAGATAAACAAATCAATTTAATTAAAAAAAAAGCTGTCCTTAGAGACTTGAGGCAGCTAGGTGGCGCCATAGTGGATGAAGTGCTGGGCCTGGAGTCAGGAAGACTCGTCTTCCTGAGTTCAGATGTGGTCTCAGACTCTTATTAACTGTGTGACTCTGGGTAAGTCATTTAACCCTGTTTGCCTCAATTTCTTCATCTGTAAAATGAGCTGGAGAAGAAGATGGCAAACCAATCCAGGAACTTTGCCAAAAAACAAACAAACCCCAAATGGGGTCATGAAGAGTTAGATATGACTGAAATGACTGAACAGTAACAAATAGAGACTTGAACCTGTGTTCAAGTCCCACTTCTTTTTTTTCCTTTTTTTTTTTGGAGGGGGGAAGGCAGGGCAATTGTGATTAAGTGACTTGCCCAAGGTCACACTGCTAGTAAGTGTTAAGTGTCTCAGGCCAGATTTGAACTCAGGTCCTCCTGACTCCAGGGCAAGTGCTCTATTTTCTGCACCACCTAGTTGCCCCCAAGTCCCACTTCTGACACCTATTAATAATTCTATGACTCTGAGCAAATTACTTAACTTGTCAATGCTTCAAGAAACTCTAAGGCCATAACTATGGATAAGATGCCAACACGTATTAGTACAAAATGTTTCCTCATCTGGAAGTTCCCTTTGACCAAGGAAATCACAGGTTCAGTTGTTATCCTTAATAAATGTTAGCTATGCCCATTAATCACAAATGTTGGAAGTGTTGAATTGTAAATGAAAAATATTTCTTTATTTCCTTTATTACATGATAGAGCAAGTCTCTGTACCCCATCTTCCCTTGCCCAAGGCCAGCAGTAGCCATTGTCCCATACTTCCACTCATAGCATGACAGTGATTGTACTCATACCTTTCCAGTCCAAATTACTGACAGTTATATTTTTGACTCTACTCTAAGGGGTCTTCCTCAGCAGGGGGAGGAAGTAAAAAGATACCCAACCTACAAACATGAATCAGCTGTAGAACAGGCAATCAGTTAGTAAACAAGCATTTATTAATCACCTCTTGTGTACCAGGCACTGTGCCAAATGAGGGAAACCCTGACCTCAAGGAGCTCCCAGTCTAATGGGAGAGACAACATGTAAACAGCTATGCATAAACAAAGTCTGGACAGGATACTTAGTGATGATTTGCAGAAGGAAAGTCCCAGCATTAAGGGGGGTTAGAGAAGGCTTCTGATAGAAGGTGGGATTTTGGTTGGCTTGGAAGAAACCGGAGAAGTCAGGAGGCTGAGATGAGGAAGGTGAGAGGCAGTTTCAATCCTGCACTGAAAGGAAAATGCTAAACAGTAAAGATTTAGAGAGTCATTACAATCAGTTGAGAGGCAAATATTCATGAATTATTAGGACATTTACAATAGAGCTGCTCATTAGCTATTAAGCATTCACTTCCACTGAGTACCTCTTGATCCATTCCAAGTGAACTCTTCTTTCTGGAGGTTTTTCTTTCTGTGGGCCATTGTTTTCCTCTATGCCAGCCTGCATAACAAACAACCACCCGGGCTCTTTCTGTCAAAATTGCTCCAATAGCCGATACTCTGGTGCTTGGATGGACAAGAAGAGGAAGACAATGCCTTCCTTTTGAGTTCTTGCAAGGTCTTGTCACCCCCAATCAGGTCACCCCCAGTCAGGACATAGGCTTGCCTAGGAGGCCATTTGCTCACAGGGTCAGCCTCAGTGGGGAGAAAAGCATTCCCCCAACAACCCTACACAGTGTAGAGTTGCTCTTAAACTTTAAGTAAGGAAGAAGAATCCTGAGGGATGGAGATTGTCTCTTTTGTATATCTACAGAATACTGTCTTAAAAGTCAAGTAGAAAAATCCTTATGACAGACAGAAAAAGCAGTCACGAGATATCTGTCCCTTCTTTAAAGATAAGGGGAAGGTTCATTCCAACCTCAAGGGGGTGCTGCAGTAGGAAAACTGGTGATCACCTCCAGTCCCATTTTCAAGAATGCTAAAACAGTTCTGTAAAGTATGTGAAGGGACAAGGTCTGTTTGAAATGACATATTCAGGATCAGATGTCAATTTCCAGATAGATACGTTATTCAAAATTAAGAAAAAAAGGAGATAGTATGATGGCTGAATTAATGACTATGATATTATTGATTTATTAAAAAATAAGAACAATGTTTTTTAAAAATAGATTTCAGCATTCTAAATAGTTGTGACTCTTCAACTACATGTAAAGGAAAGTCCCAGAAGATCATCTCTTACAAACTAACCAAGGGCAGATCCCTGTTTAACAATGACATACATCGAAGTATGGATGAGAACCTAACAGCCAGACTTCATTGAAATCAGAGCATTATTACAGACAGAACTCTTACTCACAATTGGCCAGAGATAACATTGATCTGTTAAAAAAGAATGTTTTTAAATATATTTCGGCATACTAAATAGTTATGACTTCCCAACTTCATGGAATGAAAAATCTTCAAAATATACAGCTCTAATAGAAGAAATAAATCCATGTGGGAGCAGGATGAAGCTCCTCTCATCCCTGTGATTCTGTCAGCACCTGGAGTTGCCTCAGAGTTGCTTGCTATAAGCCATAGAGGATGAGCTGACATACCAATACTTCTATTCAGTTGCACAAAAGTCATTTTTATCCATCTGTGCATTAATTGGCAGAACATAAATATAAAATAGCACCATAGCAACTTGTCCCAGGATCATTTCTAACTGAACTATATTGAAAAGCAAGTCAGAATTCAATAAGGACAAGCCAAGAACAACAACAACAGTTGAGATGGCATATTTAAGGTCTGCAGAAAGGTTTACATGTATATCTGCATTGGTGCCATGCAAAGGCACTGGATCATCCAGTGGTGGGCTCCTCACCCAGCTCTTTCTCAAGGTTAAGATTGGGCGAAGCCAAGTTAGGTGTCTAGTAGCAAACAAGCATAAGAAAAAAGTCAGGTTTATTGACTCCTTTCCTACAAGGGGAAATGATCATAGAGGGAGCACAGGGACAAAAAAAATCTTAGAACCAACAGCAAGAAAAGAAAGGGTTTTAGTAATTGAACCAAAGAGGACAGTGAATACCAGAGAGGAACCTCTAGATTTGTTCAATGTTAGAGGAGAGTTAGGAATAGAGTAAGGATTTGACCCAAGCTCTTCCAACTTCAGACCCTCTCCCTTTTTCTCTCCAGTAAGACACTAGCTCAATTAGGACAGAGACCTGGGGGCAGGAGCAAGGCTGGGTGAATATGAATATCAGAAGCCGACAGAATGTGTCTATAATAACAGCTTCTAAACCCTTCCTTTATTGCCTTGGACAGGTCTATGTCAGAAATCATGGGACTCTGATGACCAGTTAGTATTGGAGGGACTCTAAAAATTAATTTCCCAGAGAGTACAGAGAACAGATTTTTGGGGGGGGAGGGGGGAGAGGGACTATCGTAGGGGGAATAACTTTAAAGAGGTATAAGAAATAACCTTTCTAGAGAAAAGCACCACATTGACACTGTACTGAATAAGGTAAATCTGAAATTGATCCCTGTTTAACGTTGGCTTTTATGTTTGTCCAGGCAGGTTGAGATAGTTGTCAGGGAAATCAGAGTCACTTTGTAACTGGTGGCACAGATGGTCACATTCCGGTTGTCAGGAAGCTGATGGCCAATTATTGTTTGTAGTGTTTTACACAGAAAAATACCAGTCAGGTTCCAACCTGACCCTCTCTCTCCCTCTTCAACTCTGCCCCCATTGTCCATCATTTCCTTCTGTTTGCAAAACTCAGTCTCTTCTTAACTTTGTGACTTTGTGTCCCTGTGGGGGACCATTTGCCACCTGCGGAAATTGACAAAACTTTTCTAGCATTTGGTTCACTAATGCCAGAGAGAGTTTTTGACTAAGGGGATGCCCAGGCCACATGGTTAGACTGTTGTGGCCCTGGGTTCCTTAGGAGCAAAATAAAGGTGGCAAATACTTTTCTATAGCAGGCGGGGCAAAAGACAAGGTGTGCTCTTCAGAGAATGAGTTAAGTTTCTCCCAAAAAAGTCACTCTGTTGTGAAAATGATGTATTTTTAAATGCTATTGATGTGTTTCATTTTCTCACTGAATGCATTTCAAATATGCCCCCCTTCCTTTCCTCTCCAACTCAGTGAGCCTTCCCATGTAACCAAGAGAAAAACAGAGCAGTTCAACAAAATCGCTCAACCTAGTGATTACATCTAATGGCATATGCAACATTTCGTACAAATAGCAATCAATAGGTATCTATTAGGTGCTCACTATGTCAGGAAACGTGCTAGACACTGGGCATGTACATATAATGAATGAAATAATCCTTACTAGTAAATTGCTTACATTCTAATAGGGGAGAAAACAAATGTTTATATCCATCATCAATTCATACAGGTATACACATATGTACATGTATATAATAAAGAAAGGGAAGCGTTGCAATGAAAACGTTATCTGTGGAACCTTACTTCCTGTCTTTGACATCCTCAAGATATTTGCCTAGCAGGGAAATCATATGAACATTTTGGTCACCTTTGCAGCTCAGTTACAAATTGCTATCTGGAGTAGTTGAACCCAGCCATAAACTCCACCAGCAGGGCATAAACATGTTTGTCTTCCAACAGCCACTCAAACATCCTTTCTTTCCAATTTTTGTCATCATTAGGAATTTGTAGGTTATGCAGTGAAACCTAAGAGTTGTTTGAACTAGCATTTCTCTTCATAAGGAGGATTTAGGGTACTCTTTCATATGGTTATTTTTGCAATTCCTTTTTTTGAGAGGTGTTTGGTTATATTTTTGGATGACAATGACAACAATAACAACAAGTACTAGTAGATATCACTATTATTTCAACTATCACTATTGCTACTCCTCCTCCTCCCACCACCATCACTGCTAGTACCACTACTAGTAATTCTACTACTACTGCTGCTGCTGCTGCTACTACTACGACTACTACTACTATTACTACTACTACCATTTCTTCTCCTCCTCCACCTCTCATAACCACTGCTGCTATTTCCACTACCATTACTACTACTACCACTACCAGTAGTAGTAGTACTACTACTACTATGACCACCACAACGACAACTATGACTACTGTTACCTAGTCATTATCTAGCATTTCGCAAATTGCTTTATACGTTATCTTCTCATATCCATTGTGGAATAGTTCTTGGTCATATATATTTGTGCTAATTCCTTATGTATCTTAGATATTAGACATTTTCAGAGATACTTATATGAATAATCCCCTCCCCCCCATCAATAGTCTCTCTACTTATCCTAGTCACATTAAACTTGGTCTTATCAAAGATTTTTCAACTTCATGTCATTAAAATTGTGAGCCTGGCATAATGGAATGAGTCTTGGACTTGGAGTACAGAGCTTTGGCTCTCACATATCAGTGTTGTGATCCTGAGAAAATCACTTTGTCTCTCTGAGTCTCGGTTTTCTCATCTGTAAAATGGAGATGCTTGCATTTTCAACCTCATGACATTGTTGTGAGGAATCACTTTTTAAGTCTCAAAAGTTGCCTTTCAGAGACAATAAATAAATTTGGCAAAGTTGCAGTATATAAAATAAACCTACATAAATCCTCAGCATTCCTATATATTTCTAACAAAATCCAACAGCAAGAGATAGAAAAAGAAATCCCATTTAAAGTTACTGTAGACATAAAATATTTAGGAATCTACCTGCCAAAACAAACCCACGACCTATACGAACACAACTACAAAACACTTTTCACCCAAATAAAGTCAGATCTAGCTAATTGGAAAAACATCAATTACTCGTGGCTGGGTCAGGCCAATATAATAAAAATGACAATTTTACCTAAATTGCATTACATATTTAGTGCCATACTAATCAATCTATGAAAAAACTACTTTATAGAGCTAGAAAAAATAGTAACAAAATTCATTTGGAAGAAAAAAAGGTCTAGAATAGTAAGGGAATTAATGAAAAGAAATGCTAGGGAAGGTAGCCTAGCTGTACCATATTTTAATCTGTATTATAAAGCAGCAGTCATCAAAACTACTTGGTACTGGCTAAGGAACAGAGTAGTGGATCAATGGAATAGATTAGGTACATGTGACTCAGCAGTCAATGACTATAGTAATCTACTGTTTGATAAACTCAAAGACCCCAGTTT
>CM053581.1:408721146-408736525 GCA_028627135.1 Pseudochirops cupreus
CTGCAGTGCCTGTGTATCTCAAGTTCCAGTCTCCAGAATGATTGAATCAGTTCACAACTCCACCAACAATGCATTAGTGTTCCAATTTTTCCACATCCTCTCCAGCATTTGTCATTTTCCTGTTTTGTCATCTGAGCCAATATGACTGATGAGATGTGCTACTTCAGAGTTGTTTTGATGTGCATTTCTCTAACCAATAGTGATTTAGAGCATTTTTTCATATGCTCATAGATATCTTTAATTTCTTCCTCTGAAAACTGCCTGTTCATATCCTTTGACCATTTATCAATTGTGGAATGACTTGTATTCTTATAGATTTGACTCAGTGCTCTGTATATTTTAGAAATGAAGCCTTTGTCAGAGACACTGGTTGTAAAAATTCTTTCCCAATTTCCCACTTCCCTCTTAATCTTGGTTACATTGGCTTTGTTTTTACAGAAATTTTTCAATTTAATGTAAGCAAGATTATCCATTTTGCATTTTATAATGCTCTCTAACTCTTGTTTGATCATAACATCTTCCCTTCTCCATAAATCTGACAGGAAAATGTTTTCTTGCTTTCCTAGAGTGCTTACAGTGTTAGCCTTTATAGATCATGCACCTATTTAGACTTGATTTTGGTATATGGTGTTAGATATTGGTCTATGCCCAGTTTCTGCCATATTATATTCCAGTTTTCCCAGCAGTTTTTGTCAAATAGTGAGTTCTTATGCTCAAAACTGGGGTCTTTGGGTCTAACAAACAGTAGATTATTATAGTCATTGATTGCTGAGTCTCGTATACCCAGTCTATTCCATTGCTCCACTACTATATTCCTCAGCTTGTACCGAGTGGTTTTGATCACTGCTGCTTTACAAAACAGATTAAAATCCAGTATGGCTAGGCTACCTTCCCTAGCATTTCTTTTCATTAATTCCCTTGCTATTCTGGACCTTTTGTTCTTTCGTTACTAATTTTTCTAGCTTTATGAAGTAATTTTTGGTAGATTCATTAGTATAGCACTAAATATGTAATTTAATTTAGGTAAAATTGTCATTTTCACTATATTAGCTCGACCCAGCCACGAGCAGCTGATGTTCTTCCAATTAGTTAGATCTGACTTTATTTGTGTGTAGTGTTTTGTAGTTGTGTTCATATAGGTCCTGGGTTTGTTTTGGCAGGAAGATTCCCAAATATTTTATGATGTCTACAGTAACTTTAAATGAGATTTCTCTTTCTATTGCTTGCTGTTGGATTTTGTTAGAAATATATAGGAATGCTGAGGATTTATGGGGGTTTATTTTATATCTTGCAACTTTGGCAAATTCATTTATTGTCTCAAGAAGTTTTTTACTTGATTCTCTAGAATTCTCTAAGCATATCATCATATCATCTGCAAAGAGTGATAGCTTAGTCTCTTTTTTGCCTAATTTGATTCCTTCAATTTCTTTTTCTTCTCTAATTACTACTGCTAACATTTCTAGTACCAGATTGAATAAGAGGTGTGATAGTAGACACCCTTGTTTCACCCCAGATCTTATTGGAAATGCTTCTAGTTTATCCCCATTGCATATAATACTTGCTGATGGCTTTAAATAGATGTTACTTATTATTTTAAGGAAAACTCCATTTATTCCTATACTTTCTAGTGTTTTTAGTAAGAAAGGATGTTGTATTTTGTTAAAAGCCTTTTCTGCATCTATTGAGGTATTCATATGGTTTCTGCTAGTTTTGTTTCTGATATGATCAATTATACTGATGGTTTTTCCTAATACTGAACCATCCTTGCATTCCTGGAATAAATCTTACCTGATCAAAGTGTATTATTCTTGTGATAAGTTGCTGTAGTCCCTCCAGTGGTCTTTTGCTATACTAAGTTGTCTTTTTCTTCCTTTGTGCCATCTAGACTCCTGACCTTGGGTCCATTTGTTTCTCTCTTCTAACTTTGAATGTCTGTGAATCTCTAAGAACCCTCCATTCTTAATTATTCATTTGACTTAATAGCAATTTACAGCCTCTCTTTTGTATTTCTCCTTTTCACTTTCTTCATAAAAGGTGAGCTATTTCCAGAAAGTGTTCTTTCTGTATGTGTCTATTCAAAGATCACAAAGTATTGTGGATGGAAATGGGGAAACCTTTTGAACCTCTAACATTGTCTATGTCACTTGACATTAATCCTGTTGTGTTTTGAAGTCATGGTGTATTTGAAAGGAAGGAGATCTGAATTCTGAATCAGAGGACTGAGGTCAGACTCACATCTCTGTTACTCTATATGAAAATGTGGACAAATCATCTCCCCTCCTGGTCTTTTACTTCCTCCTCTGTTAAATGAAATCATTGGACTATATGATCTCAAAGGTCCCTTCTAAATTCAAATCTGATCATCTGGTATGATCACATAATAGAATCATATGTTTCTATGGTTCGGCAGTGATGATATTCCATAATTCTTTATTAAAAATAAAATAATTCTCCACATAAAACTAGGTGCATAATTGATACTCAGTGAATATTGTTTGGTTAAGACACTGGTACTCTAAACTATCTCAGTCCCTAAAAGCACTGCTCTGATCATATTCCTTCCCTGATGAAATCCTTTTTTGACTCCACATTTTCAATGGAAAAAGCTCTACATTTTCCTTCTGTTAAGTGGCCCTACCCAGGGGGATAGGGATCTGGGTTACCTTTATAAAAAGATTTGGTTATACATAGATTTAGAGCTTGGGTTATCTAGTCTGCTCCTCCACTCAACCATTTTACAGTTGAAGAAACTGAGATCCGGAGAGACAAAGTGCCACACTTCTAATTAATGGCACAGCTGGGATTCCAATCCAGGCTGCCCGACTCCCAGGCCAGCTCCCTTCTCACTACACTATGACAGATGATGCAAGGACCAAACTGGACTTGCACAGCTGTTGTACACCTATCCCCTGCATACACCCACCCACAGCCTCATTTTATAAATACTCATTGATAACAACTCCAGGGTGGTACAGTAATAACCCTAAACACACCACCCCACCCCACTGTTGCATATGAGCTGAGGCTGAAGAAAGGTGTAATTTTTTTTTTATTGACTTTGTCAGGCTAGTGTTAGTGCATGCTGTGTGTCTTACAGCCCTGGCATACCAACACTGGATTCGATGTGGTTATAAGACTTCTCATCCCTTTTGTCAATCATTTATAACCCACTCAGTCCATCACTTACTCCAGCTAACATTTCTTGTGCTAGTCTCCAGCTAGGAGCTCATTGTTCTGGATGGTTTCATAACAAATCCATCTAACCATTCTTTGTGTAGTCAGTAATGGGGGTGGTGGTTTAGGTACCACAGTTTTTATGGGTTATTTAAAATAAATATCTTTCAACTTAATTTCCTTGAGGAGGGAAGGAAATTGATCTGGCATAAATACACTTTGTGATTCCTTTCTAAGTGCTAGATAAGAATCATCCATACCATATTAAAAATAAAAACAGTAAGCACCTGCTATGGATGGGACAACATACTAGATGCTAGAACCAAATAGATCACATGTGTACAGAGCTTTGCCAACATTAAAGTACCGTAGAAATGCTCTTGTTACCACTGTTTGTTGATTCTGCTATCATTTTTAGGTGCTACGAATACTCAGATGTCCAAATGAATGTGTGATTTCACCATTGTGGGCATGTCTGCTTACTCTACATGACTTGTCCATTTCCTCATGAATAACTGACCATAGGAGGCCACTTGGTGTACTGGGGGGGAGGTCTTCCCTGTTTTCTTCTGACATTTCAAAGAAGGCGGCTACTGTTTGACTTCAGCACAGATAAACCCATCTCTTTGGTTCATCCATTCCTTTGGTTTGTCTTTGAGTAATAACAAAGCTCCCACCTTTCCCCCTAGATGGTGTGGCACAGTGGAAGGAATATTGCCTCTGGAATCCAAAGGCTTAGATTCAAATTATGTCTCTTGATGCTTATACCCTTTGTGACCTTGGAAAACTCACTTCTGTTCCCTCAGCCTCAGTTTCCTCATCTATAAAATGGTATTGGCCTTTCTGGACTCCATGGTTCCTTCCAGCTCTAGATCTGTGTTCCTATATAGCCATTTCCCTATCCTGGGCTTCAGTTTCTTCAACTGTAAAATGACATGGGACTTGATGGTCCCTGCTGGTCTTACATCCGTGATCCAATCACCTGTTTGATGCCAACCTTCTATCAGTGTTCTAGGATGGCAGTGAGACAAGGAATATGCCTGTCTCCAAAGAAGTAAGCAGTAATATACCACAGAGGGCAATGGACAAGCGCTTGATGGGTATAAACAACCTACAACCATAAAAACGATGAAGAATTTTGAAAGAATATAGAAGGAAAAGACCTTTTCAAGAAAATATATGGTAGGAAGAGAAGATAGTTTAGAAGACCAGGGATAACAGGTAGCTAGCCAGTGTTCCAGCCCTAGCTTTGTGATGTCAGGGGAAATCGAGGAAATCTCCCAGTCCTGGGAGACCCTCTGAAGAGGACTTCTGGGAGCCCACAGGCAAGACTGATAAAATTCTCTGGACCCAGCATCCTCTATAAAATGACTGGGTCAGAGTACATAATCTCTCTGGTCCCTCCCACCTTTAACATTCTGTGATTTGTAGTGTTTGGAGAAACTAGTTTGTGATTGAGAAATGCTATCACGACGAGGGGCTTCAGGGATCATTTTAACCCAACTTATTTATTTTGCAGCTGGGCACATTGAAGCCCTGAGAGAAGAAAGAGAATTTGTTGAGTTCTCTTAGTGAATTAATAGCAATTTGTTTCAAAGAGGGAAAAACATTGGTGTAGAAGCAAGATTGCATTTAGAATCAGAAGGCAACTGTTTTGAGAATCACATGGAATATTGATAGCTTTTTGACTTTGGGAAAGTCATATACCCTACCTGAGTCTAAGTAACTTCATCTGTAAAATGAAGAAAATAATACTGCACTGCTTATCTCCTGGGCTAGTGAGGGTTACCTGTCTTTGGAAATTCCGTTATCCACATAAATTGAACTACTAGCTGTTTCCAGAACTTTATTTTCCATCTCCCACCTTCGTATATTTATACAAAGTCTACTTCATACCTGTAATACATTTCCTCCTCATTTCCACTTCTTAGAATATTCCTGTCAACTTGAAATTCTGCATCACATGAGCCATCTCCTCCAAGAAGCCTTCTTTGATTTTCTCCCTCATTTGTTCTCTCTCTTTCCTTAATTTCCCTTGTACTCCATTTATTTCAAAATGTAAAATCTTGGATAAGTGGCAAAATTTTGTTTTTGTCTTTTTGCCAGGGGCTAGGATCCCATTGTCTTGCCTATAGCATATACTTACCACGTATTTAGTGAGTTGTTGGATTGACTGGTATTTCAGGTGTTTTGTAGGTGTTAGAACTCTGATCAGTGAGTGAAGTGGCCACCCATCTCTTTAGAAGACTCACCAAGAAGTATATATTCAAGAGAGGTCATGGGCAATAGAGGTGGAATCAGGGAGATAGTGGCAGATTGGCACTCTGCTGATTTGTTTTACTTAGCTTTTCTGTTAGTGGGAGGGGTCAAAGTTATCAACAAAGTAAAAAAAACTACATAAAGAGAAAGCTTTCTAGCTAGGAAGCACGAGTTAATTTTAAGGTGGTATTATTTTGTAACCCAGGTCCCATGATTCCCAATAATCTAGAACTCTCCTCTCTATCATGATGACAGGAAGCCCATTGGCATACTCATTGAAAGGATTTAAAGTATGCCCTAATACTAAGAAAATAGACATAGATAGGGGAGCCATTAGGAAGTCCCTGTATTGATGAGGAACCGAGCTTGCTCAGTGTCACATGGCATATTTGTGTGAGAATTGGCAGTAGAACACATGATTTTTCTTGGTCTTGTTTTCTTTCCCCTTTCCCAAAGCCAAGAAGGGATGGAATCCTAATACTGGCATTGAAAATAATTTTAGACATATCTTCTTTCTTGAGGTGTACTGGTAAATATTTGACAATTGGTTCTCTGGGAAGAGAAATGTACCCACTATAAACTTTTAAGTTTTATGTGCCATTAGTACTTTCTCTATCAGTTAAGTCTAAACAATCATCACAATAATCAATCAAGCCCTAATTTGTAGCATTGACCTATTTCTGAGGTGTAAATGCTGACACTGAAAATTTAACTATCAGCTCTCTCTAGCTGAGTTGCACTGGCTATAGCACACTTCTGTCTAGTGCTCTAGGCCCATGAGCATGCTTCCAGACATTGCATGACCTCCCTCTCTTCCTAGCCTCAGTCAGCTGATCACTATCTTTGGTATATGAGACCCAGTTAGCACGGAAGAGAGGAAAGAAAAATACCATGATACAATGGCAAAAAGTGTTGGACTAAAGATGTGGGGTCAAACCCTAGTTCTGCCTTTCATTAGCTGTGAGACCTTAGGCAAGTGATTTTGTTTCTCTGGGTCACAGTTCTTACATCTGTTAAATGAGAGGTTGGGCTAGATGACCTGAAAGTTTCCCCTCTAGCTCTACATCTATGATTCTATAAGGTCCAATCACTCCTCTGGGCCTTTGGGCCTTCTTCTTACTTACTAGTTTGTGCTTGGTAGCCATTTGACCCTGGAAAAGTCATTAAACTTCTGTCTACCTCAGTTTCTTGATCTGAAAAATGTGAATAATCACAGTTATCTACCTCTCAAGGTTGTTATGAAGATTAAATAGTTGGTATCTGTATTTTGCAAACCCTAAAGTTTTGTGTACACTGTAGCTTTGGTAGCTGGGGGGCCCTGTGGATACTGTACAAGACTTGGGGTCAGAAGAATTCATCTTCCTGAGTTCAAATCTGGTCTCAAATATTTATTAGCTGTGTTTTTAGAGGCAAATCACTTCACCTTGTTTGCCTCAGTTTCCTCATCTGTAAGATGAGCTGGAGAAGGAAATGCCAAACCACTTTAGTATCTGCTGAAAATACCTCAAATGGGATCATGACTGAAAATGGCCGAACAAGAACAACAACAACAAGCATTCTAGCCATTGTTGCTGCTGCTACTGGTGCTGTTGTTACTGTTGTTAGACAATCTCTAAAAGCCCAGCCACCTCTAATTCTTTGATCCTCTGAAGTCATTTTAACACTCCGGGCCTCATTTTCTTCTCTAAAATGAGGGGATTAGACGAGATGTCCTCTAACCCCTCTTCTAACCTTGACCCACTTTGAGACAGATCTATAGTCCAAAAGGGATCTCATGTTGTAGCCTGACTCCCACTACCCATCAAACGTGTAGTCCAAGGTGTCTAGGAAGGAGAAACAAGGAACACTTATTTGCATCTGCATACACAAGCAAAACCAGATTCTGAGTATATGCTGGACCCATGCTTTTGATTAGATCCATAAAGAATAATTTTTAGACCTTGTCAAAAACCATCATTTCCTTTTTATTATTTATGCAGCGGTAAATACCTTACTTTTTTTTCTGTCCAAGACTGATGGAGAATTTTAGAACTCTTTTGACAGAACCAGGCTTTTTAGAGCGCCACCAGTATCTGGAGAACCATAACTGAAGTAAGTAACCCCTGACCTTCTGCTATTGCAATTCCTGAAGTCAAGGGACCCAGAGAGACGGACAGAGACATCTCCGACAATAATGGACCATAACTGAGTTCTCGTCTTTGTTTTAACGGGCCAGATGCGATTGCCTGTGAAAATAGCTTGGTTTTGTTATGCTCTTTGTTAGGGTCTGTCAAGCTCCATTTGAAATAATGAGAGCTTTTCATTGGCTCACTTCTCCTCAATGAGGGGAAAACCATAGAGAAAACTTTCTGGGGAAGAGTGAAAAACTGTCATGTGTGGAAAAGAGTGGGCAGCAGGGAGAGCTGGCCTCATAAACCTGCCATTTGTTGACCCCAAAACTGTGATAGAGGACAAATGGAGTCAAGATTATAAACCCTAGGCCCTCTCTTTCAATCACTAGTGGATCCCAGGAGGCCCACTAGGTGGTAACTGCTGTGTATCCAGGGACAGAGGGAGAATCACAGTGTTAGAAAATCCTGGGAACTTGCCTAGCCAACCCTCATCCTCTTCCTCTGCTCAGAGGGAAGGGATTCCATGGGAAGGGAGGCTGAACGTCTTTCCATTCAACCTAATAAGCATTTATTAAACATTTACAATAGACCTGTACACATAAGATTGTATGCCTTCCTCCTTTAGGGTAGAGACAGTTTCTATTTTGTCCTTGTATCTTCATAGTATCTGGTCACAATAGGTGTTCTCAGCAATTTTTGTTGATTATCTGAAATTGTGCTGGGTACTTAAGATACAGTACCCTGCCTTCAAGGAAATTACATCTTATTACCTCACTTTGATACTTGTAACTCTGTAATTATATAGTGCTGTAAGATTTGCAAAGAACTTCATTTATATTATCTCATTTGATTCTCACAGTCCTGAGAGGTAGATACTCTTATCCCCATTTCACATATTTGGAAGTAGAGGCTAATAAGCTAAAGAGAGTCACATGGGTAGTAAATATCTGAGGCCAGATTTAAGTTCTGACCTTCTTGACTCCAAATCTAGTTCTTGATTCCATTCCCCAGGCTCTCTACACTGTAGTTCAGTTAGGTGATTCAGGAAAGACCGTATTTCCAAGAAGCAAAGAAGATACAGAACCATTTTTAATCTATCAGTAATGATTTAAAGATAAGGGCTCTTTATTTAGCTGCATAATAGTTGCCATGAGAGAAATGGCATAGTTCAGGGAAAGGAGTAGTAGCTGTGGAGTTTAGACACCAGGGTTTGAATCCCACTTAATAACTGAGTGACCTCAAAAAGGATCTGGATTCTTTTAGCCTTGGGTTGACATGAAGTCCATCCAAATTTGACACTTACTACTTGTGAGACTTTGTACAAATCCCATCATTTCCCTGAGCCTCTATTATGTCATGTGCCAAACATGAGGGTTAGATTTTAAAGCCGCTGAGGTCTCTTCCTGCTCTCGATCTACTCAATACATGATTCTTTGATCCTAAGATGGGTTGACCAGTGATTTGAGTGTTTAGCTTGGAGAAGACGAGGCTTAAGGGGAAGTTGATAATGGTCTTCTGGTGGTTGAATCATGTGAAAGAGTGCCAGCAAATGACTCTGTATGATGGATGGTGAACAAAAGGTTTGGGTTAGGTGAGCATAGTTAGGCAACAATGCTGGTTTATTGGAGTAGTATAGTTGATTGTATATCTTTCTTGTTTATGCGTGGAAAGTTTCACAGTGAACTTTGAATCACCAGTTTCTCATGAATGTACTCAGCTAAACGTAGATATCAAGTAATGGCCTTGACTACCAAGCCTGCTTCCTGCAAGCTCAGGCTGCTTTTGGGAGACACAGCAATATTTCTTGATACTGAGTGCCAAATATTCTTCTTGGGGAGAGATATGGCACACCTGAACCAAGAGGACTTTGCACCCTCCCGGATCTGAACAAGTCAACAAGTCTGGACTTGCACATAGCTCAATGAGTCCTTGAACTCGGAGCAAGTCAAAAGTCTCCGGACTCAGACACAGGCCCAAGAATCTGTTAGACTTAGCCCCCCACAAAAGAGAGTTTAGATGTTTTCTTCTTGTCTCAGGGAACAGCGTGGTTAAATATGTGTGTAAGTTCCAAGGAGATCAATTGCAGCTTGATATAAAGAATTTCTTAACAATTAGAACTCTTCTAGAGGCAATAGGGCTGTTCCAGCTCTGAGGTTGTGGGTTCCCCACCACGTGTCTTCAAGCAAAGTCTAAATGAGCTCTTGTTGGGATTGTAGTGGGCATTATTCTAAATATTTTTGAATGGATTAGAATAGATATCCACTAAGGTCTCTTCTAGCTTTGAAATTTGTGCCTCACGTAAAATAAATCCACTTATCCCCTCTCAAAGTCCTGGGCCACCAAACAAATGATTTGTGGAGGATCTGCTCCTTCACACTAGAGTTTTTTACTCATCCCTTAACGTGTGCGTGAGAGATGGTAAGTTTTCTTGGTGGTTCCCTCCTTGCCAAAGTGAAGTAAGCCAATGAAATATTCTTCTTATTTCAAATGAGTTTGCCATCTATAAATAATCTCTAAGGCCTTTTAGAGATATCAGTTACTCTCCTTGTATCCCCCATTGAGAATCCCCTTCTTTATTCAAAACTCAGAAAAGGTGCTCTTTCCTCCATATGAAAGAGTTCTCTTTCTCCTCATATTTTCTTTGGTTCCTGCCTCTGGATCTCTCCTTTGTCCTCCATCATTTATACCTTCCAGGGTGATGTAAGGCCCCCTCTCTTTCCCCAGTGGAATGGATGTAGGGCAGTTTGCTAAAGGCTTTGAATTCAAGAGTATTAGAGATTCACAGATTCAAGAATTGCAAGGGACCTTGGAAGTCATCCAAGGCATGCCTTTCCTGAGCAGGAATCCCATCTACAGCACCATAAGAAAAAGTCATTGCTGGCTTTGGAGTCAGAGGGTCTAGTTTTGGCTTTGACACTATCTATGTGTCCTTAGACAAGTGACTTCACTTGTCTGACTCTCATTTACCCTTTGGTTGAGGGGTAGGTTGAATGAGCAGGTTGGATTGAGTTATGTTCAGGATCTCTTAGAGCTTGGAATCTATAAGCTTTTGCTTGAAACTGTCCAGTTAAAGGTAATTCATTACCTTCTGAGGCAGACCATCCTACAATTGAGATATTTTAATTTTTAGGTAAATGGTCCAGGTGAACTCCTTCTATCTACATAGGAGACTGAGATTTGGAGAAGTAAAGAGATTTGCCAAGGACACAGAAGTACCATGAAGTTTTCATGAGTGATTTGGAGGACAGTTGTGGTCTCAAGATTGTAGAATAGGTCATCAGATGTAGGGCTTATGAGTATTAGAAAGGTAAGGGTTAATCACTAAGATTGGCTAAGAACAGGGCAAGGTACAGTGACAGTCTATTTTTGGACAGATTTTCTAAGCTCTGTGTGAATCATAAAATCCAAATCTTGGATAAATTCAATATAATTATCACCCAGAGAGCAATGGTATGGTTTGGGGTGGTTTTGAGCAGGCTGTAACATATAACCAATAGTATAATTAGATGACCTGGAATTAAAGGTAGAATTACACAATTCCATGAGAAGGTGGCTTCATTGTGTTGCAAGGGGTGGATAGTCAGAGGGTTCCATTGATACCATCATAATATTAAAAGAAAGTGAAGAAGCCGTCTTAACAAGTTGGCTACCTGCTGTTAAGAACTTATGGAAGAATCTGGAAAAGGGTGACCAAGCCTGGGTAAAATGAATGGGCTGCAATTTGCTCCAGTGGAGAAAATATCTGAATCAGTGGGATGCCAGATTCATTCGGGATCAAGATGTTGGCTAGACATAACATATCTGGGGTTAACTACAGCTTCCTACAATACCTATCATTCTTTCTATTTGGAAAGGATAGAAAGATATATATTAGAAATGAAAACATTTAGGTGGATTAGAAACTGGTCGAATGAGCAGAGCTGAAGTATCACCAGATAATGAGCTGTGAAAAGCAAATGGGAAATCAAGATGGCAGATTAGAGGCAGCCACTCAGCTGAGGTTTCCTGACATTCCCCTCCAAAAACCTTTAAAATGTTGCATCAAATCAAATTTGGGTGTGGGAAAGCCAACAAAAGGTTAGGGTAAAACAGTTTTCCAGCCTCAGAAAACTTAAAGGATCAGTAAGAGAAGATGTCTTGCCATGTTGGGGGCCTGTCTGGAGCCCCCATACTTGGCTGGCAGGAGAAGGAGCAACAGTAGCAGCAGCTTTGGGAGCTCTCAGCCTAGAGATGGAAAAGGGGCTGGACAACAGGTCACAGAGAGATTACAGTGAACTGGCACATTTGGTCAGCTGGCACTGATTAGCAATTCGATTGCCCATATGCAATTTGGGGTCACAGTACCAGGCTAGAGAGGAGAGCTGGTGGTTGGTCACAAGGGAGTAGGGGCCCTGTTTGCTTTAGCAAAGCAATGAGGAATACCAGCATTTGTAGCTGCAGGGGACCAGGGGCCCTTCACAGGTAAAGACCAGAGGGTAGACCACGAGAGCAGAGACTACACCTTTCCTAGGATCACAGCACCTTGGAAGCACCAAAAACTTGCACACCTCCAGAACTACAGTGATAAAGAAGGGTGTCTTATTAAAATGCATTTCAGCTTGTGCATTCATTAGCAGAGCTTAAGAGCGCTAAAGCAGAACTGCTTTGCTGACTGATCCTCTAGTCACAGAGTCCCAAGCACTACAACAAGGGCAAGCCTGCTGAAATCTCCACACTGGACCTTTTCCTCTTTGCCAACTCTCTCTCTCTCTCTCTTCCTGTGTCTCTATCTGTCTCTCAATATCAAGTAATCCATTAAGAAACATTTATTAAGCCCCTCCTCTCCCCTCCTCTCCCCTCCCTTCCCCTTCCTTTCCCTTCCTTCCCCTCCCCTCCCTTTCTCTCCCTTGCTCTTCCTTCCCCTCCCCTCCTCTCCCCTCCTCTTCCTTTCCCGTTTTTTTTTTGGTTGAACTTAATTGAACTTGAGCTGCAGACTGCAGCAGTAGTCTGGGATTACCCACAGAGAGGAGTGGAACCTTTACAGTGAGGAGGAAAACAGCAGCTCACCACCTTGTATTGACTTCCACTTGAGAAAGTTTTGCTTTTTCAACATTTATTTTATTGTGTGGTTTGTTAGGCTTTCTTTAGTCCTGGGAGCCTGCTGTGTCTGGTGCAGTGTTAATCATCCCATGGCATGATTAGCATGTCTGGGGGACCCCTGGCGGGAGGTCTTGTGGGGGTCTCAGGTTCTGGGGCATTGAATTCCTGCATAGATATTTATCTTTTCTGAATGTTTCCTACGGCAGGAATTCATGGGCTGGATCTTTTAATATGCTGGTTTAATGAATTATGCACCAAAATCAATGAGATCTTACCTTTCCCATATTTTCTTTTGTCTCTGAGCCCCAGCAGAGCTCAGTGGCCATAAGAGAGCAGAAGAAACCCTATTTGGGTCTGAATCATGTGCTGTTCTCCATACTGGAGAGGGTTTTCTCTAACTTCCCTTGTCTTCTGCTATGCTTAATCTCCCAAGCTCTACAGACCCATCTTGCTTTGGACTTTTGAGGTGACCTTTAAAGAATGGCAAAATTCAATAGGCAAAGAGGAGGAGGGAGAACATTTCAGGCATAGGGAACAGCATAGTCAAAAGCATGGAGGTGGGAAAATGCATGGCAAACTCAAAAAGCAGAGAGCTGTCCTATTTGGTTGAATCATTGAGAGCATGGAGGGGAGTAATGTGTACTAAGGTTGGAAAGGTAGGTTGGAGACAGATTGGGGAGGCCTTGAATGCCAGGTCTAGAATTTGTGCTTTATTTAGCAGGTAATATGGGAACGATTGAAGAGTTTTCTTTTTTCTTTTTCTTTCTGTTTTGTTTTAAAATCAAGGATCATGTCTGTGCTTCTCCTAAAATATTTGCTGCTAAATATGCTATTGAAAGCAATGAAGAACTTTCCAGTATGAAAGGACAGCCCCAGTCTCCATTCCTTTTGCCTTCATTTCCCAGGGACCAGACTTGTACTCTACATTCTAGCCATCTTCCCATCATGCCACTTGATCTTTACCATCAACTTCATCTCCCTCTAACTAGGAACTTGAACTCAGACCCTGGGTCTCCTGATTCAGATTGGCCAGAGTTAGACTCATCATGTCAAGGCCAAGGCTTCTATCCCATTCTCTGACCATCTCTTTACCATGTAACCCACTTCCCTCCCATTTCTACTTTATATTGTGTTTTCTCCCAATAGAGTATAAGCTCCTTGAGGACAGAGGCCATCTTACTTCTTTGTATTTGTAGCCCCAGCACTTAGAACAGTGCTTGGCATGTGGTAAATCCTTCATCAAAATTTTTTAAAATCTCTCTCTCTCTCTTCATTCATCCACCCACCCATCCACCTATCCATCCATCCATCCATCCATCCATCCATCCATCCATGCATCCATCCGTCCGTCCATCCATCTGTCCATCTATCCATCTGTCTGTCTATCTCTCTATGCATTCATCCATTTTTCTATCCATTCATTTATCTACCTACCCATCAACTGACCCATCAATTTATCTATTGCACTAGAAAAGTAATTGGTGAGCTGTTGTGAATGTCCATGCTAGGAATGATAAAATTTTATTTAGTATAAAATCAATGCTTTTATTGATTTATGTTTAACCTAGCTCTCTCACTTTCTAGAAGTATGTCTCTGGGCATATCACTGAACACTAAACCAGCCTCAATTTCCTCATATGAAAATAGGCAGCGAGATATAAGCCACAGGCATGCTGGTCCCTCAGTGTGGCTGTTTCATGCTGGGTCTCTACCCATTGCCATCCTTTGAGACCCCGGTTCCAATGCTATCTCTTACAAGATCCCTTATGTGATTTTATCACCTGGAAGATGTTCTTCCCTCTACCTCCCAGACGAGACTCGTCAGTTCTGAAAAACGCCCCTAAAATTTCTGCTTCTGCTAGGGAGAAGTTAGTTGCTTAAGTGTCCAATGCTGTGGAAGCCAAACACTAAAATGAATGGACTAATGTTGTGTACCTTTATGAATCATTTCATATTTATTAGAATCCGAGAGCCTCCAAGTTCAGTAGCATATTAAACATCATCTAATCATGTTTTTTACAGAGGAGAAACCTGCAACCCAAGGCAGGTGTGAAGAGCAGCTAAAGGTCACACAAAAGTCAGTGTCAGTGGATACAAATGCCCTGGCACACAAGAAAATGTTTCTTCCAATCCATACTGCCTTTGGAATTTAATATAGTAGTGAATATACAGGAAACTGAGGTTTGAGTCTCAGATCAGGAGAACCCTTCATGTAGGGGGCATTCCTTTTGTAATGCTAATACCATCCATATTTGATATAGTACTTCAAGATTTCCAAAGCACTTCACCAATATTATATCATTTGGTTCATTAGATAGTTCTTCTAAGCAAGCTGGAGCACAGATATCATTAGACTCGTTTTACAGAGAAGTTAGCTGAAGCTCAGACAGGTAAAATGACTTGCCTGGAGCCACAGAGCAAAGAAGTGCCAGGGCAGCCTCAAGCCCAAGGCTCTGGTTTCAGATCTCTTAACTCTACCACCAATGCTCTCCTACAGCCCTGTGCCAGCTTTCCCCCATACACAGCATTCCATCTTGTGCCTGCTTTCCTGTGCAAAAACAGGTGCCCCTTCCCCCCAGTTCTGCTCAGTCTGGAAGGTCCTTGCTCCTCAGCTCTACCTTGAAGAATCATGGACACCAGCAAGCTTGGCATTGTTCCACCCTCTCCATGAGTCTTCTCAGTCCATTATTGTTCTCTCTCTCTCTCTCTCTCTCTCTCTCTCTCTCTCTCTCTCTCTCTCTCTCTGTCTCTCTCTC
>CM053581.1:408737025-408777324 GCA_028627135.1 Pseudochirops cupreus
AAAAAAAAGAAATTTTCAAGGAAAATTGTCCCAATGTTTTAGAATCAGAGGGCAAAATAGACGTTGAAAGAATTCAGTGATCACCTCTTGAAAAAGATCCCAAAAAGAAAACTATTAGGAATATTATAGCCAAGTTCCAGAATTCCCATATCAAGGAGAAAATATTAAAAGCAGCCAAGAAGAAACAACTTGAATATTGTCTAAACACAATCAGGATAACACAGGATCTGGCAGCTTCAACTATGAGGGATCAAAGGGCATGGAATATGATATTCTGGATTTCAAAGGAGCTGGGATTAAAACCAAGAATTACTTACCCAGCAAAACTGAGTATAATGTTTCAGGGGAAAATATGGTCATTCAATGAAATAGAGGACTTTCAAGTTTTCTTGATGAAAAAAAACCAGAGTTGAATAGAAAATTTAACATTCGGATATTATAGGCAAGAGAAGCACGAGAAGGTAAACAGGGAAAAGAAATCATAAGGAACTTATCAAAGTTGAACTGTTTACATTCCTACTTAGAAAAACAATAATTGTAACTTATGAAACTTTTCTCAGTATGAGGATAGGTAAAGGGAATATAAATGTATGTGTATATATATACATACATATATATGTCTATATAGAAGGGTATATGTGTATGAATACATATGTGAGTGTGTGTATATATGTGTACAGGTATACATAGGCAGAGGCCACAGCATCAATTGAATAGGAAGGGATTATATTTAAAAGGTAAAACTGAGAAATGAGAAAGGAATATAATGAGAGGAGATGGGGAGAGATAGTATGGGGTAAATTATCTCATATAGAAGAGGCAAGGGAAAACTATTACAATGGAGGGTAAGAACAGGAAGGCAAAAGGGAATGGATCAACCTTACTCTCATTCAATTCAGCTTAGGAGGGAATGACATACACACTAAACAGAGTCTCTCACCCTACAGGAGAATAAGGGGGAAGGGGATGAGAGGGGGAATGATGGAGGGGAGGGCAGGTTGGAGCAGAGGGTGGTTAGAAGCACACACTTTTCAAAAGGGACAGGGTCAAAGTAGAAAGTAGAACAAGTGGGGGATGGGATAGGATGGAGGGATACATAGTCAGTCTTTCACAATATGTCCACTGTGGAGACGTTCTGTGTAACTGCACATCTATGGCCTGTATTGAATTACTTGTCTTTCCAGTGGGGGTGAGTGATGAGGGAGGAAGGGAAAGAATCTAGAACTTAAAGTTCTGAAATCAAATGTATGTATGTATATATATATACACATATGTATGTATATATATGTATACATATGTATGTATATATATGTATGTACATATATATACACACATTATTATTATTATTATGTAATAAGATATAGAGGCACTGGGGTAAGGAGATCCATATTGCCCTACCAGAAAGTCAGAGGGGTGGTAGGGGATTGTATAGGAGAGAGCAGATTGGGGGAGGGGATATACAATGGGATCAATGTTTCCAGGTGGGGTGTAGGAGAAAAATGGGGAGAAAATTTGTAACTCAAAATCTGGTGGAAATGAATGATGTAAACTAAAAATAAACAAAAGTTAATAACAAAAAAAATGAAAGAGCTGGGAGGGACTCTAGAACAGGAAATTTTTGAGCTTAGAGGGACCTTAGAATATAGATTGTTGGAACTAGACAACATTATAGAATGTCAGAACTGAAAGGAATATTAGACCATAGAAAATGATAACTGGGAAGGAGCATTTGAAATAGAATGTCAGAACTAGGAGGTAATTTAGAATGTGTAATGCCAGAGTTTGCTAGAGACCTTAGAACTTGGAATATGGGAGTTAGAGGGAATTTGGATCACAGAAGCTTAAAACATAGAATAGGGGCTTTTAGCATCTTTATGTGACATGGATTCTCCTTTGTCAGTCTGGTGAGGTCTATGAGCCCCTTCTCAGATTAATGTTTTTAAAACATTATATATATATAATATATATATATATAATATATAATATAATGTATATATATACATACACACACATAATAAATTTGTAGTTTTCAACATTCATTTCCATAAGATTTTGAGCTTTGAATTTTCTCCCTCATCCTCTCCTCCCCACTCCCCAAGATGGTGTGTGATCTGATATAGGCTCTACTTAGATTAATGTTTTTAAATACATAAAAATATACATGTAAAAAAACCAATTATATTGATGTGCAGTTATCAAAGCAAGTTCATGGACCCCAGTATAAGAATCTCTAGCATAAAATGTCCTGAACATCTTTATGAAAATTTAAAGATCATCTAGTCTCAACCATTTTATTTTCAATATAAGGAAACTAAGTCCCAAAGAGAAATGACTTGATCAGAGCCACAAAGCTTGTGTGGAAAGTGAATTGTCCTCCAACTGCAGTCTAGAACAACCCGATTACACTATCATACGTATCTCTGGGTCCATGCTGGGAGATTGGTGACTTCCAATATCCTTTGTGTACTTCAGTTGCCAATTCTTTATGATCAGCCCAATGTAGAGTGAATTCCATTCTATAAGGAAGAGTATTAGGGACAGGTTAGTTGTTACATCTATTAAATGTTCTGTGGAATCTCAGTCTTGCTAGAGGAACCAAATCTCCCACCATGCCCTTTTATATAGTACCAGAATAGCATGGATGTCAATATTCCTGTCCTTTCCACAACCTTATGTTGTGAAGTGACAACCTTAGAATCTGTCATAGGCTACTGTATGCCCTTTCTGAGACTGATTCTCATTTTATTGTTTTCTGTAGAGTTTGGGGTTATTTTCTTCTCCAAAATGTGGGAAAAGTGTTTTTCATCATATTGTCTCACACATCATTAACCCCTGTACTATCTCTACTCTCATAGTTATTTTTGTATCTTCATAATTCAATGATACTTGGTCATTTCCTCCTCTTCCTGATGCAAGTTGGATAACCCTTCAATTCTTGTCCTCAGAGGTTTTTACCGTTCTCACTCAATGAGGTGCTATAGCAGAGTTGAAAGAGCAATAGAATAGGAAGCAGTAATCCTCATCTCTAACCTTGGTTCTGACCTTTAAATTCCTTTGGCCTCAGTTTTATTTTTGGTAAAATGAGAATAGTTGTACTTATTCCATCCACTTAAAAAGATTAATATTCTTTAATTATATAACATATAAAATTAACATCCCAGAAATTGTTAGCTAAAAAGACCTTTGAGATCAGCTGATCTAATGTCTCCCAGTTTACAGGGAAGGAAACTGAGGCAGAATAGACAAATGACTTTGCCTAAAGTCATTCACAGCTATTGAATGACAGAGCCCCCATGCTCTTTCCATTAAAATTCTGAAAAGTCAAATTTACGACAGGAATGAGTTTGCTGTTACTACCATATAGTTATCCCTTCCACATCACAGGGCTTAGGGATGGAGAGTCCTGTGATCTGGAAATTTCATGTAAATTTTTTTGGCTCTCCTTTTGTACCATAGAAAAAGTCTGAATTTTTTCTTTTTCTTTTATGTTTTTTTCCAGTACTTTAATTTGTGTTGATTATACACTTATAATATACAATGTTATACAATACTATACAAATATTTTTATGCATTTCTGAGTTTCTAAACTTTCTGTGTTGTCTGCTAGCCTTCTTATGTAATCTGGGGCTTCTATGAAATTTCTCCAAAATTCCCATTTAATTTCTTATGCCAACCCCTGTCATATGTTGAAACTGTGATGGGGAAAGTCTCAATCTGGAAGCACTATACTTTAAAGAGTAATGATTTTATTGGCGTAGTTACATAGTCTCAGTTGGGCTTTGACTTACTTGCCATTCTTCTACAATACCTTAGGGACTCTTGGTCTCACTTGCACAGAGATTCTTCTCAATTTTTTAAAAATTTCTGCTGTCACCATCAAACATATCCTCAGTTCTCCATGTGCCCCCAAAACACTGGGCAAATAACTTAAACCTCTTACTTCACTGAGAAGGCAGAGATATCAAAACACCTTCATGTGTGTATCCCCAAAGGAACTAGCTTGTATTTATTTACATGAATTCTCTGCATGTTTACATATGGACAAATCAAATGAGATAATAAATAGACATCATTTTGCAAGCCTCTAAACACTATATAAATATTAGTTATTTTTAGTGGCAAATATATAGAATACTAGACTTTGATTGAGGACAGGAACAATTAAACTTTGTGTTTCATTGACCCCCTTTGGCAGACTGGCAAAATCCATGGGGTCCTCCTCACAATCATGTTTTTAAATGCACAAAATATACAGAAAAACAATTGCATTTAAAAAGTTACCAAATATTGAAAACACACACACATACATTCATGGACAGGTTAAGGACCTTTAGTCAGAAAGACATGAGCTTAAATCCTGCCTTATACATTAACTATGTGACCCTAGACAAGTCACTTTACCTCTGTTTGTGTCAGGTTTCTCAATTGTAAAATGGTGATATTAACAGTACTAACCTCACAGAGTTGTTGTGTGGATCAAATGAAACAATATTTGCAAAGTGATTAAGCCCAGCACCTGACATGCTCTTCATAGATTCCAAAAGTGGGCAATACTACCCCCTGGGGCACTGGAATGATGGGGGGGGGGGGACAGTAGTAGCCTCGGGTGCAATTAGTGGGCATTGGATAAAAATAAGGAGGTGGTAGAAAGTATAAGGAAAGAAGAGAAGATGAGAAAAAAGTTTTTTTTTGTTTGTACATATTTCGTCTGTTGTGTAACAGAGTTAAAGTCATAGTGATTACATTATTTTCCAAATAAATACACAAAATGTAAGTTATAACAAATCAGTGTTCAAGTCAGTGTTGGCAGGTGAGTGTGTCAGGAAGTCCAGAATGCATCAGCAGGAATAGGTGTAATGACTTGTTTCCAATATAATACTATACAGTTACATGATGCAATATTGTATCATCAAAATTTTAATGCACAGAAAAATTCACAAATTGACAATAAATTATTAAATTTAAGATGTCATTTAAAAATGTTACATATTTTTGAAATGATGCAAATTAAAAAAAAAACAACTGTTAAAGGGTTAAAGAAAATAATCCAGGGAGCCACAGAGTAATTTCCTTTTTTTAAAAAAGGTGACGGTAAATCAAATAAGTTTGGGAACCTTTGCTTATAAATAAGTGCCAGATAAATACTTATTTCCTAGTTGACCTTGAAGGATATGTAGAACTCAGAACTAGAGAGAAGGGGAACCTAGGAACTATATGAACACAATTACAAAACACTTTTCATACAAAGTCAGGTCTAAATAATTGGAAAAATATTGGTTGCTTATAAGTAGATTGAGCTAATATAATAAAAATGACAATTCTACCTAAATTAAATTACTTAGCGCCATAGCAATCAAACTACCAAAAATGATTTTATAGAGTTAGAAAAAAAATAACAAAATTCATCTGGGAGAACAAAAGGTCCAGAATATCAAGGGAATTAATGAAAAGAAAGGCAAGGGAAGGTGGCCTTGCTATACCAGATCTTAAATTGTATTATAAATCAGCAATCATCAAAATTACTTGGTACTGGCTAAGAAATAGAGTGATGGATCATGGAATAGATTAGGTATGCAAGACACAACATTGCCTATAGTAATCTATTTCATAAACCCAAAGACTCCAGCTTTTGGGAAAAGAACTCAGTATTTAAGAAAAACTGCTGAGAAAATTGCAAAATATTATGGCACAAGCTAAGCATAGACCAACATCTTATACCCTATACCAAGATAAAGCCAAAATGGATACATGATTTAGACATAAGGACTGATACTATAAGCAAACGAGGAGAGGAAGGAATAGTTTACCTGTCAGATGTATGGAGAAGGGAAGAATTTATGACCAAACAAGAGATAGAGAGCATTAGGAAGTGCAAAATGGATGATTTTGATTACATTAAATTGAAAAGATTTTGTGCAAACAAAGTCAATGCAACCAAAATTAGAAGGGAAGTACAAAGTTGGGAAACAATTTTTACAACCAGTATCTCTGATGAAGGCCTCATTTCTAAAGTATATAGAGAACTGAGATAATTGTTCAATGACTGACCATGATAGATTTAGCTCTTCTCAGAAATGCAAGGATCTAAGTCAACTCTAACTAACAATGGAAAATGCCATCCATATCCAGAGAAAGCTATATGCAGTCTGAATGCAGATGGAAGCATACTATTTACTCTCTTTTTCTTTTGTTGTCTTGTTTTGTTTCTTCTTTCTCATGGTTCCTCCCTTCAGTTCTAATTCTTTACATCATGACTAATGTGAAAATGTGTTTAATATGAGTCTATAAGTAGATCCTATATCAGATTGCATGCCATCTTTGGGAGGGGGGAAGGAAAGGTGGGAGAGAAAATTCAAAACTCAAAATCTTATAGAAATAAATGTTGAAAACTAAAAATATATGAATTAATCATATATTTAAAAAAAGAGAGAAGGAGAGAGGTTATTTCAGGCAGAAGCACATCCTGAATAAAAGGATAGTGGCTGGAAAGATTGTCCTGTGTTCAGAGGTCTCTGAGTAGATCAGTCGGAATGGTGAAGAAGCTTTATATAGTTGCAGCTGAGTTCTCAAAACAGAATCACCAGCAAGGGCTATAATAATTACTCATTCAGTTTTCCACTCTGACTTCTTTTAGCCCAGGGCAGGGTGTAGAGTAATGGGAAGGGAGACTAAATTAAGCACCCCTTCAAAAACAGAAGAAGACAGCAATAGCAATTATCCCAGGCTTTTGGCTTGTGAAATATCTCCACTTTCCCCTATGCCTTTCTTTCACTATTTCACAACAATTATATGAGGAATGGGAAGATTTATCAGACAGTCAAACTCTTGAGTTATGATCTCTCTGCTGCAGCTGCAGAGCCCCAATAGATCACCAAGCCCAGGCTGTTTGGGTTTCCAGAAAGCTCTTTACCCTGAATGTATGACAGGGAATATTTTTCCTAACAAGCCAATCCATGAAATTTTTTTTACAGTCCCATGACTTGAAGACATTTCTTCCTCACCACAGCCCTTATTATTAAAGGAATCTGTATATTCTTTGTGGGAATGGGGAAGTACAGACATGGTTTAGAGTGGATGTCTATGTTATCTAGACAAACATTTTGGACAGGTACATGATATGACTCAGACAGAACAGACAGGGTTCTCCAGAACCCAAATATTGTCCTACATTTGGATTTGTTTTCTCATTGGGAATTTCAGATCATTTGTTCTTTGAGTTAAGAAGTGAAGACTTCGGGGTTTTGTGAGCTAGCTTGAGTTAATAAATAGCTAGGTGATTTATTGGATAGAGCAGCAGGCTTGGAATCCTGCACATCTAAGTTTACACCTTGCCTAATACAAATACCATCTGTGTGACCCTAGGCAAGTCACTTATCTCTCAGTCTTAGTTTCCTCCCCTATAAAATGAGGATATTGGAGTCAATGGTTTACAAAATCCCTTCCAACTCCAAATCTATGTGACTACTATTAAAGAGAAATGATGCAGGTTAAGGGGCAGTAAGAAGCCCCTGTTACCAGTTATTTATGCATTATATATTAAGAGCCTTGTAGCAGCTAGGTGGGGCAGTGGATAGAGTGCTGGACCTGGAGTCAGAAGACTCCTCTTACTGAGCTCAAATATAGCCTTAGGCACTTACTAACTGTGTAACCACTGGCAAGTCTCCTAACCCTGTTTTTCTCAGTTTCCTCAATGGTAAAATGAAGTAGAGAAGGAAAGGGTGAACTCCTCCAGGATCTTTGCCAAGAAAACCCCAAATGGGGTCATGAAGAGGTAGAAATGATTGAAACAACACAACAAAAACACCTACCAATTTGAAGACTCAGGCAAAATAATTCTTTATTCCTTCCCAACCTCAGTTCAGCTCAGCACAAGAGGTCTAGGGGGAAAAGAGCAAGAGCAGGTCATCTGACTGGGTTGAGGGAGCAGCTTTCAGCTGTTAACAGGGCATGAGTGTCTTGATATAAACTGACAATTTATTTAAAAGGGGGGCAGTATCCTATAACACCTCTTCCACTACTAACAACCATTGGATCAGAAATGGGAAGGCAGAGAATGGATTATTTTGGGTTTTTACCTACGGGGAAAACTGAAAAGCAAGAGGCTCTAGATGGTGGGAAATAGGACTAATAGAGAGAAGGGAAAGAGAACCTGATTTCTGACTCAATCTATGGAGCATGATCTAAGCATAACAATTGGTTTTACCCAAAAATAAGAATGAGCTGACCCATCAAAATTATTTCTTTCTCCTCTTGCAACCTCCATCACTAGAAGTATTTGCTGAAATGTTGGTTATCAATTTGATAGAACATGGTAGGGATTCCTCATAGGGAGGGGGTAATGGTGAACAAGATGGAGTATGAGATCCTTCCTTCCAACTTTTCAATTTTGTGAAAATATCACTTCCATCTCTAAAATGTTCTAATTTTATAATCTTACAATTGGGAAAATTCTCAAGATGAGGGGAAAAACATTAGAACTCATATAATCCTCCATTTTCATTTATAAGAGAGAGAAATTGAGGCATAGGAAGCTACATGACTTTTCCTATATCAAATTAGCTAGTATTACTAATTACTGTTAGCTGAGAGAGCAGATCCTAGAGTTGGCTCCCTTTTGCCAATACTTCTTTTGCGATATTAGATTGTTCCCTCTACTATTTAAGAGTATCATAGATGAAGGCACTTTAGTGGTCATCTAATTCATTCATTTTATAGTTGGAAACTAAGGTCTAGAGACAGAAAGTGCCTTGCGTAGGGTCACCCAACTAAGAAGTGTCTGGGGGTGGCTAGGTGGCACAGTAAACAGAGCACCAGCCCTGGAGTCAGGAGGACCTGAGTTCAAATCTGGCCTCAGATACTTAACATACACACACACACACACACACACACACACACACACACACACACACACACACAAACTATCTGTGTGACCTTAGGCAAGTCACTTAACCCCAATTGCCCTACCTTCCCCTTTCCAAAAAGAAAAAAAAAGAAGTGTCTGAAGCAGAATTTGAAACTGTGCCTTTCCAGATCCAAGTGTAGTAACGCAAGTACTCCACTGGGCTGCTTCAAGTGACTTTGTACTAATTATCACCTAATTAATCTCCTATTTTATGTGATTCTTATGCATTATTCTTGTCATTCCCTCAAAGATTATGAGTTTCTCAAGAGTGGTCACTGAGTCTAATACTTTTATAGCCTTCACAAGGCTGAGCACACAGTGAAAGAGACAGGATAAGGCATGTGTGAGCTCTGGTAAGGTTAGACAACCAAGCAGAGGTGTTCATATCCGTTGGAAGCCCCAGTGAGGTGCTATCGTAACCCATAAACTACTATGTGACTTTGGTGAAGTAATCCGGCCTCCCTGAACCCTAGTTGTTCTTTTATGAAATGAGGGTTACACCAGGTGAATTCTCTAGTCACAATTTCATGACAAATGTTTGAATAGCATAGTAAATATTATTAAATATGTAAATATAAATCCATACGTTAGCAATGAAAAGACTGAGGTTCCCATAGGCACAGCAACGTAGCCATGGCCACCTAACAATTTCACTTTAGAGCCGGGATTCCAGCCCAAGCAACCCTGATCTCAGCATTCTTTCCACCATACACTACAGTCTATTACTAAAGAATAACTAACTAGTTTTACTTAGAATGTTGAGATGATAAATAAAGATGAAAAATAGTCATTTTGGGAAATAATGTTATCTGGCATCAAACATAACGAGGTGAAAATATACTTGTCAATCTCATTTAGGTATATGGGATGTACGGAAATTAATTTTAATGCAAAGTAGTGGGAGCCATCCAAGGTGCATGCCTGATGTCAGCAGCAAATTCATTATCCCCAAAGTATTTTCATTTAGGTTCAGATAGGTGACTTTTCCTCCCACCTGGCTGGTTAAGAGGTAGCTTGATGTATTGGTTGAGAGTCTGTCTTTGAGTCAGGAAGCTTTTGGGAACAGAGTCTGCCTCTTTCCTGCCTGGTCTGTCCGCTTTAGGTGTGTTGATCCACTGAGAATGACTCCACCTTGAGGCTGATAATTGGCTAGTCCTTGCCCTCAATCAACATCTCATCAGACATCCCAGCCATGTTGTACACTTCCTCCCAGCGCCCTCTGGAGTAGGTTTCAATGGTAGGAATGGATCTCCAGTTTACCTTCTTTATTATCTAAACCTTTCGCATTTCTGTAAAAATATCTGAGGTCACGGATTTTATTTATTATTTTTACGGCTCCTTTCTTGAATTTAGTCCTCCAAAAATTCTTAGAAATGTATGCTACTATTCTCTTTCTACATTTTGTTTTACTTAGATTTATCTTCATAACTACAAAGGGGAGTTTTCTCTCTTCTTTTTTAGTTGAAAGCCAATTTGATCCTATTTCAAGACTCAAGGACAATGAGATAGTCTGACTTTGTAAAGAGAGAGCCAGAAATGTCTGTATTCAAGGAAGCTCCTGACATATATTGACATCTTTGGTAATGGACAAGTCACTTAGCCACCCTGTGCCCCTAGACAACTCTTTGGTACCTTCCCCCCCCCCCCCCATGGCATGTTCCTCTTTCACACTCTAGTGACCCCTTCTTAGAATGTTTTTAAATGCATATGATAAAATATACAAAATTCTAATGGAAACCAATTATTTTGAAATAGTTATCAAAATATTAAATAAATAGGAAATTTCATGAAACCCAGGTTAACAACTCTAGGTAAAAGATTATCAGTTTCAGAGAAGGTGTCAACTTAGTTTTGTAAGTTCCTTAGGCTAGCAAAAAGTACATATCTAGTCCCTATTCCCATCTACCTTAGCAGATTTGTGAGAGTAGTTTTCTTCTTTCATTTTTGTTTTAAAGCCAATTTGATTAGATACTCAAAGTTCCAGGAAAATAAACATATACTTGCCCTTTTGGGGCTGTATGCCATTTCTAGTCAAGGCTTATCATTCCTATATTTTAAGTCATGATTTGAAAAGCCAAATCTCATTTTTGTCCATCTACTTCTTAATTAGTTTTTCCATTCTAAATCTGACTTCCCCTTCTGAATTTCTTTTCTTTAACTGGCAGTAGTGATGAAAAATACCACCTGTGCCCCTGCAGTCTTCAGATTGTTACCCAAGACTTTCACAAAGGAAATTTTTAGGTTCCTTCCTTCAGTAGCATTTGCACCCAGATGAAAGGCCATAAATAGAAACTGATCATTTGGGAATCTCGGGAGGTTCTCCAACATGTCCTGAATGTGAGATAACCTTGCTCTATTGTCATTATTGACACAAATAGCAAGAAGTCAGCAATTATTATCCCTCCTCTCTTCTCCCTTTGACATCACATGAAGTTTTATGCTCTGATGGCCCTTGTGCACTTTCATCTTCATTCTTTAGAGGGTGAGACAGATTCTACTTCCTCAGACTGCTTACCTCTGTCTTTTAGGAGAAGGCTATCTCATCTGTTGCTCAGCTTCCAGTCTTCATTATTCTTTCTCTTCTCTGTCTTACATCCTTCTACTCTTCAACATCTTGATACTGGTCAGGATTCTTGATTTCTAAAAATCCTTTTCCTCATTGGTTTTTGCTGTTAAAAAGAAGTAGCTAATGTATTCTCTTTGATATTCCCTGAGAATGGACAGATGTTCTTCAAATCCCTTTATCTCTTTTTCTAGGAGTAAAAAAAAGCCTGTATTTTGAGCATAAATAAATAGTACTTTACCTATTTTAGAAATACAAATATTACACATGAAGAAATTTATTCACCATGCTCTCCATAATTTAGGTAAGTGAGAAACCCCAGTCTTTCGGCATTCTGATTATTTGTTGTGGCTTTGCCTGTGTCATAACTCCGGTATCCTATGAAATCATGCTTGATTTGTAGAATTGTAAAACTATGGGGGGGGGGGGCAGCACCTGAGGGTTCATCTAGCCCAAATCTCTTATTTTAAAGATGAAGAACATATAGAACAGAGTGGGGAAGAATTCCTTGTCCAGTGTGGTATCGTTTTGAGCAAGCCTTTGGTGAGCCAAGATGGCACTGACTTTGTGATGTTATTTGTATGCGGAACTGCTGTTGGGAAAACTCCCTTTACTGATGTAGTTTGATATACATATTCAATGGACAACGTACATTGGCAAACCTCCTTTGCAACTTATAATCTTAGAAAGTTGCCTGGGACCCTGAGTCTTGAAACTTGAAACCAGGTTTTCCTAGTTCTGAGATGATCTCCATATCCACCAAGACAAATTTCCTCTTTCCTAGAGTACAGATAAATAATATAGACTCAAGATCCTGGCACAAAAGGGAAGATTTGACCCATAAGGCCACTGACATTTAATGTGAGGAGATCCATAACTGGAACATGACTGAAAGAAGATACCTTATAGAAAAGGAATATGTTTAGTAAAATATTAAGGGAAGGGCATTGTGTACCAAAAAATGTGTTATGTTTGGGGAAATCCAACAATCAATGGAAAATAGGGAAAGAACATTTGAATGAAGATCAAAGTGGGTTAAAGTAAGCATTGTTATGGTTTACATTACAGATCACCTGGACAGAGAGAATACATTGATGAGGTATTTGGGGAAATAGGTCATAAGCTTGACATAGCAACATAACAGTAATGGTAGGTGACTTTATTTACTGAACGTGTCTGGGATCACTCTTAGTCCAAAGCAAGCTACTAACAATTTCTTACTGATTTGATGATAACATTTTCTTTCAAAAGGTGGGGTAACTAACATGGGTACTTTTAAATCCAAATATGATTTTTACTGATAGGAAGGAACTAGTGGTTGAGATAGAAAATAATGGTAGTTTAGGAATGAGGGCAGTGATGTCTCTTGGTTCGAATTTGTGATTGAGTAGGAGAGAAAAGCTGGACTTATTTTGACACGCAGCCTAGATTTCAGAAGAGTAGATCTCAAGAAGGTTAATGAAAAGATAAGAAGGATATCATACATTTCACTTCTGTAGGGGAAACTCAGTCCAAAGGTCTGGAAACCTCTCAAAGATAATATGCTGAAGGCCCCAAAATGAAACAGTTATTTTTAATAATATTTTCCCAATTTTATGTAAAAACAATTTTAAAATTCATTTTTTAAAAATGGAGTTCCAAATTCTCTCCTTCCTTTCTTCCCTTCCCCCTGCCAGAAACAGTAAGCAATTTCATGTAGGTTATACATGTGCAATCATGCAACACATACTTTCATATTAGTCATGTTGTGAAAGAAAACACAGAGCAAAAACATGACAAAATAAAGGGAAAAATGATATGCTTGGATCCACATTTTCAGACTCCAGTTCCTTCGCTGGAAGTGGCTAGAAAAAATGGAACAACTCTGATGAAAAGGTAAAAGGGAGGAGTTATCTAAAGAGAACTAGGTGGATATACAGGAAACTCATCATCAATCACCTTAAATTCTAAAAGATGTATACAAAGTGGGAAAGGGTGGGCAGGTAATGGAGGAATGGGGACTAGACCTGTGAATTCACTGATGACTGATAATGGCTTAACAGATCAGCTCACCCATTTAAAGTGAAAATGTCCTAAGAGATCTTCAGCGTAAGTAACTCATTCAGGGAAATCCCCTCTACCAAGGCTGACGAGTACCTTCTCTGCCCCTGAAGGTCTCAGAGAATTGCCTGGATCAAAGGTTAAGGAAGTTCTCCAGGGCCATTAAGACAAGATTTATTAAAGGTGGAATTTAACCGTAAGATGAATACTAGAGTATAACATAGTCCTGTCAGAATAGTGCCAGGATTCTCAAAGAGTGTAATGAACAAAAGTTGGTGAAGAAAGTTAAGGACAACAACAATCAGGTTAAAAACTATTCGTGGGGGAAAAAGGGAGACCTCAGTTAAAGCGCCACCTAATTGCCCCAATTAAAGTGCGGTATGACAGGTTAGTAAATACAAGGTAATCTGAGGAGGGAGAGATCATGAATAACGGGGGAGATAAGATAATTTCACAGAGAGGGTGACATCTGAACTCAGTCTTGAAAGAAGAAAATTCTGAAAGTAATGTATGAAAAGAAAATGCAGTAAAGAGATAGAATGAAAGTTTAAGCAGCAACTAGCTAGTGGACCACAGATTTTGGAGAATATGAAAATTTATGTTTAGGCTAAGGGTAGCTTTGTAACATAAAAATATGCTAGAAAGGTAAGTAATAGTGAGCTAAACTCTTGAGGGCCTTGTTTCCAGCTGATGAGTTTCTCTTTTATTCTGGCACATTGGAGAGCTGTGAAGTATTTTTGAGTAATGTAACAACATGGTTAGACCTGTTTTGTCAGAAAAAAAGTGACAAATATATAAGGGATGGAATAGAGAAAATTAAGGCATGAAAAACCACTTGGAACTTTCATATATTAAGGAGGTGAGGTAATCTATTAAAGCATTATTAGTCATCAGCATTTGAACTCCAATTAATTTATCAAATTAGCTCTTATCTTCTGCAAGGCTCTAAGTGAAAAAGATACAGTCCATTAAAGTGTGCATAAGGCAGGTGGTCTAAAAATTTTGGATTAGGTAAACGGGCAGGGAGGAAGAGGGATATATGATAGGTTTCTTGGGAAGCAAGGGACTGCCCACAAGCAGTTTGTGGGTGACTGTTAACAGGGATTGTAAACAATGACTATTTCACTTCTGTCTTTGTATCTATAGAATCTGCCCCAGAGCCTGGCATATAATAAGTGCCTAAAATACTTCTTGATTGATTGATGAATATATGGATACTGATGGTAGTGGGCAGGAAAGAAAGGGCCATACGTGTCCTTTCACTTCACCTATTCAATTCCTTATAATCATTCAAACACCACTGGAAAGCCGCCTTTTCCATGAATCCATCCCTGATTCATTATAATAAATGATCTCTTCCTTCTCTTTGCTCCCAAAACCTACCATACTTTTCTTAGGTACCCACGTCCAATCTTATTTTATAAAAATTATTCATGTACATATATGACTTATGTCTGTAACATCTCCTCTGGGAACACTCTTCAAGCTTCCATTCCTACTGACTGGTTCTCAGGGTGCAATGACTTGATTCTTCAGTATTCTATGAGTAACTCAGAAGGATTTGGGAGTTTCCAGTATAATTATTTGCAAGTTCTATCTGGTGAATTCCTCATTATCAATTAACCAGTATATCTCTGTTAACTTCTAGAAAAGATATTTACCAAGAGCAAAAAATAATTTTTCTCTCCTCCCCTACCCCCGTAGTAAAATGCATTCTCCCCTTGCATACACAAAGTCTCTACATAGAGAGGACTTCACTTTTAAATAAAGGCAGTTAGACATGTGTGACCAAGGAATACTTTCTGATTTCTATCCCCAGAAATCCCTTCCCCTCTTAATGGAATCCTCATGAGGTTTCCTCTTACCTACAGCCAGCTCCTAGGCAATGAGGGTTAGTACCATTCTAAAAATCCATAGCTAACATTTCTCTCTTCTGTTTCAGTAAACTCTGCTACTGATTCTAGTTGCTGGTGAGAACTCTGACAGTTAGTCACCTGGGCACACAGCTGTATCAGCAATGCAGCATTCACAATGCCTACAGTAACTATAAGTATACTGATATGGTTATTAATCACAAAATGTAACAGGCTCTCTATGTGAGAAATATAGGTAGAGCATTTATTTAAATAGCAGAAAAATGAATCCCCAAACCGGAAAGTCAAAGCCAACATAGTACTTATGAAGTTGGCACATGTAGTTAAAGTAGTAAACACTCACATTCTCAAGCCTTCAAAACAGGACAGGCTACCTCAGGCAAAGATTCTCCTCTCCTCACTCAGGACAACTGCTCAGCATCCAGGCAGCTTGCTCCCAGCAGCTCCGGCCCCCCTCCCCCACCGTTCCCATCCCTGGTAGTCCTCAGCAGGAGTCCTTAGCAGAGATTCTGGCAGGCTCAAAGAAAAAGGAGTTTGCATGGCAACCACAGCTCTGCCACTGCTTCCAGTCACCAATGCATGGACACTAGCTTGGTTCTGGCTTTCTCTTGCTCCACCCCTTCCTGCTACATCAGCAAGTTCAAGAGGCATGGAAGATCTTCAAATCCCAGTATCATTACAACAACTCTTAGAATATTCTTTCATCTAAGATCAAGAAAAAAAGACAAAAGAAATGAAAGCATTAAGTTTTTATGGATGCATGTGGCCAAGTGGGAGAGGTACTTTGTCTCATATCTAGGAGTTCACGGTACTTATGTATCACATCCAAGAAGGGAAAGAATCAAAAAAAGAGGCAAAGGGTTCTATGTTATCCTTTCTGCATTAAAGCTCAGTTTCAGCTCATCACCTCCTGAGTCACCTGTCCTTCTGACCCCTCAGTCAACTAGGAATTGTTCATTATCAAATAGCCCAAATACCTCAGTCATGTATGGCTGTAAATGGGCTCTGTAAAGTTCTGGCTATTGAATGAAAACAAGGCCAGGAATATCTGTGCATATCCTAAGGAATAGTTCTTCATTGGCTAAGACCTCCATTACTCCTCCACTTCTAGAGTGTAAGCTCCTTGTGTTGAGACTATATTGTTTTTATATGTCCAATACTATGGCATGCAGACTTTTACGTGGAATAGATGGAAACACTTATCATAAGATTATTGGATGATTGAGTGCAACAAGGGACCTTATAGGCCATGTAATTCTGCACAATCTTTCAATAAAAAACAAATTCAGGCTCAGAGAGGGCAAGTCACTCGTCCAAGATCATATCATTAGTTAGTTTGACAGCTACGATCTGGATAGAGGTTTTCTTATTGAAAGTTCAACAAATGTTTCTTGATTTTAAATAGCTAAAACCATGAAAACAGCATATACATTGGTCAGAGAATTGTAAATAGGAAAGAAAAAACCGACAACAAAACAATCAAATTAGAATGATGCTAACTAATAAAGATCAAGGTTGGCCCCAAAGAAGAGAGGTTAGAAGGCACATATCCCTTCTTTGGAGAAGTGAAGGCCTGTGGGTGTAGAACACTGTATGTAACATCAGGATTTTTGCTGAACTGTTTTCACCCTCTTTTTATTGCCTGTTATAAGGGATGCCTTGTTAGGAGGGGGAAGGGAAAGGATATATTTAGAAATGGAGATGATAGAAAGCCAAAGTATATCAATGAAAGTAATATTTTAAAGTGTTACTTGTAAATGAATTTTTAAAATCTACTTCATAATTTTAGCCAAGTTTCAATGGTACATTGAAGAAATAGGACCCAAAACAGCAAATGAGAACCCAAGAAAGAGGAGTCATAGATCTATTGGACCATTTTAAAGAGGAGATAGAGTATCAGGGGTCTTTGGACATGTAATTTCATCACTATAGAAAATTCCTGGCATATGAATCATCACTCAATCAATCAACATTTATCAAGTGCCTAATATTTCAGGCACTATGTTAAGTATCAGGGATACAGAAAGAGGCAAAAGACATCAAGGAGCTTATGCTCTTAAGGGGGAGACAAGGTGTGAATAAATATGTACAAACAATCTATATCCAGGATAAATAGGAAATCATTAACAGAGGGAAGGCAGTAGGAATAAGGGTGGTTGAGAAAGGTTTCCTGTAAAAGATGAGCTTGTCACTGACACTGAAAGGAAGCCGGGAAGGTCATGAGGCAGAGTCAAGGAGGGAGAGCATCCCAGGCATGGAGGACAGAAAAAGAAAATGCCTGGAGCTGAGAGATGGGGTGTCTTGTTTGTGGAGCAGCCTGAAGGCTGGTGTCACTGGATGGAAGAATATGTGGTGAGGAATAAGATATAAAAAGACTGGAAAGGGAGGTTGGGGGCGAGGTTATCAAGGGCTTTGAATGCTGAATAGCATTTTGTATGTGAGTCTAGAGGAAATATGGAGCTACTAGAGTTTCTTGGGTAGGGGGTGACATGGATGGGCCTGCACTTTAGGAAAATCACTGGTGGCTGAATGGTGACTGGCCTGGAGTGCGAGGGGGAAGTTAAGGCAGCAGACACAGTGGCAGCTATTGCCATAGACCAGGTGTGGGGTGATGAGGGTCTACACCAAGGTGGTAGGAATGTCAGAGGAGAGAAGAGGACATATTTGAGAGATGGTTCAGAGATGAAGTCCACAGGCTTGGCAACAGCTTACTATATAGAGAGTGGAAGATTGTGAAGAGTCAAAGATGAATCCTGGGTTGTGAGCCTGAGGGCCTGGGAGGGTGGCGGTATTCTCTACAATCAAAGGGAAGGCAGGGAGGGGGAGGGTTTAGAAGGACAGATAATGGAAAGTTCTGCCTTGGACAGTTGAATTGAAGGTGTCTATTGGATATCTGGTTTGAGACATTTGAAAGGCACTTGGAGATGGGACGTTGGAAGTTAGCAGAGTCGGGGGTTGGATAGGTAGATATGAACTCCCTTCATGAGTTGGCTTTTTCTTTTGCAAACTATGGTATCAGAGGCCTATAGGTACAAGATTCAATGACTTGCCCCAGCTAGTACATATCAGAAGTGAGATCTAAACCTAGGTGTTTCTACCATCAACCCCAACAGTCCATCCAATATTCATTACTTTCTCTCTGCTGGGCCATCTCCAGTCATCCTGATCTACATCTGGCCACTGGACCCAGATGACTCTGGAGAAGAAAGTGAGACTGGTAACTTCACACAGCCCTCCCTCACTCAAATTCAATTGACTTGCAAGTCATGGCATCATCTTCTTGATGTTATGGTCCTCTCCAAGAATGAAGGATAAACCACAACCACACAACTTCCTCCCCAGTGAATCCAGTGAATCAGAGAGCTAGGTTGTTATCATATCATATGCTGTATGCTGTATGCTGTATGCTGTAGAAAGACCCAGCTTTAGAGACAGAGAAAGTAGATTTGAATCCTGCCACTTACTACTTGTATGACCTTAAGCAAGTGATTTCATTCTTCAAGACTCAGTTTCTCGTGTGTGTGTGTGTGTGTGTGTGTGTGTGTGTGTATGTGTGTGTGTGTGAAATGAGGGGGTAGTATTAGGTGAGCTCTATTTCCTCAAGCTCTAAATCTATGCTCCTTTCATCTAGGCTGGCCCTCCCCTCCCTCATTTTACATCTGAGAAATCTGAGGCCCAGAAGACTTCTGAGAAGAACAGAGTCTGCTGCTTTCACCTCTTTCTGGCTCTACTCCAAATGTGCAGAATGGACAGACATCACATTGCAGCTTTTTATGCCTCTGTTCTCCCATCACCTACCTGCTCTGATTGCTCTTCAGAGAAGGGGGGAGAGCAAGGTACACACGATTAAAGAGTGTTATCCAGTACCCTGAGCCCTCCCAAAGAGAAGTGCTAATCAGTCTGAATAATGATGCTGATGATCTTCATAAAGGGTGGGTGAGAATGTACCTGACTACCCAACTCAGCAGATGGTGGGCACCATAACCCGCAGTCCCAAGTCTTTCTTTGAACACCCATGGTAAGCATCTGTTTCTATAAGCCTGAAATGCTAACTCACCCACATTGCACATAAGAAAAACAGATTGCTACATAAGCTATTAAAAGTGAGATCTCATCACATTTGGAATGAATGGAACAGATGAGTTCCACTCATTGCTGAGAATGGGAACTTGAGATTTCCTTGGTTTGATTGGCCATGTGGGCGGCACCTTCAGGATCCTTTCTACTTATAACCTCAGAGAATTGGTTAGGCCAGTGTTAGGCCAGTGCCTAGGCCTCCTCATCTGATGTGCTGATACAGTTGAAGAATGTTAAAAAGGAAGGGATTGGAGAACATAGAATATGAGAACAGGGAGGAACCTTAGAACACATGATGTCAGAACTGGGAGGGACTGCAGACTTGGGATATTAGATTGGGAAAGGACCTTAGAAAAGGTCAGAATTGGAAAAGACTTGAGAATATATGATTTAAGAACTGAGAGGGCTCTTAGAACATGGAATGTTAGAGCTGGAAGGGATGTTAGAACCTAAAATGTCTGAATTGGGAGGGGCTTTATAATGGGGAAGGTCAGAGCTGGCTGGAACAGGGGAGGTCAGAGCTGGAGGGCCCTTAGAACAGGGAATGTTAGAAGAAAAAAAGACCTTTGAGACTATCTGGGATAATCTAGTCACTTCAGTGGTAGCAGACTGGAAGAGCCTTTCTTGAGGCTGTGCATGGTCAGTGTCCTAGGCACTTGAGTCCATTTTCCCTGGCTTCTGACATGTTACACAGTTACTCTGATGTTGGGATTGGTTGCATCCATACATTATCTGCTGCTTGAGTACAAGGGCCATTCCCTGCCCTTTGCTTTGCCCACAGTATGCAGGACCTCCTGGTCTTTCAAATTTGCCAGCATCTTTCAGCAGTTTCAAGGATGAGGAAATGGGAGCTAACAGAAAATGCTTTTTATCCTAGGTTTGCTGCTGAACTCCCAGCTGACCTGGGGCAAGTCATTTGAAGTCTGCTCATCCTAAAGCCTTCACTTTTACAATGGAGTGAAGCCCTGAATCTCTATAAGAATATTGACGAATGATACAGAAAAGAGTGTGATGACATTTTCATAGGCAGAATGATGTGTAAGGAGCTGAATAGCAAGGGAGCAGGATTTGGTGGAGAGAGCACTGTCTCTGGAGTCTGATAACCTGGGTTCAAATCCTTCCTCTGCCCCTCACTCCCTGTGTGACCTTGTGCAGGTCACTTAAGAAACTCCCCCAGCCTCTGTTTCCTCCTTGGTAGAAGGAAAGGTTTGAACTTGATGACTTTTAAGATCTATTCTGACTCTCAATCTATGATCCTATGACCTGTGAAGCTACTTCCTTCCTCTAGGCTTTGGTTTTTGTCCATTTGTAAAAAGAGGGTTTGGGACTTAGATGGGTCTAGAGTTGCAGCAAAGGTTGAACCCTACGGTCTCTGAGGCTTCTTCCAGATCTCGAGCTAGGATCCTACAATCATTCCAACCACTGGATAGTAAATTCTTAAGAGAGACTATGGTGACATTGAAAGGACGCTGGCCTAGGTGCAGAAGAGCTTGTCTTACAGTTCTGACACCACCTCTTTCTACCTCTGTGACCTAGATTAGGTCACTTGACTTCTCTGAACCTCCATTTTCTCATCTGTCAGGTGAAGGGGTTGGACAGATGATTTTTAGTTTCTTTCCAGGTTTTGTATTTCATAGTTCTAAATGAATCATTAGAAATCAACCTTCTGACTGAGCTGGTCACTGCCACCGCTTTAGATCTGGAGGGAGTCCAGGAAGCCATCTCACAGAGCATTTTTATTTTGTGTTCCATTCAGTTTCAATAGTTAACATTTTTATTCTTGGGGCATTATAATGACCCCTTTGGTCCACAACTCAGCAGGGTTCTCTTGTGTTTTAGGGAGTTTACTTCAGAAGAAAAGTTAGAAACGCAATCACTTGCTCTGAGCACCCTAACATTGAGGTGGATGTGTGGCTCTCCGTTTTAATGCATTGATATCTGTTGTTGAGTTGTTACAGTCCTGTTGAATTGGGTTTTCTTGGCAGAGATACTGTAGTGGTTTGTGTCATTCCCTTCTCTAGCTCATTTTTACAGGTAAGGAAACTGAGGCAAAGAGGGTTAAATGAACTTTGCTCCCCTCATGAAAATGTTATCATCCATTTTTGTATCTTGTATTATTATAAGGTATATTCTTTATCTTTTCCACTAGATTGTAAGGGTCACAAAGACACATCTTTATCTCCCCCAGACTCTAGATGGACAGGTTCTTAAATGTTCCTTAACTGGTGTATATAGGAGATACGGGGAAAAGACAGGACTAACTTTAGAAGGTGCATTCTGAAGACTAGAGAGAGGCAAGATAGGACAGATTATGTCAAATCAGATTGTGGCTGGACATAGCATGGAATACGGCAGAGGGACTGGACTTAGAGTCAAGACGAACCACATTGAAATGCTACCTTGGAAATCTACTAGCTATATGACCCTGGGCAAGTCACTTAACTTCTCTTGGCCTCAGCTTTATCTTTTTATCTGCTGGTTGCTCCAGAAGGCAAAGGATGCTGCCTTCAGGCTTCCCTCTCTCAGCAGCTTTCTCCCCAGCCCAGCTTCCTCTCTTTGTCTTTGTATTTTGCTTCATGAAGATTAAAATGATGAAAAGGAAGGCAGCCCCTGTGTTCAATTAAGTGGGTTGTTAGGGGGCTCAGGAGGCAAATTAGCAAGTGTGCATTGTGACGCTAACATCTCATTAAACCGGGAAATGGTTTCTCTGACTCCAGCAAAGGAGCTGCTGGGTGGGAGCTTCACAGTAGCTGGGAAAGGGCAGGCATCTATTTGGAACACGCCAGTTAGGTGTGTGGGGTGGCATGGTGGAGAGAACCCTGCCTCTGGAGTGCTCCTTGCTCCTATGAAGTTGTCTGAGGATGGTCGTGAGCCAATTTCTGGGTCCTGCAGTTGGCAAAGGGTTTACTGGGCAGCAGGAACATCGTGCACAAATGTCCTAAGTTCCTGATGGCAAACAGGCCTCACCTGGGCTCCTGAGGGGACCAACTCTTTCTCATTCATGTTTTCTCAGCACTTTGGTTTCTCATCTTGTTCAAAGAACATTATTTTGTGTGCTTCTGGGTTTTAATTTTCATTCGTTTTCTTTCAACTAAGATGTATCTATTTTTATTTTCTCTCCCTCCCCCTTTTGTTTTCAAATATATCTCATCACCTTCTCCTGCCCAGAGACACATATGGGCCACGAAGAATTTTATACCAACATGTATATGTATATACAGGTCTAGATCCGAAATTATAACTATACACACACACACACACACATATAGTTACAGTTATGTTATGTGTTATGTGTGTGTATATATTTATAATATATATATATTCCCAAATCTCATAGGCATTCTCTGAAAAAAGTGCTTTGTAAAGCTGCAAATATCTCTTGAAAATGATGATGATGGTGATAACAATAATGAAAGTGATGCTGTCAGCTAGGACTCACACAGTGCTCACCGCGTGTTGGGTGCTTTACGCGCGTTACCTCACTTGTTCCTCACAACAGCCCTTTGGGCAGATTTCTCTACCTCCCTCCCAGGCCTCCTTGATTCCACAGCCACTGTCCTCTACACTCGCCACGCTGTTGGTCAGGGCGGCACTTGAGCTGAAAGGTCAGGGCGGCACGTGAGCTGAAATTGAACAGAACACTAGGATCTTTGTTTTGCTCTTTGTAATAGGAAGCATCATGGAATCATTAATGCTGCTGTTAGAAGGGAATCTAGACCATGGAGGGTTTGGGATGAGATGACATCAAGGTCCCTTCTTAGTTAAAAATCTTATGCTTATATAAGACTCTAATGTGGTCAATGGTAATTACTTTGCAGAATGGATTAAAGCAGCGGTTTGGTCCCTAGATTCCCAAATTCTATTGTTTACATTTGCTTATAAGGTAATGGATGCAGGATCTCATCCTTGTGGATATTGCTTCACACACTCACACCATAACCTGTCTTCTCCTTAATCTGTGCTCATTTTGTCCAGTTTCTCCAAAGATCCTGCACAGGGAAAAACAATTTGCTACTAGTCCCTTAAAATGAAAGACTTCATCAATTTTGTCATAAATTCACAAAAAACATAGACTCTAAGAATTGGAAGGAGCCTCAGTGAACATCCAGTCCAGTTCAGACATAACTTGAAGACTGCCAAGGAGGGAGAATCCACCACTTCTCTGTGCAAGCCCTTCCACTTTTGGGGTAATTCTGATCAGTGGGAAGGTGTTTTGTCATTTTCCTAGCATTGAGTCTAAAGTTATCACTTTGCAAATTCTAATGCATTTCTCCTGGTTCTGCCATCTGGAGCTGAGCAGAGTGAGTCTAACCTCTCATCTACGAGAAATCCTTTCAAATTCTTGGAGACAGCTAGCTATACTATTCCCTCCCCTCCCCTGGTTTTTTCTTCTCTAGATTTCTCCTAGAGATTAGTTTCTTAATAGTTGTGGTATAATTGTGCCATGTTTGAAAGGCTTTGTTAATAATATCCAATATGTGATCTTATTCTAGCCCATGGCCTTTTTGTTCAGAATGGCCCTATTGAACTCAGAAAGCAATTCAAATCAAAACTAGTAGGTATTAAGCATGTTAATCCAATTGGAAGGTCAGCAAAATATTTAAATCCTCAAAATCCAGTAATCTCTTAAACCATAAACTAACAATTTCATACTATTTATGAACTAAGAAAAATTCCCCTTGGTTTGATTATTCTTATTTTACTCTAAAATAAGCTACCCACGTGACAAATACATCACTTTTCCTTCATGGGTCTCAGTTTCCCTATTTTTAAGTGAGACGGGACTTTTTAGATCTATCACAGCTCTAAATTTGAGTTCCTCTAACTTAACCAAAGTGTCATATTTTATATTTATCCTTCTCAAATTTCATGTTATTAAATTCAGCCCAATGTTCCAAAACAGAGATGTTAAATTCAATTAAACGCAGGGGCTGCTAGATTGTACAAAAGGATTCCGTGGGTTGCGTATTGAGAGAAGACTAGATACTGTCATTATCCATGTTCGATTGTGTTTTTAGTTATTTTGGTAAACATTTTCTAATTATATTTTAACTTGGTTCAGGCCAGACTTGGGAGTATGGAGAGTGGCCCATGGACTGTGGGTTTGACACTGCTGTTCTAGCCTATTGACGTCTTTTTCATTCCTGAACCCTGCCCCATGAGGTATCAGTTGTATAAAGTGCTGTGTCACTGGTTGGCTTGATCAGCTTTTAACTAGTGCTTTGATTATTTGTGCAAGCCATCGGCATAAATGTGTGACCTGGCATAAATTTGTGTATTTGCATTCCCTTTGCTTAGGACAGTGTTGGGCAAATGTTGTTGTTCAGACATTTCAGTCCTGTCTGACTCTTCATGACCCCATTTGGGGTTTTCTTGGCAAAGATACTGGAGTGGTTTGCCATTTCCTTCTCCAGCTCATTTTACAAATGAGGAAACTGAGGCAAACTTGCCAACTTGCCCAGGGTCATGTAGCTAGGAAGTACCTGAGGCCAGATTTGAACTCAAGAAGCTAAATCTTCCTGCTTGAGGCGGGGACACTCCATCCTCTGCGACATCTGGCTGCTCCTCAGCAAAGAGTGAATGCTTATTAAATATCTTTCCAATTAATTTAATTTCAAGCCACCAATGTAAATTAGACTGCATTTCAAGAAGGTTAGAGTCCAACAAACACTGGGCCATGACATGTGTAGAAGACTTCTCCACCTGATGTGACCTCATCTGGGTTGTTTGGGTGGGAAGAAGTTCCAGGTACAGCAGCACACAATCCTGCACTCCCTTCACTCCTGCCACATTCCAGGCTGCCTAGAAACCAGGGGTTAGATGGTCAAGAAAACTTTGGCAAACTGGGCTTCCTACCAAGATGGAAAACCACTAGGCTTTCTCATTTGCCTTGCCACCACATCCTAAAGGCCTCAAGGTTCTACCAGCTGCATCCCCCTCCCCCCCCCACCCTGCCCCATTTTCTGCAGGTTCCTGAGCTCTGCCATCTATTCTGCAGGTACAGCTTAAGCACCCCTGGTCCTTGCCATTCATCCCACCACTGTACCTTTGGACCTTCCAGAGATTTCCTACCTACAGATGAACTCTTTTCTAGGAAGCTAGATGGCATAATGGATAAAGCACAGGGTTGGGACTAAAAGTCATCTTATTTTGAATCCTGCCTTGAAACTAAGGGTAGTATTGTCTTGGTCTAGCCACTTAAACCTCTCTGAGCCTCAATTTCCTCATCTGGAAAATAAGCACAATAATAGCCTCTACCTTGTAGGATTGTTATGGGGATTAAATAAATTGCTTTATCAACTACAAAGTTCCATATCAATGCTGCCATTATTAGTAGTAGTATTAGTCTACCCCAATTAGGATGTGTTTTTTAAGAGTAAGAACTGCCTCATTTTTGTTCTATTTTAAAGAACTTAGCACAGTTTGGCACATGGTGAGGGTTGAATACATTTTTTTTCATTCATTTCAATAGAAGAAAAAGCTTCCAGGTAATGGAAATTGTTTGACCACATACCAGGCTTGTGATAGAATGAGCTCCCTGCTGTAGAAGGGATCCAAGCAGAAATTTTGTAAAAGTGATTCATCCTTTGGGTAGGGGGTTGGATATGACGACCTTTGAGGTCTCTTGCAAGCTAAAGATTCTATGGAAAGACCCAGATGCAGAGGTGGATCCTAAAGGCTAGGGAGGATGTGGAGATGCTATTTTAAAAGGCTTGCCATGAGTATGTATAGCACCTTGGAGAGCCTCCTAGTGCTTTGCATATGTTACCTAATTAAGTCTGACAACCCCCTTGAGGTGCAGGTAGTTGCCTGCTAGTTATACTCTTCTAGTGAAGCAGCCTAGTCTAGGCACGGAGCTCCCATCACTGCCAGCCAGTGCTAAGCAGGTACTTAAGCACCTCTGTTCACCAAAGCCCAAATAACCCATCAGCAATATGTGCTCATGTTTCTATTGTGTTTGAAGGTTTATTAATAGTAATAACAATCATTCGCATTTAGAAAGAACTTTAAAGGTGACATCTCTTTCTTCCCAGCAACCCTTTGAGAGAGAGAGGGAAGGCACGATTGCCCTCATTGAGAGGTAGCGACCCAGAGAAGGGAAGGTACCTCCTTGCTAGCAGGTATCAGAGCTGAAGCTTCTGCCAATGGGCCATTACTCCTAATTCTGCCCTCTTTTCTGTTGTATCCAATTAACCCTCAAATTTTTTCAAACATCTAACATAGATTCAATCCTATCCTAGATAGTATTAGGAGCAGTGGATAAAGGAATGCCCTCCACACCAGGAAGACCTGAGTATGAGTTCTGGTTCTAACGTGCCCTGGCTGTGTGACCTAGGGTAAGTCACTCCCCTAGTCCAGTGTGCTGGATTGCTCTCTAAGATTATAAGCTATATATTATAGGCAAGCACTGATCCACTTTTGCAGAAGTGAAGAGAGTTCCTAGCATGTATACAATCACAGGTCAATGCCCATTCAGAAACAAATCTTAGGCATCAAGGGAAAACCAAGGACACGATAAGCATCTTACCATTTAGGAACTTATAGTTCAATTGGAAAAGAAGACACACCCACAGGGGTGGGGAACTTGAGGCCTTGAGGCCCCATGTGGCCCTCTAAGTCCTCAAGTGTGGCCCTTTAACTGAATCTAAACTTTACAGAACAAATCTGCTTAATAATAGGATTTGATCTGTGAAGTATGAATTCAGTCAAAGGGCCACACTTGAGGACTTAGAGGGCCACATAGGGCCTCAAGGCTTCAGGTTCCTCATCCCCATGGAACAGAATGATTTATATAATGATTTCAGACTTCCAAAATGTTCTTTCTACAATGACTCTGTGAGGGTAACATTGGAAGCATCACCCTTCCCAGTGTAGAGATGGGGATACTGAGACTCAGAGAGAAGAAATGACTTGTCCCTGGGAATAATTCCAGTTAATATGTAATCATTATTCAGTAACTAACAGTATGTTTCCTTAGAGAACTTCACAGAAATGGATGATGCCTAATAGTTGAGGTATAATACTTGAGCTGGTATCTAAGGTTTGGATGACAGACAAAGACAAAGACATGGCCATTCCCGTTGGAGGCAGTGGTGTCAGTACTGAGACCAAGATGAGAAGGAGGGTCTGTACCTCAAGTTCTACAGGTCTAAAGGCAGATTCTTCTTTCCTTCAGCATCTGCTTCTTCCAATATCCTCAGGATGGTCAATGGCACCACCATCAAGGTACAGGGCTGGAAACTTCAGTTGTTGTAAATTCTTCCATTTCCTTTTCACGTTGAGTGGCCATGCTCTGCTAATTCTCACTCCAAAATGTCACTTACCATTATCACAGCTAGCATCTTAGTTCAAGTCCCTATTATCCCTTTCCTAGATTCTCAATAATAGCCTGCTAATAAGGCTACTTGATTCTGGTCTCTACAATCCATTCAGCACATGCTTTCAGATTAATCTTCCCAATATAGAAGTCCACACACATCACTCTCCTCAAAATCTTTGAGTGACTCCTGATCGTTTCCTGTTTCTAACACAAAATCTTTCGACTGTCATTCAAAGATGTACTGGGTAGATCTAGAAACCAATAAAAAACATTTATTAATCACTTACTATATGCCAGACACTGTGTTAAATGTGGGAATAGGAAGGCAAAATGAAACAGCCCAAGTTCTCAAGAAGCTCACATTCCATCGGGGAGAAAACATGTGACTGTATTAGTATATACAAAAAAATACTAGACAATTTGGAGGTAGAAGGATCAAGCATCTGGGAAGAGCTATCAAGCTCTCAAATATAGGGTGTCACTTAAGCTAAGTTTGGAAGGAGATGAAGGATTCTAGGAGGTAGAAATGAAGATAGTATGCATTACAGGCAAGAGAGGCAGCCAAAACAAAAGTGTGCATGTGGGAGGTGAACTTCAATGCATGAGGACCAGTAAGAAGAACAGGAAGGAACATATGAAAATGCTGGGAAGAGAATCAGGTTGTGTAAAGATTTAGATGCCCCACACAGGACATTTAATCATTGAGGCAACTAGTGCTTACTAATCAGGAGAGTGATATAATATGACTTTTACTTTAGGAAAATTATTGTTCAGAGGGGGAGGGGACAGAATGGAGGCAGGGGTACCAATTAGGAGGCCATTACAATAATCGAAGTAAGAGGTGATAAAAGCCTAAATTGGGGATGAATTACAATGTTTCCAAGGACAAATGTGAGACTGACAGAACTCTCAGCAAAACTCTTCCCTAGTGTTCTAGTGACAATGCTCAGGTAGAGGTCCCTGAGTTGTTAGACGTTTGGTCATAGGTCACAGGCAATTTGAACTTAATTATTTACTATTTGTACCTGAATTCTGAGGCAGCTAGGTGGCACAGTGGATGTAATGCTGGGCCTAGAGTCAGGAAGATTCATCTTCCTGAGTTCAAATCTGGCCTCAGACACTTATTAGCTGTGTGATCCAAGGCAAGTCACTTACCCCTTGCCTCAATTTTCTCATCTGTAAAATGAGCTGGAGAAGGAAATGGTAAACCACTCCAGCATCTTCACCAAGAAGATGCCAAGTGGGGTCACAAAGAATTGGATACAACTGAAAAAAAAATCATTGAACAATAACCAGAATCCCAGTCTAGTACCTTTACATCAATCATGGATCCAGATGCAAGAGCAATCCATATTACAGTATTGGCAGAGAAGTATCCCTGTGGCATCAATATAACTTTCTAAGCCCCCTAATAAATGAATTTGGATTTCAAAAGCCATTCTGGTCATTAATTTCAATATCAGACACCTAAATAAGAGTTAATGAACTAAGCCAAGGACCCTCGGCGGGGGATTAAACTCTCCAGACTTATTTCACAGTGCTTTAGACTGGGCCTCACTTAGGCCAATCCCTTGGCAATTTATGTTCAAAATTGGAATGAAATGACACACTCATTGGTCATTCAACAGTTAAGAATGTAGCCGTAGCAGGAGAAAGCTATTCAATGAGCATATGCGTTGAGGATACTGAGGTTGATTTAAGTGAGTCCATCTCCCCAACCTCTGTAGGAACACCTGCATCTCTTCTCCCTACTTTGTACTCAGTGAACCAGGAAGGGATATCAACAGTTTCTCCTGAGACAACAAAATTGTGAGGATGGTTTCGATATCTTTGAAGGAAACACTAGTCTTAGTGGGGGGTTAGGTTCTGGCTCCTACCACATGCAACCAGCCCCATCCAAGTTCTCTCATTTAGTCTTGCTATCCAACTTTGAGTCCTTATTGCCCCCAGGTTTCCTGCTTCTATTTCTTTGCTCATGTCTTTTCCATTGCCTACTATCATCTTCCCATGCCTTCATTCTGCTTGCTGAAATAATACCATTCCTGTAAGTTCAAAGTCAAATTTCATCTCTTCCATGGAGGCGTCCCACATATCCCCCACTGGACACAATCTCCAGCCTGTGAATTCCCCCAGAATTTTGTTCACTCCCCTCATGAAATTATTATCATTTTTAATATTTGTGTATAACTTTATATTTATCTCCCCCAGACCCTAGACTAACAGGTACTTAAATGCTCCTTGACTAGTGTATTTAGGAGACATGGGGAAAGGCAGGAATACCTGAAGAAGGTACATTTTGAAGACTAGAGACAGACAAGACCATCTATCTGATTATGTCAAATAAGATTGTGGTTGGACATAGTATGGAATATGGCAGAGGGAATGGACTGAGAGTCAAGAAGACCCATATTGAAATACTACCTTGGAGGTCTACTAGCTGTATGACCCTGGGCAAGTCACTTAATCTCTCTTGGCCTCAGCTTTATCTTTTTTAATCTATAAAATGAGAGATTTGGATCCATTGGCTTCTAAGATTTCTTCCAGTGCTAGATCTATGATCCTCCAATACAATGGAGAAAGTTAGGCTTGAAGTAGTGGGCAGTAGTGAGCCTATGTTGGTTCTTAAGAACATGAGTGACATAAGCACGCATCTAAAGCACTTCCTAAAAACAAACCCATGAATAGGTGCAATGTACCTATTATTATTATCATTTTATTGGTGCCTAAACTAAGTATATGACCCTGAAGTCACAACCTCTAAGTGACCTTAGGTGACCCCATAAGACAGTAACTGCTACAGCTTTGCAAATATGAATTGCCAGAGAGGATTTCCTCACTGCAAGTTCCCTACATCAGTGAAATCACAGAGCCAGATCAAAACAAAACAAAAACTCTGAGGCTAAGAGAGGAAACTTTATTTGCCCAAAGTCACATAGGTAGTAATACAAGATTCTTATTTCAGGAATACCATGCTCATCATGATGCAAATTTGCCCCAGTGTTGATCTGGGCTGAAATTAGGACCCAGTTGGTCTGTTGCTACATCTTCCCACAATTACCAGTGCCACAGCTGAAGTGAACTGAAGGGAAATGAAGAGAAATTGGGGCCTCAGGAAGCACCAACAGATCCTTCTGTCCCTGATTTCAATTGCCAAGGACATTTGGCCAAGCTGTTTGCTACCAGGGCCTTCAGTGGATTAGCATGGGCTCTAGGCAATGGTTCATTGAAAAGACAGGAGAACCAAGGAAAAAAGACCAGGAACAATAAGTAAATTATGGGACTGTTTTGTATCCAGGGAATTTATAGAGGCTGAAGGTCAAGATGGAGTGTTTGATCAAAGCAGGGTAAGTAGCCATGACAACAGAAGAAGACACTAGACATCAAAGACAAAGGGACCTTGAAAGTGAAACAAAGCCTGCCTCAGATAGAGAAAACCATACAATCTTCCTGCTAAGCAATGACTTACACCCCAATTTGTCGCTGTCCTTAGTCCTGAAATTCTTCAGTCTGTTGTAATGTAACTTTTCACTCTACCTAACAAGTCCATGTACTTACTCCATAATATTCTATTCAAAAGGATCTCTGCTTTGGGTAAGGATGGGACTATTGATCTCTAACAAACCTTCCAACTTTCTATAACTTTAAAGACTCATAAGGAACTTTGTGCCCATGAACTAATTCACTGAATGAGTTGACAATGAAAAGGAATAACTGTCATGATCATTCTCATGCATGTGAATTTGAACATACAAATTTACTTGTGCGTGAAAGTACACATAGGCACAATCAAGACAAATTGTATATGTGCAAAGAAGTGAGAACCATACATATTAGCCCAAAGATACATACATTCAGGCACACCTAAAGACGTACACAAGTAGACACATGCACACATAAACATATGTGAATATATATACCTGTATGTGTTCACAACGCACATTACAACCTCATGAGAGGTACATGTATAGAACATTAAACTTGAGTTACAAAGACCTGAGTTCCAATCTTACCTCAGATCTGTACTAGCCACATGATCATGGGTAAGTCAAGTTCTCTTGGCCTCAGTGTGGGCCCAGATAAGAAGGACATTGTAACTTGGGTCATTTCACTCATTATTGACAGAAGATCATAGGATTATACATCTAGACCAAGAAAGGATCCCAGACTGTGTCTCTTTCAGTTATCCTAACTACTTATCCTGCTTGATCCCACTTTCTATGCTCTCCTATTTGAACCCATGGCAGGATGTCTCCTTTGCCTTTGAACTGGTAGGATCATCAGCTCCCTCTCCCTAGCACTCATGCTTGGCTCAAGTACTAGCAAGAGCCCTCGTGGCATCATATTCTGTCCCAAAAAACCAGGGCAGTATTAGAACCCCATGTTCAGCCACAGGACTCACATTAAGCCAGTGTCACATCCCAAGATGGTGAACAAGAGAGTCCATGTAGTCCAGCCTAACTTCAAATCTATCTCATCTCTCACTACAGCAGTATCCTGGAGCTTTGTCTCTTTCTTGAACTTCTTTGGACAGAATCCCCTTCCTCAAATCCCATAATCATTTTCATATGCATGAATTTGAATACACAAATTCACTTGGGTGTACAAGCACAATTGTATATAATAAAGGCAAATATGTGCAAATATATATGAAAGCATGCATATGTCCATGAATGCAAGCATATGACCTACATAAGTGAATATATGCACATATACACACACCTAATGTCTTATGTAAATGTCAAAGCATAATGAGAGGTAATTGGTTGGCACAGTGGATAGAGTACTAGACTAGAGTACTGATTTCTGATCATGCCTCAGCCCCTTGTTGTCTGTGTAACCATGGATAAATCAATGATGTTCTCTTGACCTTTGTTTCCTCATCAGGAAAATGGGGGCAATATTAGCCTCTCAAGGTTGTTGTAAGGACGAAATGAGTTAACGTAAAGTCTTTTTCAAATCTTGGAAGTCTATGTAAATGATGGCTATTATTGCTATCACTAAATACTAGCTATTGTTCTCACCACCACCACCACCATCATTGTCATCCTCATCATCATAATCATTATCATAGCAAAGCTGAAGGAGTTCTCAGTGGTCTTCTAACCCTCTCATTTTACAAAGGAGGAAACTGAAGCATAGTAATGGAAAATGGTCTCATAGGATCACGCAATCATAGATACAGAGTCAGTAGAGGCCCCAGCAAACACCCAGTCGAACTTTCTCACTTCCTCATGAAGAGGTAGGATGACTTGCTAAGAGTCACACAGATAATAGGAGTCAAAGGATTATTTGAACCCAGAAACTTTGATTCCAGACTTTTGTTTTTTTTCTTTTACACCTAGGCAATGTAGCGCAGGAGAAAGAGCACTAGATTTGGAGTCTGAAGTACTGAGAACAATAACATCCTCAGGGGCACACAGCCAACATATGTCAGAGGTTGTATTTGAAGCCAAATCTTATTAGTGTCAAGCCCAGATTTCTCTTCACAATGCAATGTTCTGTTTCTGCTACCTATGTGACCTTGGGAAAATGTCTTTTCCATTTTAGCCACCTGTGAAATGGGGGAGTTGGACTGGATGATCCCTCTGAATCCTTTTCATATCTATCTACCAACCCATGTTTGCACACTTTTCTATGCAAGCGTTTCCACTTATGTGCTGTCATACACATACATGAGTCTCATTGTCAAACTGTCCCTAGCTCACAAGATTTCCATATCACATGGGTACAGATTGAAAGCAGGCCTCACCCCATCCCCTTTTGCCAAGGGGAACAGATGGCATTCATTGTGCATGCATGTCAAATGTGTATGCTCTCTTCTGAAGAGCATTATCTATAAATATGTGTAACAAGCACACCCATCCCTCCACCCCCAGGGTCCATTGCTGTGGATTAGTTAGGAAAACATGCCTAGTGTTCTTCAGACAAATGATTCCTGATGATTTCCAAAGTGGAAAGCAAGTAATATGTGCTCAGGATGCTAAGGGTATCTGCTGAAAGAACTTCCCCTTGGTCCAGAGCACAAAGTGCATGAACTCTCTTTACAAAGACATCAGGCAGAATGGCATGAGATAAGAAATAAATGCTTGGGCTTTAATTCCTTCTGAAGCAGACTTAAATTTTATCCACTTATTTTTCATAAAAATGACTAATGGGATATTTAATTATTTTAAAGCCCATGACCAACAGGAGAAACAGTCAGGTGATGCTTATTTGTTTTCTCATTCTGTAGCTACCACTGACTAACTATATGACCTTAGATAAGCTTCCCTGAGCATCAGTTTCCTCATTTGTAAAGTGAATACAATAGCATTTTGACCTGTCTCCTTCAAAAGATTGCAATGAAGATCTGTAGCATAAATGAAAAATGTTTTGAATATAAAGTTCTACACATGTGTAAAGTTTTGTTTTGTTTTGGTCTTGAACTGCAATTTCTCTGATGTTGAGAATTCCCAGTATGGAAGTTCTCCCCATCAAGTTGGATTTGCAACTTATCATTTGAAGAATCATAAGACCCTAGAATTTTTGAGTTGGAAACGCTTTCAACATTCATCTACTCCAATACATACTTAAAAAAAGAATTTCCCCTATAACCTGTCCAAACAAGTGACTATTCACCCTCTATTTGAAGACCTAAAATGATGGAAGCCCCACTACATTTCAGATGGCACACTCCACTTTTGGAAAGCTCTAATTCTTTGGTCCCCTCCTCTGATTGGTGAGTTTCTTCCAGATTCTTCCAATTCTGAGGAAATAGCCACATTGGCCTTACTTCTCCTTCTCTGCTTTTCTGTTCTCACTCCTGATTCTCCAGACTCCTCTGCAATACCTCAATGTGGGCATCTTCTCCTCCCTCTATCTGCCTTTTATGTATTGTTTTCTCCAATTAGAACATAAATTCCTTGGTGTTAAGGGCTATCTAACTTTTTTTTATTTGTGTTTGCATTCTTAGTGGTAAGCAAGTGATTATCATATAGTAAGTGTTGAATAAATATTTGTTGACCCAGAGCTGAACATAATATCATGGGTGTGATCATAGGTGAGATGAGGTGTGGGTAATGTCGCTTCTTCCTTCTGAGAAGGTATGCCTCTCTTAGCTGCCTGGCATGTTGGAGAAGTTAAGTGCTTTGCCTATAGCCACCTAACCACTATGTATCAGAGGCAGGATTCAGCCCCAGCATCTTCTGAGTCTAATGATATCCTACTAGGCACTATACTATCTTATCTCTCATGGCATCATTACTCTATTTCTTTGACCAGTTCCTATAAAGTCAAGCACATGGTCATTGCATAAGTGGGCACTTAGTCAATATGGTTGGGCCAGTTGCCTGAATGATTAGATTATTGTATTTATTTATCTGGTTGACTGAATGACTTGGATGCCCAAGAAAGAGATAACCTCTTAGCATCCCCACCCCAGTCTAGGTCCTCTTGACATGCAAGCTTCTTTATCTTTGCCCCACCTTCTGCCATGGACTCCAGGCCACATATCAGAGTGGGAGGTTGTCATGGTTTCCCAAAGCTTTATTTTTGCAAATTCAAGTCTCTGAGCCATCCGTTCTCCCTTTGATGAGGGGATCCTTGGAGCCCCTGGGCCACCAGGTGATATCAGTGCACACTCCATGTTGTTATTGTTCTGCCTTCAAAATGACATCACTCTGCTGTGTATGGCATGTGCCATGCATAATAGCTAACAATTCCAGTGGGTCTCTTTACACTGATTATGAAAGGTGCTTTTGTATAGGAGACAGGAGGGTTTGAACCAAATACCGGAACCAAATCCCACGAGGACTGTCAGCTTTGAAAGATGTGACAGTATTATCCATACTATGCAAATGGTGTTTGGGTTGGAGCATGAGTTTTCTTTGCCTGACTTGAGCACACCCAGAGAAAATATTGGTGATATTATAAAGCACAATGACACACGGGCATACAGGAATTATGCATACAGGCCTCCAAGAGGACAATGTAGAATGAGCCAGCCTCTCTTATTATTTTCTCCAGCATCAGAGGGAGTTGCTGATCTAATAATAAATCCTGTTCCTCCAGAAAAAGATGCTGGATGAGTGCAAAGCAGCAGCTCATGTTGTGTTTTTTTTTTCTTTTCAAACAACATTTTGTATTCTTGTCCTGTGCTCAATTTTAGGAACTGGGTGACTCTGATAAACACACTCATTTATCATCAAAACTATTGAAGAGCTGTCAATACTGAGCTTTCTGCTTCCTCAGGAGGGAAACTGAGGCAAAATAAAATATGATTCTAGGATCTCTCAGGACAGTGGATGTGAACACAGAATATTAAAACATGAGGGGCCTGTGAACATGGAATTTTAGAACAGAAGCTACCTTAGAACATAGACTTTCAGAGGTAGGAGGAATCTTAGAACATGGAAAGTTAGAACACAGAAAAATAACACAGAATTTTCAAATGGGATGGCCTTAGAACACAGAATTTTTCAGCAAGGAGGAACCTTAAATTATTGAATGTTATATCAAGAAGAGACCTCAGAATCCAGAATATTAGACATTAAAGAAGAGGTAAAAAGAGGCCATAAAGCTTAGAATGCCAGAGGAAGGAACCTTAAAATAGATAATGCCAGAAAAAGACTATTAAGATAGAATATTAGAAAAGGAAAAGCTCTTTGAACATAGGATGTTTGATTTAGAAGGTTCTTGGTTCTAACATATTTCCCAATTCCTCACTTTATAGATGGGGAGACTGAAGCCTGGGAATGTTAAGAGCTCTAAGATAATGCAAAAAAGTACTTAAGGTCATGCAGAAAGGGTGCCAGTGAAGATGAGATGAACACCAGTGTGCCTTGACTCTAGGTTCATTGCTCCTTCCACTATATCATATAATTTCACTAAGAACAAAAAAACAGGGCTCTCATTGCCAATACCATTTTAGGTCCCTTTTCTCTCTCTCTCATTTCTGGATTATTCCCTACACAATGGTTTCCAGGTTTTAAAAAACTTTTTAAAGGGAGAAACTGAAGGCCAGAGAATAATCACATAGTGAGATATTTAGCAGAGAAGTGGGAAAAGAGCCCAAGTTTGCTCACACCCAATCCGGTGTCCTTTTCACTATCAGATTCATATGGGTCCCATGCACCATATCTTACACATAGTCATCTTTTTCCTGTATTCAGTGTTTCTGGATTGTCATACAGTAGTCATTCAGAAGAAATGCATGGTTAAAACTTGCATTTATAATGCAGTATAATTGCCAGTCAATCTACAAACCTTTTTAAGGGCTTACTATGTGCCATGAACTATATATACTATGTTGGAAATACAAATAGGAGCAGAAACACTGTCTTTGCTCTGAAAGAGTTTACATTCTAATGGGGGAAAGATAACATGTAAATAACCCTTTATAATAGATTGTGTATGTACATTATGAAACATAACAAGTCAAAAAAACCTTTATTATATGTGTATACATATATACACATAGTGTCTTTGTATAAGCATATCACACATATGTTTGTAAGTATATATGCACATATGCATACACACATAGTAGATGGAAAGTAATTTCAGTGGTCAGGCAGTGTCTGATTTGTTATCTAAAAGGTAGAGTGGACATTACCCCTAATAGGTAAGCATATGTCACATTAATCAAAATCAATCTCTATGAAAATATGCGTTTAACACCAGAATTTTAGATCTGGGATCTTAGGAAATTGCTCATCTAATGTCTTCATTTTAAATGAGGGAATTGACACCTAGAAGAGCCTTCTCTTTCCAAAGGTCATACAAGTAATAAGTAGTCAAGCAGCTATGTGAGCCCAGCTCCTGTTTCCAATTCCAGCCTTCTTTATGTCACACTATGCTGAAAGAATCTGAGAATCAGGAGCCCTGATTCTAGTCCCAGTTCTGCTCCTCACATACCACATGATCCTGTGCCTATGTCCCTTTTCTACACCCTTTGGCTCAGCCAAACTGACCTGTTTGTTTCCATGCAACACTATTTTTTATTTCTGTGTCTTTGACTTGGTTGTTCCCTGTGATTGGAACACATTCTATCCCCTTATCTCCATCATTTTGAATCCTTAGTTTTCTTTAAGGTTAAGCTTAAATTTTACCTTCTGCATGAAACCTTTCCTATTCCCAGCAGCAGCCAGTGCCTCCCTCTCAAGACAACAACAATAAGCTCATATTTATTTTGCATACATTTTCTATATACTTACAAATGTACACAACCTGTTCCCCAATTGAATATAAGCTCCTTGAGAGCTCAGATTGTTTCAGTATTTTCTTCATAGTTCCAGAACCAAGTACAGTGTTTGGAGAGAAGCAGGCACTTAATAAGTGATGGGTAATTCTTCTCTCTCCAACCCGAAGTTTCCTCATCTTTGAATGAAAGGAGCTAAGTGGTGAAGCAAATGATCTTCACATCCCTTCCTACTCTATAATTCTTCAATTTTTTTTGACTCAATCCATATTTTTCAAGACTACTTGCTTAAAGTGAAATGTGTTGGAACAAAGTCTAATGAGGTAGACAACCTGGGTTCAGATCCTGCCTGTGATGTTTTCAACCTGTTTGACATCGGGTAAGTCACTGAACATCCTTAGGTCAAAGTTTCCCTGTAAAATGAAGAAGTTGGATTAGGTTACCTTCAAGGTACCTTCCAGATTTGGATCTATGAGCATATTATCCGTGGCCAAAGCTTGCCTCTGCAATGCAACTTGTGTAACCTTGAGCAACTGACTTAACTTCTCTATGTTTCAGTTTCCTTACTTGTAAAATGAAAGTCCACTGAGGTCCATTTATGCTCCATTTTATGATCCTATGATCTACACAAGAAGGTTAAGACTCTCTCTATCTTCCTTTCCAATTCCAAGCATGATTCTAAATTGGAATGCAGGATTCTGTACTCAAAAGGAGATCATATTCTTTCACTCAAAGTGAAAACAATGGAGAAGGTCATGGTCCAAACTGAATTACTGGGTTACCTGGATTATCAGAATTTCTACGAGTTTTGATAGTTTCCAGTGGCCCAACTCTTCCCACCTATGTCCTTTTGTGCCTCCAGAAGCAATGTATGTTACTGCCTCTGTGATGTACTTTAGAAATACATACATGTACCCGCAGTCATCTCACATACAGGGTTACAAACACATACAGTCTCTGCAGAACTTGCTGTTTTATAGATCATGTTGCATTTAAACAGATAAAACAGATTTGAAGCTAAAGTTGAAACTGCCTGAGGCTCTCCTTGGAAAGACTAAGTCCTAGTAATAGACACTACTCAGATACTATGGACAGTGCCCTTGGGCTTCTCAGTCACAGATTATACAGGTCATGGGCTTCTGCACCCTTTTCAGCACTTTTGCTGCAACCTAATAGATACCCAAAGAACAGCATCATCTCTTACATAGAATATACTTTAGTCCAAAGCAGGGTTGATTCTGGGAGTCTATAGTGAAGTGAACTTTATACCACCATCTCAATTCACCCAAACTAAAAAGTAATATTTAAACTAGGGCTTGTTTTATATTTGGACAATAGAACCATAGAACTCGAGGTGGAAGGCATCTTAGAGGCCACTCTGATTTAGTCTCTTCATTTTACAGATGAAGAAACTTAGGTTCACAGAGGTGAAGTGTCTTACCCAAAGTCATACAGCTAGTAAATGCCAGAAGTGGAGTTCAAACTCAGGTTCCCTGACTCTATTGCTCACTTTTCCTCCTAAAAACTTGGTTTTTCCTCATGAATTGCTAGAGAAATATAAATTAAAACAAACCTGGGGTGCCACTACACCCCCATGACAAAAAAAGAAAAAGACAAATACTGGAGGGAATGTGGAAATACACATATACACAAGTTCACATTATATATATATATATATATATATATAGATAGATAGATAGATAGATAGATAGATAGATAGATAGATATAGATATATAGATATATAGATATATAGATATATAAAATACACCAATGCAGGTAGAGCTATGAACTAGTTAACCATTCTGGAGAACAATGTGTTATGTCCAAAAGGCTATACAACTCTTATATATCCTTTGACTCAACAAAACCACTGCTAAAACTATACCACATAGAAAACAGAATAAAAGGAAAAGAACCAATATGTCCAAAAATATTCATAGCAGCTCTTTCTGTGGTAGAAAAGAATCAGAAACCAAGGAAATGTCCATTGATTAGGGAATGACTGAACAAGTTGGGGTGCATGATTGTGATGGAATACAATTGTACTGTAAGAAAAGATGAAGGGGATGGTGTTATGGGAATCTGAAGATCTTCCCTGCCCCTAGACCCTTTGCTAAAGTGGCTACGTGACTCTGAGGACCCTTGGATATTTGAAAGTATACTCTGTTCCCTAATAGGCTGAATGTGGTCACGTGGAGCCTGTGGCGCCAGGCTTGTTTTCCAGGAATGCCCATGCCTTGTAGCTTTGTGATTGGGCAGTGGGTCTAGGGGGCTGTGACATTCTCCAAGCCAGGAGAAGGCTATATATACGCCCTGATGTGAGGTTTTGGTTTGGGGCTCACTTT
>CM053581.1:408777824-408791317 GCA_028627135.1 Pseudochirops cupreus
AGAGAGAGAGGAAGAGAGGGAGAGAGAGAGAGGGAGGGAGGGAGGGGGAGAGAGAGAGAGAGAGGGAGGGAGGGAGGGGGAGAGAGAGAGAGAGGGAAGGAGGGAGGGAGGGAGGGGGAGATAAAGAGAGAGAGAGAGAGAGAGGAAGACAGGGAGAGAGAGATCCAACCAAAGAGTTGCAATAATACCAGGAAAAGATGCAGTTTAAATTGACATAATCCTATGGCCCAGATTTTTTAAAAGATTCAAGTATGAGACAGGAGACAGGATAGGAGAAAGAAATAGATTCTCACAGCTAAAGAAAGGGATCGTATGTGCCAGTTATTAAGGGAAATGACCAGGGTCAGAGGAAAGAACCCTCCAGAGGACAAGGGAGCAGACAGGCTGTCCAAAGTGTGGCTTGAAGGAGACTGAAGTAGAAGCTGTATTGTGTCAGTCAAAGTTCAGGAGCAGTAAATCCACATGGGTAAGGCACTACCAAAGCCCTAAACTGTGGTCTAAAGGTAAGGATGTTAGCATTGGGACAGGGACAGTGCATCATAGAGAGGAACAATATGGTTGCTATAAACAGTTTTGTCATGAAGTCTTCTTGCCCAGGATAATTGTTTTATTTTGTATTTCTCATGGAGGTAGTATGCGAGCCATCCTTAGAGTCCTACTTAGCTCTTTTGATACCTCAGTCCAGGATGGTAGAAGTGGAAAGTGTGGCCCCTGCCATGGGTACCATGCTCTTTCTGTTCTTTTGAAAGAGAGAGGTATAGACTATAGACAGGAACTTTACCCAGGAGACTTCTATTTTTCTGGAGAAGGGAGGGATATGGGATGTGGAATTAGTTTGCTTAGAAAGTAGTTTGTTAAAAGTCCATCCGGTATTTTGTGGGCTGCAAGCTCTATAGGAATCAGTAGTGTTATATGGCAGAGATGACACTCATACCAAGAAGGAAATTGGTGAGAAGAGAGTTAGGGAGGAAAAGGAACAGGTTTCAAATCAGCTGAGATCTAATGGGTCAAACTAAGGTCTTGCCAAGTAGTACTGCAGGATCCTGGAGAGGCCTTCTGGGGCTGACAGGGTTAAGCCCAATGGAGTGTTGTCTCCAATAGGGATGTCAAGGTGACAATCTTGTTGAGGAGTAAAATTAGATTTGATTGGAACCTTCTTAACTATTGAGGGATGTTCAATTGTGGGATTCTTTAGACACTGAGTTAAAGATTTTTTTTTTTCCTTAATATTCCCTTAGGGGGAATATTCCCATAGGGAGCCACTGAAGATTGCTAAGTTAGGTGGTTTAAAAATACTACTTTGGTGTCCAGGTGAGGATGGATAAGAGAGAAGAGAGACTGGAAGAATGGAGACAAATTAGTAGCCCAGGTGAGAAGTGATGAACTTGGGTAGCAGATGTGTGAATGGAGGGAAAGTGGATGGACATGATGGATGGTGGGGAGGTAGTATTAAAAAAAATTGGCAAAGTTCTGGCAGCAGATTTATTCCCTCAGTCAGGTCTATACTGGATGTTCTTCTAATATGGCATCATGCCAAGCAAGCATGCCTTCTTCCTTATCTCACAAAAGACTGGCACTGAGCATTAGGATCATTGAAATAGTATGACTGCACCTAGCCATAGTCTTCCAATATAGTAGCCCACTGCATTCAAAGAGCCTTCTTACAATGCTCTCAAAACCATGTCTGGGACAGTGCAACCCCTGGGGGTATTCTAGCATGAAGGAAGTTAAAAGCTGTGTGCTTGGCACCATTTAATTAGTGCTCACTGACTGTAGGCTGGATAGGGGCAGAGAGCCTAATGATTATCTCCAAAGCCAAACTTCATCTCCCTGTCACAGGCAGTGTTATCAGTCAAGGAAAGGTACTCTTTAAACTGAAAGCCTTGGCTCACAAAGCCAAGGCACTACTGTCACTACTGTCAGATTCTTGTCAGTTTGGGGGTTCCCAGATTCAGAAGAGCCTTTGAATTTTGGGGATCTATATGGGGTACTTTTTCTACTTGCTATGTGCACTCAGAAATTGCATCTCTTTATCTTTAATGGGCACTACTACAACCTGGCAAAGAGCAGCTGCTGTCCCAAGTACTGGAGAATGTCCAGGATCAATGTTGTATGTTGAGCAAGATCCCTGGAGGAGATGAGAATGTCACCAAGAGAAGCTACCATTTCTAGTTCAGCAGGATCCTGAAATCCTGAATTCATGGATCTCTGAAAAATTGCAGGCATTAACTGAGATGAATCACGGTAACCAACCTTTGTCCCAAGGACCAAGTAATTAAACACACTTCTCTCCACTTTGCAGACACTTTTTCAGTCATGTCTTACTCTTTTATAATCCGATTTGGAGTTTTCTTGGCAAAAAAATGAAGAAAATGAGGCAAACAGAGTTAAGTGACTTGCTCAGAGTCACGTAGCTAGTCAGCATCTGAGATCAGATCCGAACTCAAGTCTGCTTACTGCCAGGTCCAGGACTATCCATTGCATCACCAGGTATCTCTGCTGGGCTTCTAATGACTCTTCTCATCTCTCATCTTCCTGTAGTTAAATCAGTTTGCGTGTCTCAGAGAGATGCAATTTTGTGACTATTACTATTGATCCAATTGTTCAGGTATCGAGGTCTAAAGATCCAGATTGTAGATGTTGATGGCATTCCGTGAGTGTTGCATCTTCTTGTTAGGATGATAACTTCTTTCCTTTTCTTCCTTTCAAATTCAATTAAGGTTTTAGCATGGTAGCTGGAGGGTCACATACCTGCAGCAGCAGCTGCTCTATATATTTTCCTGGAAACTTCCACAGAGCAGGGGTCTCTGGTCAAGTCAGCATGGACATGGAGCTGACTAATCTAGGTCAACAATATACTTCTGCAATGGATATGAGGGTGGGGTGGGTTTTCTGCCTCCTTCTATGAAAAGCCTGATGCTACAGCCTAAATCTGCTCTAGGTTATGCTTCAGATAGTATCATTGAGGCCAAATGTCACCTCTTCAACAGTCCCATTCAATGGTTGGAGGATACATGCCTAGTCCCACTAGAAAAAAGAGGAAGTAAGTTATATTCAGACTGGGCGCTTAATAAAAACCTGCAGAGCCTTGTTCTGAATCTCAGATGAATAATAAAGTGAATGATGGTCGTTTATTCTCTCTTCTCAACTCAATGTATTTTTCAAGTTATTATTTACTTATAACAATTTATTCTTTTTAAATGTTAGGTCTGAATTTGATCCCTCTCTCCCGCCCCCCCCCCCCCCAATCGAGTAGGCAAGCAAAATGATATCAATTATGCATGTGAAATCATGTGAAACATATTTCCATATTAGCCATACCACAAAAAGAGTAAGAAAATGATACTTCAATTTGCACTCAGATTCTATCAATTCTCTCTGATGGATACATTTTTTAATAATTGGAATTGTCCTGGATTATATTGATCTGAGTAGCCAAGTCTTTCACAGTTAATCATTATTACAACATTGTTGTTACTCTGCACAATGATCTTGTTGTTCTCACTTTACTTTGCATCTCTTCATATAGGTCTTGCCATATTGGGTTTTTTTTTCCTTCTGAAACTAGCCCTCTCATCATTTCTTATACCACAAGAGTATATGGTCACAATCATGTCATAACTTGGTCAGTCATTCCTCAACTGATGATCATCCCCTAAATTTCTAACTCTTTGCTACCACAAAAAAAGAGCTGCTAAAAATATTTTTGTACATATAGGTCCTTTTCTTTCTCCTTTGACCTCTTTGGGATACATACCTGGTAGCAATATTGCTGAGTCAAATGGTATGGACAATTTTATAACCCTTTGGGTATATTTCCAAATTATTCTCTAGAATTGTTGGATCAATTTGCACCCCACCAACACTTTCTTATTGTACTCATTTTCCCTCTCCTCATCCCCTCCATCATTTGTCATTTCTGATAGATGTGAAGTGGTACCTCAAATTTTGTATTAATTTACATGTCTCTAATCAATAGCAATTTAGAGCATTTTTCATATGACTATTGATACCTTGGATTTCTCTTTTTAAAACTACTTCTTCATTTCCTTTGACCATTTATTAATTGAGGAACGACATTTTTATTTTTTACAAATTTGACTCAGTTCCCTATATATTTGAGAAATGAGGCCTTTATTAGAGAAGCTTTGCTGTAAAAATTACCTTGTCTACAATACCTTTTAGCAAAATTAGTTTCCCTGATTATCTCTTTTAATTAGGTCTATTTTTGCTTTTGTTTTGTCTGAGATCATGATTGCTACCTTCACCTTGTTTTTTTTTTTACTTCTTCTGAAGCTTAATAGATTCTGCTCCAGTCTTTTGTTTGAAGTCTGTGTGTTTCAAATGCATCTCTTGTACCTCAGTATATTGTTGGATTCTAGTTTGTAATCCATTCTGCAGTCTGCTTCTGTTTCATGGGTGAATTCATCCCATTTATATACACATTTTAAAAATTGATTTATTTACTTTTAGTTTACAAGATTCAGTTCCACAATCCCTTGAGTCTCAAATTTTCTCCCCTCCACCCCCACCATGGCGGCTTGCAATTAAGTATAGGATCTACAAATACTTTCACATTGGACATTAGTCTGGTTGTATAGAAGGGTTGTAACTGATGGAATGAACAGTGAGAAAGAGGAAACAAAACCAAACATGGAAAAGAAAGAGAGCATGTAGTTTGCTTCAGTCTCCATTTAAACTCTGATCTTTCTAGATCTTTCTCTGAATGTAGAGTCTCCTTCCATTCTCAGTCTTTTAGAGTTGTCTTATAACCTTGTGTTGTTGAGAAGAGTCCAGTTTATCAAAGTTGGTCATCACACATATGTTGTGTCTGTCATTGTGCACAAATTTCTTCTTGTTCTGCTCTTCTCACTTAGCATCAGTTTGTATAAGCATCTCCAGGTAAATATGAAGTCCATCTGCTCCTCATTTCTTATAGTACAATAGTATTCTATTACATTTATATACCACAACTTATTTAGCCATTCCCCAATTGATGGCCATCCCCTTAATTTCCAGTTTTTTGCCACCACAAAGAGAGCTGAAGTAAATCTTTTTGTACATATGGGTCTTCCTCTCACTTCTATGATCTCTTTGGGATACAACCCTAGAAGTGGTATTACTGGGTCAAAGGGTATGTAATTTTTTATAGCCCTTTGGGCATAGTTCCAGATTGCTCTCCAGAATGGTTGGATCAGTTCATAACTCTACCAACAATGCATTAGTGTTCCAATTTTTCCACATTCTACATTCACATCTTTTATTGATTACTATGTATTTCCCTCCATCTCATTATCTTCTGTTTATTCTTCCCTCTCTCTCTTACTTCTTATCACTGCTTCCCTTAGTCCACTTCATTTTTTATTATCTTCACCTATATCTTTTATACCCTTCTCCTATTTCCCTACTGGGTAAGATAGATTTCTATACCCAACTCTGTATATATTCTTCCCTCTTTGAACCAATTCAGATATGAGTTTCAAGCATTCCTCACCCCACCATTTATTTCACTATTATAAAAATTCTTCCCTGTGTCCGTTTTTCATGTGAGAAAATTATTCCTATTTTATATCTCCCTTCTTCCTTCTCCCAGTATCTCTCTGTCTCTCTCTGTCCCTCCACCCATCCCCCAGAGATCATCCCAACATAATTCACCCTACCAATGCCCTCTATCTATATAGACTTCTCCTAACTGCCCTAATAGTGATCAAGTTCTTAGGGGTTAGTTACATATATTATCTTTCCATATAAGAATATGAACAGTTAAAATTTTGTGAATTCCTTACTCTTCCATGTTTTCCTCTTTACACTTCTCTTGAATCTTCTGTTTTTCAAATTTTTTATTCAGCTCTGGTCTTCATAAGGAATGCTTAAAAGTCATCTCTTTCATTAAGTGTCCATTTCCACCACCCCCCACAACCTGGAAAAACTATACTCAGTTCTGCTGGGTAAATTATTGTTGGTTGTAATCACAGCTCGTTTATTTTCCAGAATATATTATTTCAAGACCTCTGCTCCTTTAGCATGGACGCTGATAAATCTTATGTGATCCTGATTGTGGCTCCATGATATTCAAACTGTTTCTTCCTAGCTGCCTGCAATATTTTCTCCTTGACCTGGGACCTGTGGAATTTGGCTATAATATTCCCGGGAGTTTTCATTTTGGGATCTCTTTCAGGAGGTGATTGGTATATTCTTTCAATTTCTATTTTGCTCTCTATATCTAAGATATTGGGGTAGCCTTTATAATTTCTTGAAATATGATGTCTAGGTTTTTTATCATGGCTTTCAGGTAGTTTAATAATTCTTAAATTATCTCTCCTTTGACATTGTACACAGTAACAGCAATATTGTACCATGGATAACTATGAATGATTTAGCTATTCTCAGAAGTACAATGATCCAAGATAATCCCAAAGGGCTCATGATGAAAAATGTTATCCACCTCCAGAGAAAGAACTGATGAAGTCTGAATACAGATTGAAGCATACCATTTTTCATTTTATTTTTTCATGGTCTTTTTGGTCTTTTTTCTTTTATAATATGACTAATATGAAAATATGTTTTGCATGATAGACCTCATACAATCTATACCAAATTCCTTGCTGTCTCAGGGAGGGGTCAGGGAAGGGAGGGAGGGAGAGAATTTGGAACTCAAATTAAAAAAAAAAGAATGTTAAAATTGTTTTTATGTGTAATTGTGAAAAAGTAATTTTAAAAATTATCTTTCCTTGATCTATTTTACAGGTCAGTTGCTTTTCTGATGAGATATTTCAAATTTTCTTATTTTTTCCATTCATTTGACTTTACTTTATTACTTCTTGATGTCTTGTGAAATCATTAGCTTTTACTCACCCAATTCTAATATTTAAGGACTTATTTTAAATGAGCTTTTGTATCTCTTTTTCTATTTTGGACAAGTCTATTTTTTAAGAAGTTCTTTTCTTCAGTGAACTTTTGTACTCCTTTTCCATTTGGACAATTTTACTTTTTAAGGCATTTTCTTGAGTGAATTTTTGTGCCTCTTTCACTGAACTGTTAATTCTCTTTTCATAATTTTCTTGCATCTTTCTTCTCATTTCTTTTCACAATTTTCCTCCACTATTCTTATTTCTTTCTTTAACTCTCACGAATTTTTGTTGGGCTTGGGTCCAATTAGCATTTTTCTTTGGGGCTTTGCTTGTAGTTGTTTTCACATTGTTGTCTTTTTCTGAGTTTATGTCTAGATCTTCCTTGCCACTTCCCTGATTTTTATGGCCAAGTTATTTTTTATTATTGTTTGCTCATTTCCCCAGTCTATTTCTTAACATTGAATCTTATGTTAAAGTTGGGCTCTGCTCACCTTGGGAGTGGAAAGACACTGTCCCAAACTTTAGGGATTTTTTGTGTTGCTACTGTTTTCAGAGGTAATTCTTGGAGTCTAAAAGTTTTGGGTGCTTCCAAGATGTTGTGATCTGAGGAGAGGTGTGTTCAGTGCTCTCCTGGTCTGAGCTCTGGTCTTTACCCAGGAGGATCCTTTTGCTCTTCTGTAGCCACAATTGCTGGCATGCCTCTTGGCCCTAGCACTGTGACCAAGTCCTCTATTTTCCTGCATCCATAAGCACCAGTGCTCCTTTCCAACTTGGAACTATAACCAGGACTTTTGCTCCCTTTTGACATACCATAAGCATTCCTCTTTACCATGGAACTACAGCCCCAAACTAGGGATGGGCAATACAGTTTCTAAGTATTCCCAGTTGTACCCACTGTCCACAAAGGTCTCCTCTAATTTCTTTCAGATCAGTTGTCTAACCACCTTACCATCTCTGGGCTGAAAGTTCCCAAAGCTGCTGCTGTTGCTGCCACCATCACTGCTGTGGCCATCTCCAAGGTCTTCTGCAAAAGATAAGATTAGCTTGTTCATAGATGATCCCCATCCTTGCATAGAACTCAGAGGATGAGGGGTAGGGAGGAGGGATTCTGAACCAGATACTCCCTGAACTTCATTATCTTTTTCTTTTGTTGAGCATTGATTTGCATGAAGCCAGGCCATGAGAATGCTGTAAAATGCTGTAAGAGAAATAACACTAGCACACAGGAAGGCTAACACAGGTTCACTCTTGATCTGATCACACAAGAAAGACACTAAAACAGTTTCAAAAGGGTTAATAATCTTACTTTATTCCAGTCTAGTCTTCTTAAAAGGGTTGCTGATGATGGAAGGACAAACTCCCACAACATTCCCTAATCACCTTTCTCTCAGGGGCTGGCAAGAAGGGGGGCAACTACCCCTATGTCTTATTGGGTCATTCAAAACAGGCATAGCTTGTGCATTCCCTTGTTCCCCACCCCTTTTCCAGTGCCCACCTGCTTTATAGGGCAACAGACAAAGAAAGGATGTTGCCAGCAATAGCCTCACAAGTTTAAATCATCTCATTTCTGTATTACACTGCACAGTCACAGTGTATGTTTACAATTTAAGGACAAACGTTTATATTATTTATCATCATTTAATGCTGTGCAATCATGGAGGAGATGTTTTGAGCCATAATCATTTGTTTGTATTCTTAATTAAGAAAATACTTTATATTCCATACAGTAGAGGTAGCCGGTGTTGCAGTGAATAGAGAGTTTAGAATCAAAAAGTCCTGCTTTCAGAGCTGACCCCAGACACTGTAAACCACTTAATCTCTATTTGCCTCAGTTTCTTCAATTACAAAAATGGAAATCATAATACCACCCACTTCCCAGTGTTGTTGTGAGGATAAAGTGAGATAATATTTGTAAAAGCCTTTAGCACTGTGTCTGACCCATAGGAGATGCTATAGAAATGCTTATCTCCTCCCACTCCTCCCTCTCCATAAGAGAAGTAATTAAGAATAATGACAAACTTGAAAATGGACTTCTCTGGAGGAAAATGTGTACAAAATTAAGGTAATAAGCCAAAGAAGGTAATAGGTTGGTTAAGTGAACGTTCACAGTGAGTAACAAGGTCAAGGGTCAGGGAGGAGGCAAGAATGGAATCCATGAAAATGGTTCAAACACTGGGAGGTTAAGAAGGAATCAGGGAGAACACATTAAGAACACACCAAGAACACATACTTTCTAACTGGTCTGGAATCTCAACTTCCTTTCCCCCACTCCAATCCATCCTTCACCCAACTGCCAAAGTGATTTTCCAAAATCATATACCTGACCATTGCATCTTTCTGCTAAATAAATACCAATGGCTACCTGTTACCTCTACAATGAAATATAAACTCCTATTTATCATTTCCAGTTCTTCATGATGTGTGTCATTCTCATCTTTCCAGTCTTTTTATACATTATGGCCCCCACGTATGTTGTGATCCAGCCACAGTTACCTACTTGCTTTGCTCACACATTATGCTTCATCTCCCTTTTCCATGCCTTTGCCCTGGCTACTCCCATGCCTGGGGTGCTCTCCTTCCTTACCTCCACCTTTTTCAACCTGGCTTCCCTCAAGACTCAGCTTAAGTGCAACTTTCTGCAATGGGCCTTTCTGGTCCATCTCCTCCTCTTCTCTTCCAATGGCTAAATCCTTCCCCCATAATTTTACCTTGAATCTACCATTGTTGTTGTTTTTGTTTGTCCTTTGCTTTTGAAGAAGACCATGACATCAGGAAGGTGATGCCAGGTCTTTCAAGTGAATCAGATTTAAGTGAGGAAGCATTGTGCAAAGTTGCCAGCCTCACTTTCTCCTTCAGGGACATCTAGATCAGGATGACTGGATATGTCCTTGGACACAGTGGGAGCTTGACATTTTTAAGCTAGTAGATACAGATGGAGCTTGGACTGGGGCCTATTGTTCATCGCATTATGTATATATCTTATGTGAATTCCATCTCTCATCCATTAAAATGGAAGCTCCTTGAGGGCAGAAGCTACTGTTGCTTTTTCTTTGCATTCCAAGCATATAGCTGGGTACCTGACACACAACAAATAATTAACAAATGCTTGTTGATTGATGAATGGATAATTAAAACTTGAAAACTGTATGTGATGGAAGCTTATTGCTCTGTAAGAAATATGAACTATCCAGAAAAACTTGAAGAAAGCTCATATGAACTGATGCAGAATGAAGACAACAGAACCCAGAGGAAAATATATGCACAATAATATCAAAAGAAAAATACCACTGAAAGACATTAGAATCTAGATTAAAGTGATGAATGACCTTAGATGTTCAAAGAAGATGATGCAATGAATGTTTCTCCCTTCTCTATATAGCAGTAGAAGACTTTGGATGCAGATTGTTATGTCAGTTTTGCTTAGAACAAAAGACAGTCACAAAAGAGGGTTTTACAGGGGGTAATCTGGGGAATTGAGAGGAGTGTAAAAAAGGAAAAGAAAATAATTTTTTTTAAAGATGAACAAAAAGAAAGATCTTATAGTAGATATAGAATGTTCTTTAAACCTGTTATATAGAACGTTCTTTAAATTTCTAGGTCTCTCTGACTATTCTCCACACACTTCTCCAGCTCCAGAAATTAAGAGCATCAGGAATCTCAGGAACTAGTCTCTACATTACTTGGGTAGTCCTGTCACCCCCTCTCCTAAGCTCTGAGTCTAATTCAATTCTTCTCTGCACTCTGATGGAAGATGGCATCTTGGCCCAGCAGAAGCTTATTATCAAATATGTTAACAGAGAAGAGTGAAGGGTTACCTGCTGAGACTTGGAGGGAGGGATTTGATTCAATCTGGCATCTGAAGCAGAAACCCAAGATGCTGCAACACAAAATCAGCAGCCAAGCATGAGACCCTTAAATCTACCTCTGGCTGTCCACCTGGGGAAGAATATCAGCCTTGAATGGAAAACCGCCCCTGGGGAGGAAAGAGACAAAGGAGACCAATGCAGACTCACCCTTGTCATTTTCTTCCCTAGAAGCTGAACCTGTCTATAGAATTTGCATTTTGGGGGCCAGAATGGGTTTGGTGACATTGTGGAAAGAATGAGAGAGAATCTGTAGGCAGAGGGCCTGAGATCAGACTTGTACCACTCACTGCCACTCTGATCCTCATCATGCTTATCTGTAAAATGGGGGAGTTAGGCCATATGGTCTCTGAGATCCATTTGAGTTTCAAACTTGTGACGTTATGAAAGGCATGTCATAATAGTTCAGTGGAGAATCTACTGTCTCAAGAGTCAGAGAAGCTAAGTTCAAATTTCATTTCTGATATTTTTTATCTTTGTGACATTCATCCTCCCTGGGATTCATCTATAAAATGAGAAAGTTGGACTAGTTGGCCTCTGAGCCTTCTTTTAAACTCTGTATCTCTGGTTTTTAACTATGTAGACCCCGAAATCTGGATAATCCCAATAAAATAAAAGAACAATTTGTTATTAAAGGCCTACTGTGGATGGAGTCAAGATGGCAGTGTAGAAACAGGAGAATTCCACAAGCTCCCCCATAACCACTTCAAATACCTATAAAATATGACTCTAAACAAATTCTAGAACTCCAGAATCCATAAAAATGACAGAAAAACACATGTCCTGCTGAAGGCAGCCCAGCAGGCTGTCATGGGAGCACGCTAGGAACAGAGCCCAGTCCCGTGCAGTTTCAGCCCCAGGGCTTCCAGAAGAAGCTGCGGCTGGAGTATTCAGGAGAAGCAGATCATCAGCAGCTGTGGCAATTTCCAGAATTGCCAATCCATAAGAGCCAAGGACAAAGGGAAAAGGTCAGAGGAACTTGGCTAAATTTGGGGGAGAGGGTCTGGCAAAGCTGCCTCCAGAGCTAGAAGCAGTCTGAAGTGGTGGTCCTGCAGCCACCTCCATGTGGCTGCTTCAGAAGCTCCTGGCCAGCAGATTGCAGGAGGGCCAAGCAATCTTTCAGAGGCTAAGGGTTCTTGCCTTGAGCTGCCTGGATCAGGATTGCAGTCTTGGATGGTGGTCCAGAGGTGCCTTTTCAGAGAGCCAAAGCTGGGGGGGGGGGGGGGAGGCTGCAGAAACAGCAGCCTCCTAATAGCCCCAGCAGCTGAAAAAAATCCAGTGATTTGGGACAGATATCTTCTCTTTGAAAGCAGAGTTCTATGTAACCCAAAAGCCAAGTAATTGATTGTCAACATGAGCAGGCAAAGGAAGCAAAGCAAGCCCAGCAATCCAACTTTAGATTCCTTTTTTGAGGAGAAAAAGGACCAAAGCATGGAATGTGAGGAAGACAACACAGTCAAAACTCCCATACCAAAAGCTTCCAAGAAAAATATGAACTGGATACAGGCCATAGAGAAGCTTAAAAAGGATTTTGAAAACCACATAAGAGAAGTAGAGGAAAAATTGGGGAGAGAAATGAGAATGATGCAAGAAAATCATGATAAGAGAGTCAACAACCTGACTGAAGAAAATAATACCTTAAAAATAGAGTAACTCAAATAGCAAAGGAGGACCAAAAAGCCAATGAGGAGAAGAATACCTTAAAAAGTTGAATTTGCCAGATGTAAAAAGAATCTCAAAAGCTCACTGAAGAGAATAATTCCTTCAGAATTAGAGTGGAGCAAATGGAAGCAAATGACTTTATGAGAAATCAGGATACTATTAAACAGATCCAAACAAATGAAAAAATAGAAGGCAACGTGAAATATCTCATTGGAAAAACCACTGACTTGGAAAATAGATCCACGAGAGACAATTTAAAAATTATTGGACTACCTGAAAGCCATGATCAGAAAAAGAACCTAGAAATCATCCTTCGAGAAATTCTCACGGAAAATTGCTCTGATATTTTAGAACCAGAGAGCAAAATAGAAATTGAAAGAATTCACTGATCACCTCTTGAAAAAGATCCCAAAAAGAAAACTCCTAGGAATGTTACGGCCGGGTTCCAGAGTTCCCAGATCAAGGAGAAAATATTACAAGCTGCCAAGAAGAAACAATTTGAATACTGTGGAAACACAATTAGGGTAACCCAGGATCTGGCAGCTTCTACATTAAGGGACTGAAGGGCCTGGAATAGGATATTCTGGAGATCAGGGGAGCTAGGATTAAAACCAAGAATCACCTACCCAGCAAAATTGAGTATAGTGTTCCAGGGGAAAATACAGTCATTCACTGAGGTGTAGGACTTTCAAACATTCTTGCTAAAAAACCAGAACTGAAAAGAAAGTTTGACACTCAAACACAAGAAACATGAGAAGGTCAACATGGAAAAGAAATCATAAGGAACTTCTCAAAGTTGAACTATTTACATGCCAACATGGAAAAATGAGAATTGTAACTTGTGAAACTGTTCTCAGTATGAGGATAGCTGAAGGGAATATAAATGTATATATATATGTGTATATGTATATATATATATACATATATATGTATACATACACATATGTCTATATAAGAGAGTATATATGCATATGAATACATACGTGAGTGTGTGTATTTATGTATACGTAGACAGAGAGTGCAGGATCAAATGAATAGGAAGGGATGATATTTTAAATGGTGAAATTAAGAGGTGGGAGAGGAATAGAATGAGAGGAGACAGGGAGAGACAGAATGG
>CM053581.1:408791417-408807017 GCA_028627135.1 Pseudochirops cupreus
AAATGGTGAAATTAAGAGGTGGGAGAGGAATAGAATGAGAGGAGACAGGGAGAGACAGAATGGAGTTAGTTATCTCATATAAAAGAGGCAAGGGATAACTGTTACAATGGAGGGGAAGAACAGGAAGGCAAAAGGGGATGGGTCAATCTTACTCTCATTGAATTTGGCTTAGGGAAGGAACAACATATACTCTAAATTGGGTATTTTGCCCTGCAAGAGAGTAGGGGGGATGGGGATGAGAGGGGGGATGATGGAAGAGAGGGCGGGGGAGGAGGGTTGTTAGAAGCACGCACTTTTGTAAATAGACAGGGACAAAGTAGAGAATTAGAGCAAGGAAGGAGGGCGGGATATAAAGGAGGGAAATATAGTCAGTCTTTCACAATATGTCCATTGTGAAGATGTTCTGCATAGCTACACATGTACAGCCTGTATTGAATTGCTTGTCTTTCCAGTGGGGGTGAGTGATGAGGGAGTAAGGGAAAGAATCTAGAATTTCAAGTTCTATAATCAAATGTTAAAAATATGTGTGTGTGTGTATATATATATATATATATATATGTATATATATATATACATACATATATATACATATAATAATAATTTTTATTTATGTGCAACTGGGAAATAAGATATACAGGCAATGGGATAGGGAGAACCATTTTGCCCTACCAGAAAGTCAGAGGGGTGATGGGGGAGGATATAGGGAGAGAGCAGATTGGGGGAGGGGGTTTACAGTGGGATCACTATTTTGGGGTTGTGGGTAGGGGAAAGATGGGGAGAAAATAAGTAACTCAAAATCTTGTGGAAATCAATGATGTAAACTAAAAAATAAACAAAAGTTAATTTTTTTTTAAAAAAAAGGCCTACTGTGGGCAAAATCCTGTGAGGGATGATGGATCTAGAGATGGGTGGTAATTCAGAGGCCATCTAGTCCAATGTCCTCATTTCACAGAAGAGGAAACTGAGTTTCAAGAGTCATAGTGTCCAAGGTCATGGAAGCAGTAAGCATCAGAGGTGTAATTTGAAATTTGGGTCCTCTGACTTCAGAGCTAAGGCTTCTTGCACTGTGCTACTGGGCAGTGGCACACATCAAGTTTTTATCCACTGGACAAGGGGACATTGGAGATTAGGGAGATCAAGGAGACTTTGAGGGAAGAGGTGGCATTTGCATTGGGCTTTAAAGGACAGGTAAAAAATTACCTGTGAAATGGGACCAGGGAGTGAGGAAAACGTGAACGAAGGCCAAAATGAGTTTTCTGAGTACAGTATGTTAGGAGGTAGTCATCACCCCGTTCTGCTCCCCACAGCGCATACATACCCATCACATATATGCATACATACAGCACACACACATACACACCCATCACACACACACATACAGACAGCACACACACACATACACACTCATCACATACACACACACACACACACACACATATACACCCACACATGCACCCCTTGGTCCTTACCTTCCATGCTCTCTACTTTATGCCTCTCGTGTATCTGTCACATATCACTTGGTCGCCCTCCTAGAGGACAGGAATTGTCTGTTATCTAGACTGCACCTCCCCTTGAACCTGGCATAAAACTCCTCACATAGTAATTGTTCAGTAAATGTTTGTTTTATTGAATTGAATTGAATTTAGTTGAAACGCCAGGAGCATGGGTGTTCTAGACCATGGAGTTTTCTGTCTGAGGTGTTGGGTTTCAAACCTTATACTTATTTCCCCTATTTGGTTATAATCCTTGACAGGCAGGATTGTGTCTCCTGTTCTTTGGTTACTCTTTAGCACCTTTCATGGACTCCAAGTGAAGGGTTTTTTGGTTTTTATTAAATAGAATATCAATAATGAAAGGATCTCATATTGAGAGCTGGGAGGAACCGTAGAGGTCATCTAGTCAAGCCCCCCTTCATTTTAGAGCTTGACAAATCAAGTCCAGGGACTTAAGAAATTTGTCTGAGGTGATCCAGAGAGAAAGTGGCAGAGTTAAGTCTCAAATCCAGTTTTTCTGACTTCCAATTCATTATTCCTTCCACCACATCATATTGTTTCTGATAATAAATATTTGTTGTTTTTGTTGAGTCATTTCGGTCATGTCTGACTCTTTGTGACCCCATTTGGGGTGTTCTTGGCAAAAGTACTGCAGTGATTTGCCATTTCTTCCTCCAGCTCATTTTATAGTTGAGGAAACTGAGGCAAACAGGGTCAAGTGACTTGTCTAGGGTCACATAGCTAGTAAGTATGTGTGACTGGATTTGAACTCAGGTCTGTCTGACTCCAGGCTCAGCCTAATGGTTATGCCATATAATAATTAATAATCTCACTATTAGATTATACCATTATTTTAAAATAACATCTCCTATTAAAGCACTTTGCTCTTCAGGCTCTTGCCGCAAGTCTTTGATAGACTGCCCTTAGCTGTGATATATGTATGTAATAATTACAATAATGACAATTATTATTATTATAACCTTTTTCTTTGACTAATGAGGAAACAATCAATCAACAACTGTTTATTAAGTGCTCACTATTGGCCTCATGAGGCCCGAGATGTTGAATGACCTTGGCTAAGACCATACGGCAGAACGGGGACCAGAATTCAATCTAGTGGATTTTCTGCCTCTTTCTCATTCCAAAAGAACCAATGGGTGTGTGAATTCTTGATTATGAATAAGAAGTGCCGAGACAGTTGCATTGTTGATGCAAGAACAAGAAAAGATTAACTTTCCAGCCCCTGGAAAACTGCCCCCATTCAGTAAGTGACCTGTGCATGCCAGTCTGGAGGCCGGGACTCACAGGTTTCACCTTGGTCCACAGGGGCACCAGAGAGGAAAGATCAGCACGGACTCCAGTAGAAGAGAGAGAGAGAAGGAGGGAGAGTAGGTAGCATTCCATCCCCCTACTTGGATAAATACAAAATATCCACAATTCAAAGAAAACAACCCAAAAGCCTCCCCTCTCCCTCCCTGCTCCTTCTCAGTGCTCGACGAAGCTATCTAGTGACTGCTGGAGTGGAAAAGGTAAGAGGTTCCATGTCCTTCAAGTCACAAGGATGGGAACCCTTAGGGGGAATGGCATCTTTCAAAGAAAAGGCTTGATCTGTCACCTAAATAATTATACCGTCTTCAGCAAATTCCCCTAGTCCCTCCAGCAATCCTCTCTCTTTCTTGAGATCTTGCTGTGAAGATATGACCTCGAAACTGTGTGAGCAACTTCAGCTTGCTGACTAGGATAAAGACAGATCCCAACCCTGCTCCTCCCTTGCCATGAATCAAAGGTATCCATTTCTCCAGGACATGTGGGCTGAGCAGCTTTTAGGCTTCCTAGTCAAAATATGGAAATACTCTGGCATTATGGACATGGGAATGTTAGATAATGAGATTTTAGGTCATCTAGTCCAACCGTTTCATTTTGGAGGACGAAAACTGAGGACCACCAATGGGGAGCTTTGTGCCCAGGGTCACACAGGCATGAAGTGGTAGTGCTGGCATTCAAACCTGAACCTAAATCTGCTATTCTCTCCATAATTAAATGAAAATACCAAAATGTCGCTGTTAGTGTATTAAGTGAGGGAGGACAGATGAACCAAAGAGGCAAACATCCACTGGTTGTGGAAGCAAAAGAAGTTGGCCAATGTACTTAAGCCACTGGGAGCGATATGCCCATTGAAGTTTAGTTCTTAGGGATTGTCCATAATTTTATGCTCAAAGTGTAGGTGGAATACAAGAAGAGAAGAGATGTTGGTGAGTAATAAGTAGTACAGTATGAATTTCAGGTTAGGGTTGGGAGTGATGAGAGCATGGCCACGGCATTCAGGTTTAGAGAAGTCTTCTCCTTCCCATATGTCTATACTGTAAAACTGTAAATGCCCTTCATTGGTACAATCTTGGGGACAGCTGATATGTCCACAACTAGGCTGGTGAACTGCCCAAAAGTCCAGGCACATGGGCCACCAATAGGGAACATATAAATTAAAGTCTTAAGCCTCAGGCTCAGTTTTGTTGTGTGCTTTAGCTAGTATTTTGGATATAATTCTTTCCTATAAATAACAACAAAAGTAAACAGAATTTAAAGAGTGCTTTGAGTTTTGCAAAATACTTTGCATGTTCTATGTCATTTGATCCTCACAACAACTCTGAGAGGCAGACACCATTATTATCCCCATTTTAGAGATGGGAAACTGAGGTGTCTAAGAGTGAATCACAGAGCTATAAAGCGACTGAAGCAGGATTTAAGTTCATGTCTTCTGGATGCCAAATCCAGTCTCAAATAGCTGTCTTATAACATGCCAGGTTCAATAGACTTTTCAAATTAGGAAGATTTGAGACAGGACAAAGGGCAACTACATGATATAGTAGATAGAGCATGAGGCCTAGGATTGAGAAAACCTGAATTCAAATCTGGCCTCAGACACTTTCTAGCTGTATGACTCCAGGCAAGTCATTTTACCCTGTTTGCCTCAGTTTCCTCATCTATAAAATGAGCTGGAGAAATATCTTTGCAAGAAAATCCCAAATTGGGTGGCAAAGAATCTGACACAACTGAAGTAACTGAACAAGAAGTTTAAGGACAAACTTGACAATAATGGTTTGTTCCCATGTGGAAGTCGGTGAGGAATTTTGAAATGACTAGGTGACAATTATAGAAGTACCCTGACCCTAGTTTGAAGAGAGATTGGACTGGATTCCCTAATCTACAATTTACTACCTGTGTGCACTTGGACAAGTTACTGAATATCTCTCAGCATCAGTTTTCTCATCTGTAAAATTAAAGGCTTAGGCTGGATGTCCTTTGAAGTTCCTTCTAGCTCTCAGTTTAGGAAGTCAGTAATAGACAAGATACTCGTACACTTATCCCTTTCATGAAGTAGAAGTTGGAGCCATAAGGCAACTTAAACACAAGTGTAAAAATACTTGAACTGCAAAACAAAAAAAAAATAGTTGGAAGAGAGCTAAGTGGCCATCTATCTAGCTCAACCCCTGACCTGACCTGGTTTACTCTGCAGCAGACCTATTAAGCCCTCTGCCCTTTGATTCATGATCACCCATGAAAGATCTCACTACCTAGAGGCAGCTCTTTCCACTGCGGTGTATTTCTAATTAGTAGGGAGCCTTTGCTGACATTAATCCTACATTTTTCCCTTCATAATCCCACTTGCTGCTCTTGGTCCCGCCTTCAGAGACCAAACAGAAGCAGTTTCTCACGTGTATGCTTGAAATCCACCATCATATCTCTCTTAAGCGGGGAGGCAGCTTCTGCAGCAGTTAGATAGAGCAGTGGACAGAGCAGTGGGCCTGGAGTCAGGAAGACCTGAATTCAAATTTGACCAAGAATACTTAATAATTATGTTTGAGCAGTTTATTACCTCTTGGACAAATCACTTAACCATTGTTTGCCTCCGTTTCCTCAACTATAAAAGTGTCATAAGAATAGTGCCTACTTTTCAGGGTTATTTTGATGATCTGATGAGTTAATATTTGTCAAGCACTTAGCACTGTCCCTGACATACAGTAGGCATTTAATAAATGCTTGTTTCCTCCTTGCCTTAAGCCTTCTCTTCTCTAGGCTCAAAAATCATTTCCTTAAAGCAATTCTCAGATGGCCTGAACTTGAGGTCTTTCCTGGCTAGCCTTCTCTCAACAAATAGTCATTAAAATGGGGCCCAAGAACTGAACCCTACTTTCCAAATATTGCCTGATCAGGGACAATCAATGGGATTGGTACATTCTCATTTGGAGAGCTTGTCCCTCTCTTGGTGTAGTCTTAGTTTGCCTTCACTTTCTTGACTGCTCTATCACGTTCAGTCAATTAACAAGGAAACAATTATTAATTGCCAACACTATGCCATACTCATATTTTGCTGTCTACCAAAGCCCTTAGGTTTTCTTCATCTGCATTGCTTTTCAACCACTCCTTCCCTGTCTCATACTTCTTAGCTGACTCCAAGGCTGGTGCCCTTTCTAGCAATGGCTTCCTCTTCTTGACTGGAACTGGGTCAGTTCCTTAAAGAATGGAAGTCTTCTGGAAGGTGAAGTCCATGCCCTTGAACAGTTTCTTGTGGACATCCCAACTTGTCTGCTAGTTAATTCCAATATCCCTTCCCTCCCTGACAACATTTGGAAAACCAGCTTTGGTGTCATTTTGCCATCCATATTTCTTCTTGACTTAATATTTACTGTTATTATACTGAGGCAACTAAAACATGGGAGTAGCCTTAATCCCCTCACCATGGCTAGGAAAAAGAAGAGACATAAAAGTTGGAAGGTGTCTTGGACATAATCTATTAGATTCAATAACTGAACCAAAGCTCATTTATAACAGATCCAAAAGGTATCCTTTAGTTTTGGATTGGAGACCACGAATGATGGGGAACTCACTACCTTTAGAATCAGTTTTTATGGCTCTTGTATTCTGTATTATGTTGTAGATATCTTGGCAATTGTCAAATCTTGTTAACCATATGGGGAGTATTTTGAATGTAGGTGCTGTTTTTTATATTAGTATTTTCACAGCCTTTAACAAAGCAAAGAGCTGAGCTTATAATAGGAATTCAATTATTTTTGCAAGCATGGGGTGTGAGTTTGGCACCCAGACTTCTGATTTTATTTGTATAGAAAACTTTCAGTAAGGAAACGTTTCCTACCAATGTAATTCTGCAGTTACTTTGTGATTTACAATATTAGGCAACTGCCTGAGGGCAGTGAGGGGTCAAAGGACTTACCCCAGGTCATTCAGCCATATGTGTCGCAATCAAGTATTGTGAACCTAGGTCTTCAAGACTTGTAGATAAGTCTTATCATGTAAGCCATGGGCTTACATGAGATTAACAATGTGTTGTAGTAGGTAGAGTCCTAGAGGTTGCACCCAAAGGTGTATTTTTAAATCCTGACTAAATCCTAATCTCTCTTGACCTCATTTCTTCACTTGTAAAAAGAAGCCAAAGAGTTAAACCACATTATTCCTAAAGTTCCTTTTAGCTCTGAATCTATAACCTAGAATCATCTCACAATTTGGCCAGGTAAACACATACAGCACAGAATAAGTAAGTGACCTTTACATGAGAAGAACACTGGGAACTCTGTTGACTTTAGGTCCCTGGGGGGTACTTCGAGGGCCAAGGTTTCTGAGAATTGGGAGAGATCTGAATATCACTGTCACAGGATGCTCAGAAAAGAGGGAAAGGGGGAGAAAGCATGAATTTGGACAGCTACCACCCCTCCCCTGTCCCAGCTCCAACTAAAGAAATAGAGCTTAGTCTTTCTCAAGCTGGTTTCATTGATCCATCCCAGTTTCATAAAGAATACCAAGGGATTCCATAAATTTTTTTTAAAGTTCTAATGTCAGACAAGCTTATTCGATAATACTGACTTCCTTGATGTCTGAGTTGGTTTCTACTTGCCAAGGATTGCAGCATCTGTCAGGGACTGTGTGTGCCAAGACATCTTGTGCCCAGGATCTTGCCACATCCTCGTGGCTTTGATATCTTTTTCAGGAAAAGCTCCTGCCAGGTGCAAGGGTTCAACTGAAAGCAAGAGGCTGAGTTAAGTTCACTAGAGCAGATCTAACTGGGGTTTTCAATGCTTAGGAAATCAATGGACCAGGAACTCTAGCACTCTTGCTATTGCTTATCTTAGAGCACCTGGTGCAGATTGTTTGTCAGCATAGCTTGAGAGATTAAGAAGGGGAAGTTGGGGAGAAGCCACCACTACCTCTTCTCCCCCAAACTATTTATAACCTGTTCTCTGGAGCTACGAGTGAAAGAGAAAGTTGGTTACAGAGTGAAGAGCCAGCAACGTTTGAAGAAACATTCTTGCAGTCCTCTTTGTCTCTGGCTTTCCGTGATCTGCATCACCTTGTACCCTGGTTTCCCAGCTGGGTTTTTGTGTAACATTTAGATTAGGGCCATACTGGTAAATATGTAACAATTGACTGCCTGGAAAATTAAAAAAAAATTATGCAAGACACACTTTTAAGTTTAATCTTCATTATTAACATTTCTCCATCATTTTCTTAAATCTATTTAATCAACAAAACAGTAAATCAAGTCCAGATTTGTAGTATTTGTCCATTTCTTCAGTTTAAATGTTCACACTGAAAATTTAACAATGGGCTCTTAAGAGCAGGCATAGATTGACTCCAGCACACCCCTGCCTTAGATACTATCCTCCCCCCATGACTTCTCATAAAACTCTTGGTTCTCCTCCTCTTCTCTTGACTCTTCCATCACTTTCCACAACTATTAGCTTAATATTCCTACTCACCTATCAGCTCTTTCCCATTCAATGTCACATTGGTATGAAGAACATATGTTCTAGATTTTCTATGTCTCTTCCAATTTCAAGTATTATGTTTCATTCACTGATTGGGGGGCATATCCTTTGTCATATTGTGGATCATATTAACCACTGTGTCCAGGAGTTGTTTCAATTCAATTTAATTTAATTTGATTCTATTCAGTTTAGTTCAGCTTGATTCAGTCCAGTTTGGTCCAGTTTAGTCCAGTTCAATTTAGTTCAATCAAGCAAACACTGAATAAAGACTTATATAGAGAGAGTACTATACTCAGCAATGAACATCTCTTAGATTGGGGATTGTTTCATTTGGTATATTTATATCTCCAGAAATTAGCACATTACTTGGCGTATAGTTCATGCTTGTACCATGTTTGATGATTGATTACTGGCTGTTGGAGACTCGCAATTTAGGTAACACAGAGTGCTGGCTCGGGAATTTATAGCCCGGAGAGGAATATGACACCAGCAGATAGCAGGGATAATAGTAATTGTAGTTAATGTTTATATCATACTTTAATGTTCTAAAACACTGTATTTAGCCTCCTTCATATATTAGCCTCTTAACCTCAGGTTCTTTTTATCTATAAATAATGACAATAATAGTAACAATTGCAGTTATAATGGCAGCTACTTGGGTGTTGTGAGGCTCAAATGAAACAATTATCTCTGAAATGACTTTTTAACCTAAAAGAAGTATATAAATAATATCTTTTATTATTATTAGCTATTAAAGAAATATAAAAACTCATTATGAGATTTGAAAGACAGCTAGTTATTATTGACTAGAGGATCAGAGAAGGTTTTATGGAGGTGGAACCATTTGTGTTGGTTAGACAGGCAAAATGGAAAAGGAAGGAGATATTTCAGGTATGGGGATCAGAATGAAAAAATGTCTGGAGGAGGTGTAGGAGACAGATTGCATGGAGGAGAATAGAAACGAATAAGGAATAGTGTCAAAGAATTTGACAAATCTATGGAAAAAAATTAAAATTAAAAACAATAGGGAGCCATTAAAGATTTTTGAGCATAGGAATGACAAGACTGTGTGTGTATACATATATACATACATATATATGTGTGGATATATATATATATAATTAGTGTGATAAAGATAAGAGAGGAAATTAGGTCAGAAGAATTAGTAGGAGGCTATAATGGACTATGTGAGTGGCATCATGGGGAAATTCAATGAGTGGTAGATGGGGCCACTGAGAAAAGCAACAACAAAAATCATTGTTAGAAAGAGACACAAGAATTAGGGGGAAGATAAGAAGTTTGGGTGTGGACACGTTGAGTTAGAGGTGTTGGAGATTTATACATGGAGATTTCCAAAAAGCAATTGGCAATTGCCTTCTGGAATCCAGAGGAAGAGAAGTCAGAACTGAAAGCATCAATCTGGAAACATCAAGTCCCAGAATTCTTGAAGATGATAGGGGACCTCAGAGGTCATCCAGTATGACCCCTATTTTGACAGGACTCCCCTCTACAATGTTCTCAAGAAGTCATGTTCTAGCCTTTCCTTGAAGACCTCAAGAAAGGGAGAACTCATTACCTCCAGATGCAGACCATTTCTCTTTGGTATAACTCTCATTGTTAGGAGGTCCCCTAATATTAAGCCTAAGTCTACCTCTCTGAAAAGTCCACCTTTTTTGTTCTCTACATTAAAGCAGAAGAAACCTGATCCCTCTTCTATCTGACAGCCCTTTAAATACTTGAAGAAAGCCATTATGCCCAGTGTCCCCTCCTCTAGTTATCTCTTTTTTAGCAGAAATAAGAGCTTTCAACTAATTCCCAAATGACACAACCTATAGAATAGAACCAAGGAAGTGGAAAAAAGAGATGGAGTAGAGAGATTAGCCTTGGTGAGTAGAAGGGAACGTCTTCTACTAAACCAGGAAAAAGCGAAGTATGGCTGATAGTAAGAAATATTGTGGAGTAGAATTTATTGAGTTGACCTCAATTTTCTCATTGAAGCAAGAAATTAAATCATCCGCTGTAAGTATGTCCATGCATATGTGCACACTCTCTCTTCTGTGAATGTGAGTCCTTGAAAGTGGTGGTAAGAGAAGTTGTGTGTTTGAGGACTTAGGACAAGGTTTGGAATATTCCTTGTCTAGGATTCCAGGTGGTATGAGTCAGAGATAGTAAGTTCCTTGAAGGTGGGGACTGCTGCATTTTCATCTCTGTTGGGGTCAGATTTGTGATGCATTGATTCAAGGAATTCCCATGAGGAAACTCTGTTTCCCAGCCTAGTATGGCACCTTCTCTACCAATTATATTTTTACCAAGGACAATTAGAGACTAAGTGACTTGCCTAAGTTAAGCTAGTATGGGTTAAAGATGGAACTTGAACCTAGTCTTCCTGAATTCTGGGCCATCACTCCACAATTTCTGTTATATAGTAGGTGCTTAATAAATGCTTGATAATTAACTGATTGATTAGGTCAAAAGAGTTGCTGAGCAGTTAGTACCCAGCTGATATTATGATGTACCATCAATGGGTGCAATGAGCTCCATTTTGTCACTTTCCCTAGCAAGGGTCCATAATAAAGAGTATTAGGTAAGGCTACTTAAAGTTGAGGATTAACAGATAAAAAAACGATTAAGTCTTGGTAAGAAGACAATTGAAACCAGAGTTAGGAGTATGCTATGACAGTAGGTAGGGATAAAGGAACCAGTTAACTTAACTGGAGTCAAGTTAAGTCAACAAGTATTTATTAAACATCTCTTCTATGCCAGGCACTGCAGTGACCAAAAAAAAAAAAAAGCAGAAAAGGTCACAGTAAATTTAAAGAGCTGGTTAGTGTGAGGATATGAGTGGAAAAGAAAGATGGATTGTGGTCAGCAAACTTTCAAAGGCCAGAATCTTGAAGGTGGTATGATTTTTTTGGAGAAGGAGAAGTAATCCAGAAAGAAGGTCTTATCATTAATTTTAATGTCTTTATTTTTAGTTGTTGCCAGGTAATCTCTTTCAATAGATTCGGGATGAAAAAGGGTGATAGTGTAGAACTAGAAAAGACCCTAAGTCAGCGGTTCTCAACCTGTGGGTTATGTTCAATCTGTAACCATGAAAATACATCCTGCCTATCAGATATTTACATTACGATTCATAACAGTAACAAAATTACAGTTATGAAGTAGCAACGAAAATAATTTTATGGTTGGGGGTCCCCACAACATGAGGAGCTGTATTAAAGGGTCCCGGCATTAGGAAGGTTGAGAACCACTGCCCTCAGTGCTCTCTAGTCCAGTGTCCTCATTAAACACATCAGGTACTTGAAGCCCAAAGAACTTCAGTGATTTGCCCAAAGTTCCACAGTTAATGAAGAGTCAGAAGCAAGATTTGAATCCAGGTCCTCAGTTCCAGGAGGAGTACTTTCACCAAAGTACTCTAGTTATCTTAAGGAACAGTCTCCTCATCAAGTCTAAACAGGTCAAGGGTGACCTTCAACACCTAGCTGTGCACATCCAGTTTCCTCTCAAGTTGGTTCCAAGGAAGAGGCTGCCTGGGGAGTCAAACAATCAACAGCCTTGGGGAACCTCCTTTGATTTGCTTCCCTGCTTGACTTTGTGTTATCAGTGACTGGCACCATGCTCGCCATATCGTGGGCACCTGCTAAATGTTTGCTGATTGATTTATTCTCTCATTTGTGGTCTACTCAATGACTTAGAGCATAGGGAGTAACATGCGGGACTGTCATGGGTCAGATGCAGGTGAGAGTCTAAATTTTATTTCTATAATAAAATAAAAATTCTATTTCTATAAAAAGAAAAACAATTGCATTTTCCACTTTTTGTTTAGTTGGGTGTTTTTCTCTCTCTCTCTGTCTCTCTCTCCTTCCTCTCCTCTCTGTCTCTCTGTCTCTGTCACTGTCTCTTTCTGTGTCTCTCTGTGTCTGTCTGTCTGTCTGTCTCCCCTTATTTCTTTCTTTCTAGAAGAGTAACAGGAGCACAGGGAGTTAGACAAAGACTCTGATCTTCCAGAATGAATACTTCTCAACATTCACCAAGCTTCAGTCCAGAGGTGAGATTATTGCCCAACCAATTCTTTGATGTAAACAAGTTGGGAGGTGGGTTTTTTCCTGCCTCCACAGACTAAAGAATTGTTACTCACAATGTTATGAGCCACACTAAAGTATGAAATTATCACTAAAATGTATAAGCTGCTTATCCTCTTGATTTCTCCCAGCCTTCATGGACATTTCTTGGGGGTGTAGTGGAAAGATTCTTCAACTGAGAACCTGAGGCTTTTGACTTAAATCTCATCTCTGACACTATTTGACTTTGGCTTAGTCATATCTCTCTGGGTTTCAGTTTTCTTATATATAAAATGAGGGTGTAGGATTTGGTGACCTCTAAGATCTATTCCAGCTCTCAATCTGTCATCCCAGAATCCCAGAATATTTTTATATTCTGGCACTAACCCTAGGTAAGTCATTTCTCCTTTGTGAGTCTTAGCTTCCTCACTTTATAAATGAAGAGGTTTATCTAGATAATGCCTAAGGTTCCTTCCAGCTTACCATCTAGGGTAATATGATCCTAACTCTTGGTGTTGCTAGTTGTATAACCCCTGGCAAGACATTTTGTCCTCCTGGGTCTCAATTTTTCCATCTGTAAAATGAGGGCATTGAACTAGAATATCCCAAACTCTCCTTCCCCCTCTCAATCCTATGATTTTAGGAGCTTATAAATACTGAAGGTTAAACAAAAGCCCAGAGCATGAGAGGCCCAGCTAAATCACATCCAATTCCTATTGCAAGCAAGAGGTTAGCTTCGGACTGAGAATAAGTAGATCTTCCAGGCTTGGGCTACTATTCTGAATCCCACAGAGAAATAAGACGGTGAACAATGTTAGCTCGGTGGACTGGAGTGAAAATGAAATCTATTCTAAGCTGCCAACTCTCACCTTTCCCTCAGTTTAACAAGTGTATTACTGTAGAATTTACAGCAATGGATGTGCCAGTTAAAGCTGAAAACATCCAATTTTAACCCCATTTTTGGTCAGGCCTGCACAATATGGGAGAAATCTGTTGTCAGACTTTGTTTTCCATTGGGTGTCACCCTAGGGTGATGTCGGGGTGAGAGGAGTCAGAGGAAGACACAGAATCACAGAATATTCAAGTTAGAAGGGACTTCAGAGTCTGACTTGTGTAATCCATGTCCTATGTGTCTTCCCACATCTGTTGGAAGACCTTCTGTGATGTTGAACTCACTGATGATCCCCTGAGATGAATCACTTGATTTTGAGCTGCTCATATCATTTAGGAGTTGTTGGGCTTTTAAAAAATTCATCTTGAGCTAAAATCTACTTCCTTGTCACTTTCACCAAGTGGTCCTAGTTTGGCCATCTTTGGTAAAGCAGGAGATAGCTGATATGTTAGCAGGATAACTAGGGCATGCCAGCAGAGAGAGTAAGTGAATTAGGTTTTAAGTACTTAAGTATTTAGAGGAGTAGAAGACCAGTGAACACCCTTAATAGATGTAAGTCTGGCTACAACCCCATTGCTTGGGGGCAGAATTAGTTTTCATCGGAGAAAAGAATGGAACTCCTTAATTATTCGGAAAATGTGTGGCAGCAAGAAGCAGCATGATTTAGGAGAAAAACTGTCAGCCATAGGTAGAGACAACTTGAGTACAATTCCTGTCTAGGTTACTTACTAGCTGTGTGAGCCAGCCTAGGGTGCCTTCTGAAGGTAAAGACTATTGGTTGGAGGCTTTTTCCTAGCCCTCTAGAGGCACACTTGAGAACTGTAGTAGTAATTCTCCTGAGACCATGGAAAATATTTTCCCTTCCCCTGTCACTCTGGCAGATGTGATGTAAGCCATTCACATGCTCACAGAACAGTTTCACGACATGTGGACTGGTGCTATAAGGACATCATTGTGAGAAAGACAGTGTGACAATAGTTGCTTTTCCAGTGTTGTAAACTACAGCAACCCCAACTGCCTCTGAGCTCACCCTAATAACACTGTGGCTTTGTAAAGGGTAGCTGGAGGAGACATTAGCTTTATTTGGCCAAGAGCAGTGAATCTTTAATGCCTTTACTCACATTTTATGGCAGATCTCAACTGGCAGATGGGGTCTAGAAAATGTTTAGTAAGAAGAAAATTAGAAGGGATGGTGTTGGAATGGGTGTCTCTTCTATTGGAAGCGGAGAGCTCCCTGAATGGTAGTTATCATTACCTTATGGGATCCCTTGTCATTTGAGGGTGCTTTTGTTGCAAGTGAGAAGCAGCTACTGCTATCCAGATGTCCAACAGTGGGATTATGCCTTCATAATATATAAAGATAATTTTTGCCAAATGAAAGTCATATGAAGGATTTGAATGGGAAGCATTTGGGGATGGTGGAAGAAGTATTTAAGTCTTGCTTCTGATGCTTACTACCTATGTGACCTTGAACAAGTCATTAGTTTTCTTAGGCTTCTGTTTCTTCATCTGTAAAATAAGAGAATCACACCAGCTACCCTTTGGGGTTTCTTCTAGTTCTAAAGCAACTATCTTAAGACCTCTCTTTGTCTCAGTTTTGTCATCTCTAAAATGAGAAGGTTGGCCTCTGGGCCTTTTCCTGCTACCAACTCAACCATTCAGTCAATAATAAAAACAAAAAAAATCCATTTCTTAAGCACCTGTGATGTGCCAGGCACTGTGCTAAGCACACAAATCAATAAACAATTAGCAAACACATAAGAAGGGCGGTGTAACGCCCTGTGCCAGCAGCTTCCCAAAAGAATGCTCCTGTCAGCAGCTATTAAGGTTCCAGTTACACAGTATGGTGAACCCTCCATTTACTCCATTACAAATCAAGGCAAACATTCACAACATCACATCTTATCATAGAGAATCACAATATAGTGTCAAAACAGCTTAACATTGGAATAGCCACACAGTTTTCACTTCAGTGGCCACAATATTTAGAACAAAGAAAAAAAGAACAATCATCTGGTTTCCCTAATGGGGAAACCCTCCTAACTTAATCATTCAGTCATCTCACAATACAATAATCAGTCTTCCACTCATGGGGCAACCATGAGTTAACTTAACCAGTCACTTATCCAGAATCACAATTACTAAGTATCATTAATCACTAAATACAATCATTAGAAAATTACACAAACCCTCCACCCCTCAGTCTCTAGTAAACTTCAATTTCATCACTCATTGAATATCCAAGGAGAGGCCTTTTCTTCATCTAGACTCAGGGTGGTCTCTCAGATTCCCAGGATCCCCTTCCATGGTCCCAGCTCCTACCTGAATTCACCAAACAGTCACCTGAATTCAGAGACAGGTAGCTCCCAGCTCCT
>CM053581.1:408807517-408828416 GCA_028627135.1 Pseudochirops cupreus
ATCATCACCATCATCACCATCATCATCACCATCATCATCACCATCATCATCATCACCATCATCATCATCATCATCATCACCATCATCACCATTATCATCACCATCATCACCATCATCATCATCACCATCATCATCTTCATCATCACCATCATCATCACCATCATCACCATCACCATCAGCATCACCATCATCATCACCATCAGCGTCACTATCATCACCATCATCATCACCATCATCACCATCATCATCACCATCATCATCACCATCATCACCATCATCATCACCATCATCATCATCGTCACCATCATCATCATCACCATCATCATCATCACCATCATCATTATTGTCATATGTGCTCCTTTTGTGAATTGATCATTCTCAGAATAGTTCTTGAGAGAAAAGAAATATGAGTCGGGTTTGAGAAATTTCCTCTTAATCATGTTTTGTTTTCATACCAATGGGATCCACCATATCCACTCCACCCCCATTCCTTTGGTATCTTATCCTATTAAAATATCTCAAAAATTGATTCTTCACTACCTTCAAAATTGTGTTGCCTTTAGCATGAATTGTGTCGTGCACTTGGTAAACTCCAGTTACTCTTATCAATTTCATCCTCTTAGGTGTGATTTCCTCTTCCTCATGTAGTATGCACACATTGAAAGACTAGTACAAATGCTAGTTTTACTGTCATCTATGATAAGAGTAGATTGATATAGAAAAGTTGACAAATCTGTCCCATTTCAAATCTATCTGTTATCTTTCCTTAAGTTTCATCTATAAATATTCTTAGTGCAATCTGATTTAGCTTCTTCTCCTACCAAACTTTCCCTCAAGGTATACATATATTTGAAGTAAGTATTTTTGGCTTTTGCCACTGGATTCTCTTTATATTTCCATTAAGTGCAGTTTGTTTGATGTTCTATTATTTCAATGTATCTCTTATTTATCTTTTTAGTTAACAAAATTATGACAGCATATTAAAGTCTGTTATTATGTTTCTATCCTTGCAAAAAATGAGGTGTTTTTTTTTATTTCTGTCTTTTCTTGTTCTGTTCTGTCTTAGTTCTCTTTCTCCTCATCTCAATTCTCAATTTCCTTTTCTGGTTAATTACCTTCCTCCCCCTCACTAAGTGTGGGCACATCCCAAGGTTTTAGCCAGCGTGTTCTAAATTGTCTCTTTTTTCCTTGGCAGTTTCCTGAATTCCCGTGAGTTCAATTGTCATCTCTATGCAGACATCTAGTATATATGTTTATGTGTGAATGTATGTGTGAACTTGTGTGTATGTGTGTGTATATGCATATCTCTAATCTACCTCTTCTGAACTCTTCCCTAAACATCTTACTAACTACTTGCTAGCCATTTCTACCTGGATATTCTACTGGCATGTCACATTCAACATGTTCAAAACATAATCCATTGTATTTTCCCTCAAACTGATCCATCTTCTCCTTTTTCTGATTTCTTTTGCCTGGTATTCCTGACACAAGCCTTTCCTTTCTCCAACCACACATCCACACAAATTAATATTCCTAAAAGCAGAGGCATGACCATGCCTCTCCATGGATCAAATACCTTCTGTGATTCCCTCTCACCTCTGGGATAAAGGACAAAATCATCCTCCTGGTATTGAAAACCTTCCTCAATTTGATTTCCACCTATCTTTGAGTCTTATTTCCTATTATTTCCCTTCACATATTCTCCATTTCCATAAAATTGGGTTGCTGTTCACTATCTGTGACAGTCCTCTGCCTTTCATACATTTTCACAAATAATTCTCAGAGTTTGACATACAACCCACCATCGCCCCTGCCTGGGAAAATTCCTCATTTCCTTCAGATCAAAACTCAGGAGTGGCTTCCTACATAATGTCTTTACCAGCTCCTCCTACCCTACCCTCCAGTTAATAGCACTTATGGCCTCTTGAAATGAATTAATAGAGAACATGTGTATAAGTCGTATGGTTCCCCCCACCCCAGGCAGATTGTGAACTCTTTGATTGCAGAAAGCTTTCCTTTTGTCTTTCTAATCCCAGTGCTTAGCATAATACCCCACTAACCTAAAAGGTACTTGATAAGTTTTTTTTAATTGAATTAAGTCTGTTTCGAGAACTTATCTAGTCCCTCCTCCTGGTACAGTGAACTATTGTATGAACCAGTCAGGATATTACCTCATCCCTTTATCCATCAATAGATTCACTTTGGTTCTTAAGACTTTATGTTCTGGTCCATGACCAGTTGAGCTCATGGGCATCATATCTGCCATTCTTATTGGTTATTGGCTCCTTTAAATTATCAAGCACATGTAGTGCTATTTTTGTCTGATTTTCTTCACAACTAGCTCAATAGAAATAATTGGGTACTTTCTCCTTTCCCCTCCATTTTCTATTAAAATATCTCTTAATTGGAACAACCAAATAGTCCTCCAACAGCATCTTTGTTCAGTTGTTTCAGTTGTATATGATTCTTTGTGACCCCATTTAGGGTTTTCTTGGCACACATACTGGAGTAGTTTGCCATTTCCTTCTCCAGCTCATTTTCCAGATGAGGAAACTGAGGCAAACAAAGGTAAGTGATTTGTTCAGGGTCACATACACAGTAAGTATCTGAGGCCAGATCTGAACTCAGGAAGAGGAGAACTCCTGATTCCAGGCCCAGTGCTCTACCCACTGTAGCACCATCTAGCTGTCCCAATTCAGCATCTACCATATACCAGATACTATGTTAGTCTAGACTAGAGTCTAGACTTTATCTTCTTATTAAGAGAATTTGTTCTGTGAAGTTTGGATTCAGTCAAAGGACCATACTTGAGAACCTAGAGGGCCACATGGGGCCTCCCCTAGTTTAGACACAACTAATGAGAGAAAGTGAAACAATTTCTACTCTCTAGGACTTTAAATTCAACATATTAAGGAGGGGAGCCAATATTATCAATAGTCAGTGTGCAGACAACTACTTTTTTTTTCCCCTGGGCTCCATTAGCTATATTCTGTTCTTGGTCCAAAGTCTATTATCCTTGCATCTTACAATAAGACCTGGAAAGCCAAATCCCATACTTAAAGACCATCTTAATGAACTATTAATTTCTTCCATCCTATTTTCTCTTTTAAATCCTTACCTTCAGTCAATAGCAGTGATAAATCCATTCCATGTCCCCCTAATCCTTCTATTTCTTGTTCAGGTCTTCATAATCCCTAGAGAATCAAAGGGTTGTTGTACAGAATAGAATGAAAAAATATCCATGAAAGACCACTGTAAATAATAAAGCAAAAGAAAATATTAGGGATAATTGTTATTTAGGACTGTTCTTTCAGATAATCACTTGCTACCCCAGCAATAAGTAATGGATTACCCTCATATTGTCCCCAGAACTCTCTCCAAACCTCCAACCATAATAGTTCAGTAAGCCTTGGTTTCCCCATGACGTTCTGTGCCCATGTTCAGGACCTTGCCTCTCACTTCTTCCCTAACTGAAATCAACATCCTTTTGTCCCCTGTTCTGCCTGGGACTTTTCAGAGGGCAGGCTAGCATTAATTCACTGATACAAAAATGCCATTTTAATAACCCATAATGAATTACTGTGTTAAATCATGATTAATTACATTTTACATATAGATGAGGACACTGAAGCCCAAGAAACTGATTCACCCAGGGGCACACAGTTACTAAGTGTTAGGGGATGAATCTGAGATCAAAACTTTAAAATAGGAGAATATCAGGAACCATATTAGGATGGTCATGAAAGCAGCTTTGAATATGGGCTGTTTACCATGGTCCTTTACAGTCTTTTCAGTTGCAACATCAATATATTTAACAAAAGACAGACAAATGACCCCCCTCTCCCAAAACTCTTCTTCTCCTGGATCTAGGGGACCCATGCATACTACCAGTGGGCCATGCATGTTCTGAATCAATGCCAAATGGATTAATGCTTTGGAATAATGGAGCAAACACTGGGTGGTCCCTTGATTCCCCCATTCCTGAGAGGATAGGTGGCAGTGGTGCTATATCAGTCTAAAACAGTGGTTCTCAACCTTCCTAATGCTGCTACCCTTTAATACTCTTATGTGGGTGTATCTGCATATGGGCAGACCCTCCTGGAGACAGATAGAGGAGTGGTGTCTTGGTTCCTAAGACCATCAGAAATATACGTTTTCTGATGGTCTTAGGCGACCCCCAAAAGGGTGGCAACCCACAGGTTGAGAACCACTGGTCTAAAAGGAAAGATTTCCACCCACCCCCCTCCTTCCACTGTACTGATTGTGTGGCTTAGAACCACCTTCTTCTGGGGATTCAAATGAGAAGATGGTGAGGAGGCGTGTCTTTCCCATTTAGGCAACAGTAAAAACTTTTTGCATGTAGCTGCGGGAACACAGTCTTACTCAACTGAGTCTGAGGCAGGATATAAATCCTTGGCCTCCTCTTCTGATTTGATCCTTTGCCTGTGCATGGGTGAAAGAACAGTGATCCTGAAATGGACATTTCCATCCTTGGAGGAAACCTTTAGGATCCAAGGCAGGGCTGACTGCTCTATAGAAGGGAGTGCTCCCTACAGTTATTATGGTGTTTCTGGGGGGATGACCAATAAGAGAACTTTGAGGAGCTTGTTCAGGCAGTACAGAATGGGGGTAAAGTGGAAATGTGTCAGGGTTCGAAAGCCCTGCCCTAAGGGATAGAAGGTACTCACCCTTTCAAAGGAGACGACTCTGGATGTTTTTAAGAGGGTTTATTAAAGTTGGACTCTCAGACCCCGCCCCTCCAAGGCATGGATCCTTTTATCTCCCCCAGATCCACACCCCACACGTGACACAGCCCAGCTGAGCGGGATTAAGGGAGGGGAGGTAAATTGTACTTACAGTGGCATGAAGACCCCAAGGTGTGGAGACATCCATGGGGAACCTCAGGCATCCCACGCAAGAAAGTTCTGAGCAACTGCAACATCCCCTGGCCAGGGATGGGGCAATACGCTCTGACCTCCGTGACCCAACTAATTCCTGGGCCTCAAACACATCCCTGTGTCTCAACATTACCATTTGTGATCTGGCACTTATTTGTGACCCTTACAGAAATACCCATTCAAAAGTCTAATAAATGCTTCATGCCTTAATGTCAATGTTTAAGTATCAATGTCCCAAGAGAGTACAATAGTAACTAAAAGTTGTTGCTTCTTCTTAAGGTCTCTGTTAATGTGTAATAGCAAATATTTTCTGTTTTAAGCATTTAGTTGCTTTCTATCTGATCTACTCTTGACATTTAGACTATAAGCTCTACTATAAGCAGCAGGGACTGTCTTTTGCCTTCTTTCATATACTCAGTGCCTTAGCAGAGAGTCTGGCACATAGGTATTTAATACATGTCTATTGAGTGACTGAATGAATGATACTGAGTATTTTTATGGTCCCATTTTTATGGAAACCCTAGACCTGGGTCAAAATGAAATTTTAAGGGATTTTCTGCAAGGGTGGTGGGTGAAGGTTTTAAAAAATGCCACAGAAACTGAGAGAAGGGAACGTCACTTGAAACTGAAATCAGAACTCAGACAAAGGTTAAGAACTAGGAGACCCTGATGGAGGGTTAATGTCTCAGTCTCTGGGGAACAGTAGTGGTTGGATGCCACACATAGATTGAAACAGCTACAGACCACGTTACATCCTAGACTCCCCTAATCCCCTCGACAGCGCAGGTGATCATCCCCATTTCATAAATGAGAAAACTGAAACTCAAAGAGGAGAAATGAACTAAGACCACCCATGTTAGTTTCATAATTAAAGCTCTAACCAAGGTCTATTGTTTCCAGTTCCATTCCTATTATCTACTATTTTGTGATGCCCCCTCCTCCAATTTCTTTTTCTAAAAGTTTTAGCTTCACAGCAGGGAACTTGTCTGAAATTCCTGATCTTCTGGTTAGTCAGGGTATATTTCATCCATCAAACTGAACATAAGGACACCTTGTTTTGTCTCACATAAATGACACGAAGAGCATTGGTGTGTGGTGGCTTTGGAGTTTGGTGACCTGGATTCAAATACTACCTCTATCATTTATTACCCATATGACCTAAGAAAAATCACTTGACCTCTATGGGCCCTAAGAAAAATCACTTGACCTCTATGGGCCTCAGTATCCTTATTTGTGAAATGTTGTTGTTGGACTAAATCTCTCTAAATCTTTTTTTTTCATTTCTAGAACCTATGAGCCTTTGAGCAGGTAGACATCTACTTGGTACTATTGAGGTATATAGATCATTTTTCTCCTCTCTAACCCTTAATCTGCCCCACTATCTCTAATAGAATTAAAAATATAAGTGGAGATTAATTTCTTGGTACCTTTTTAGTCATCAAGAATGTGTTACTATGGAAGAAAAGGAGGACTTACAGTCAGGGAAACTGAGTCCAAATCTTGTTTTTCCCATTAAACTACTGTGTGACTTTGGGCAAGTAATTTGCTCTTTTCTTCTACTCATTCCTTTTACCTCTAAAATTGATGTCTTGCCTCAGTTAAGTTCGACGTCATTCAGCTCTTTCAACAAATCTACTAGGTGAAAGACACTGTCCTAGGTGCTGAAAGTCTTCCAACTCCAACATTCTATAATTCTGTGACCTAGCGCTGCAAGAGGTTTCACTTTAAACCTCTCAATTCATGCAAGTTTCTCTGATAAAGGCCTCATTTCTTAACTATATAGAGAACAGAGTCAAATTGGTAAAGATAAGAGTCATTCTCCAAGTGGTAAATGATCAAAAGAAATAAACAGTTTTCAGATGAAATAGTCAAAGCTATCTATAACCATATGAAAAAATGTTCTAAATCACTATTGATGGGAAAAATGCAAATAAAAATAATTCTGAGGTATTATCTCATACCTAATATATTGACAACAAGACAAAAAAAGAAAATAAAAAATGTTGGAGGGGATGTGGTAAAAAATGAGACATAAATGTACTGTTGGTAGAATAGTGAACTGATTCAACCATTCTTTAGAGCAATTTGAAACTACACCTAAAGGTCTATAAAACCATGCAAACCTAGGTCTGTATTCAAAGGGGATTTTAAAAAAGGAAAAGGGTCTATATGCACAAAAATAATCATAGCAGTTCTTTTCTGGTGGCAAAGATTTGGAAATCAAGAGTATGCTCATCAGTTGAGAAACTGCAGAATAAATTATCCCATGTGGTTGTAATGGAATACTATTGTGATATAAGAAATTGTAAGTAGGACACTCTGAGGAAAAAAAAACCTGTAAAGACTTACACAAGCTGATGCAAAGAGATATGTACTGTGTACAAAGTGACAGGAATATTGTAAGATGATCAGACAAGATGGCAGCATAGAAGCAGGAAAACTCCATGGCTCCCCCCATAACCACCTCAAATACCTATAAAATATGACTCTAAAGAAATTTTAGAGCTACAGAACCCACAAAGTGACAGAGAGAAATAAATCTCCCACTGAAGGCAAACCCGCAGGTGGACAGGAAGGGTCCATCTCAGAGGCACTGGGAACCAAGCCCAGCCCCGTGTGAGCCCATGGTTTTAGCCCCAGGGCAGCCCAGACCAGCCGTAGCTGGAGTATTCAGGAGAGTGGATCACCAACAGCTATGGTGGTTTCCAGAATTATCAACCCATAAATGCCAAAGGCAAAGTAAAAGGTCAGTGGAACTATCCTGGATCTGGAGGGGACAGAGTACAGTCCAGCCTCTGCCCCTGGAGCAAGAAGCAGTGGAGGTGTGGTGGCTCTGCAGCCACCTCCACGTGGCTGCTTCAGAGCTGTCAGGCTACAGGTCATGGGGGGGCAAACTTCCATTCAGAGGCTAAGTGCACTTGCTTTAACCTGCCTGGATTGGGATTGCGGTCTTGGGTGGTGGCCCTGAGGTGTGTGACCAGTGAACCAAAGCTGGTGGAGGCTATAGAGACAGTGGCCTCTTAATAGCTCTGGCAGCTGTGAAAACCCCAGTGATTTGGGACAAAGCTCTCCCCTCTGGAAGCAGAGTTCTACTGTGGCAAAGAGCTCAAAAGTCAAGTAATCGACAGGCAACATGAGCAAGTAAAGGAAGTAAAGCAAGCACAACAATCCAACTTTAGATTCCTTTTTTGGGGACAAAAAGGATCAAAGCATGGAATGGCAGGAAGACAATACAGTCAGAACTCCTAAACCAAAAGCTTCCAAGAAAAATATAAATTGGTTACAGGCTATGGAGGAGTTCAAGAAGGATTTTGAAAATCAAATAAGAGAAGTGGAAGAAAAATTGGGAAGAGAAATGAGAATGATGCAAGAAAATCATGAAAAGAGAGTCAACAACCTGACTAAAGAAAATAACACCTTAAAAAATAGACTAATTCAAATGGCAAAAGAGGCCCAAAAAGCCAGTAAGGAGAAGAATGCCTTAAAAAGCCAAATTTGCCAGATGGGAAAAGAATTTCAAAAGCTCACTGAAGAGAATAATTCCTTCAGAATTAGATTGGAGCAAATGAAAGCAAATGACTTTATGAGAAATCAAGATACTATTTTTTAAAAAATTAAATTGGTTTATTTACATTTAGTTCACAACATTCAGTTCCACAGTCCCTTGAGTTTCAAGTTTTCTTCCCTCTCCCCCCCGCCCCATCATGGCAGTGTGCACTTGGATAGAGGATCTACAGGTATCTTCCCATTAATCATTAGTCAGGTTGTAAAAAAGGATTATAGCTGATGGAATGATCAGTGGGAAAGAGGAAACAAACAAAACAAGAAAAAGAAACAGAGCAAGTAGTTTGTTTCAATCTGCATTCAGACTCTGTGTCTCTTTCTCTGGATGTGGATATCTCTTTCAATCATGAGTCTTTTGGAGTTGTCTTATAACTTTATATTGCTGAGAGGAGCTGAGTCTATTGAAGTTAGTCTTCACACATTCGTTGTGTCTGTGATTATGTACAAATTTCTCCTGGTTCTGCTCTTCTCACTCAGCATCAGTTTATATAAGTCTCTCAGGTTATTATGAAGTCTGTCTGCTCCTCATTTCTCATAGCAAAGTAGTATTCCATTACATTCATATACCAGAACTTGTTCAGCCATAACCCAATTGATGGGAATCCCCTTGTTTTCCAATGTTTTGCCACCATGAAAAGAGCTGCTATAAATATTTTGTACATACAGGACCTCTTCCCACTTCTCTGATCTCTTTGGGATACAACCCTAGAAGTGGTAATGCTGGGTCAAAGTGTATATGCACTTATTTATAGCCCTTTGGGCATAGTTCCAGAGTGCTCTTCAGAATGGCTGGATCAGTTCACAGATCCACTAACAACGTGTTAGTGTTCCAATTTTTCCATATCCTCTCTAGCATTTATCATTTTGCTATTTTGTCATCTTAGCCAATCTGGCCAGTGAGATGTGGAACCTCAGAGTTGTTTTGGAAATCAAGATACTATTAAACAGATCCAAACAAATGAAAAAATAGAAGGCAACGTGAAATATCTCATTGAAAAAAACACTGACCTAGAGAATAGATCCAGGAGAGACAATTTAAAAATTATTGGACTTCCTGAAAGCCATGATCAAAAAAGGAAATCATCCTTCAAGAAATTCTCAAGGAAAATTGCCCTGATATTTTAGAACCAGGGGGCAAAATAGAAATTGAAAGAATTCACCAATCATTTCTTGAAAAAGATCCCCAAAAGAAAACTCCTAGGAATATTGTAGCCAGGTTCTGGAGTTCCCAGATCAAGGAGAAAATACTACAAGCAGCCAAGAAGAAACAATTTGAATATTGTGGAAATATAATCAAGATAACACAGGATCTGGCAGCTTCTACATTAAGGGATTGAAGGGTTTAGAATAGGATATTCTAGAGATCAAAGGAGGTAAGATTAAAACCAAGAATCACCTACCCAGCAAAACTGAGTATAATGTTTCAGGGGGAAATATGGTCATTCAATGAGGTGGAGGACTTTCAAGCATTCTTGAAGAAAAAACCAGAACTGAATAGAAAATTTAACATTCAAATACAAGAAGCAGGAGAAGCAGGAGAAGCAGGAGAAGGTAACAGGGAAAGGAAATCATAAGGAACTTATCAAAGTTAAACTATTTTCATGTCTACATGGAAAAATGACCATTGTAACTTTTCTCAGTATAAGGATTGTTGAAGGGAATATAAATGTGTATATGTATACATACATATATGTCTATATCGGAGGGTATATATGCATAAGAATACATATGTGAGTTTATGTATATATGTGTACAGGTATACATAGACAGAGGGCACAGAATCAATTGAATAGGAAGGGATAATATTTAAAAGGTGAAATTGAGAGTTCAGAGAGGAATATAATGAGAGGAGATGGGGAAAGACAGAATGGAGTAAATTATCTCATATAGAAGAGGCAAGGGATAACTTTTACAATGGAGGGGAAGAACAGGAAGATAAAAGGGAATGGGTCAACCTTACTCTCATTGAATTTGCCTTAGGGAGGGAATGACATGGACTCTGAATTGGTTATCTCGTTCTTCAGGAGAATAGGAGGGAAAGGGAATGAGACGGGGGATCATGGAGGGAAGGGTGGGTTGGGGGAGGGTAGTTAGAAGCACACACTTTTGTAAAGGAACAGGGACAAAGTAGAGAATAGAACAAGTGGGGGGAGATAGGATGGAGGGAAATATAGTCAGTATATTTCACAACATATCCACTATGGAAATGTTTTGCATAACTACACATGTACAACCTATATTGAATTGCTTATCTTCCCAGTAAGGGTGGGAGATGAAGGAGGCCGGGAAAGAATCTGGAATGTAAAGTTTTAAAATCAAATGTTTTTAAAAATACATTATTTATCATTATTATTATTATTATTTACATGCAACTGGGAAATAAGACATAGAGGCACTGGGATAGGGAGATCCATCCTGCCCTACCAGAAAGTAGGAAGGGGAATGGGGGAGGACATAGGAGAGAGCGGACTGGGGGAGGGGGATACACTGGGGTGGCTATTTTGGGGGGGTGGTTAGGGGAAAGATGAGGAGAAAATTTGTAACTCAAAATCTTGTGGAAACATGATATAAACTAAAAATAAACACAAAAGTTAATTTAAAAAATTTTTTAAACTGAAAAAAAATATTGTAAGATGCTCAGCTGTGAATGACCTTGCTATTCTCAGCTATACAACGATCCAAGACAAGTCTGAGGGACTTAGCATGAAAGATTCTGTCCATTGCCAGAGACAGAACTGACAGTGTATCACTATAGACTGATGTGTACTTTTAAATTTTCTTTATTTTTCTCAGGTTTTTTGTCTATGTTTTCTTTCACAACATGAGTAATATGGAAATATGTTTTGCATGACTACACATATATAACTTATATTGAATGGCTTGCCTTCTCTATGGGGGGGTGGAGAGGGAGGAAGGGAGAGAATCTGTAACTCATAGTTTTAAAAATGAACGTTAAAATTGTTTTTTACATGTAATTGGGGGAAAATAAAATACTAAATATTAAAAGAAAACACCTCTTAGTTCACAATTCTATAGAAATCTTCCAGTCATATAAACACATATTAATAGCTGCAAGGACCCTTAAAGGTCAACAAGTCCATATTAGGAAACTAAAACACAGTATCATGTTAAGTATCATATAGAGCTTTGGGCAATGGGAAGAGTTGTTTCCTCTGGAACACAAAATACACACCTGGAGAGACGGAACTGTGAGTGGGGAGACAGGAACAGAGCAAGGAGTCCCTGGAAAGGCAGTGGGAGCACACTGAAGCCAAACTCCACTGACTTCCAAATGTTCTCCAGAGCCAGCCCTGACCCCACTGCTCTCCACACTCACTTTCTGTAGTTTTCTTTTGGAATTCCTATGTCAGGATCCCTCCCCAATAGTTCCCAAAGACAGAGAGAAAAGCTAATTGATCTCTCAGGCTCTTAAGCCCTCTAGGATCAAGCTGAGTTGTTGTAATTCTACAAGAAAACAGGCTCTTACTCCCAGCCCAGGCCCCTTCTGGGCCCAGCCTAGAGATCCCTCCCTCCGATAATTTACAAGGCCAGAAATTCTCCCTATCACAAGCCTTCAGTTCCCCAACCATTTCTCAGCAGAAAGATTTAGCAGGCAAGAGGGACCCTCAGATTTCTCCAAAGTGACAACATGTGTAACTTCCTACCGTGGGCTGTGAAATAATTATCCTAAGTAATTAAAACCAAATTACACTTGTCAAAATACCACCACGCAGCTTGGGAAGCACAGACCCAGGAATCCCATTCCAATTCTCTTTCCCTCTTTCTACCTGCTTAATTGACTATACTGTGACCTTCTCCCATCTGGAGGGAATTCTCACTAATATCCTGATCTCTAGGTAGGGGTTAAAAGAAGTGTGGCAGTTTGTTCCCAGAAGGAATGGAAAATTAGGAGCTTGTATTTCAGAACTCCATTTGCCTGACAATAAAGGCAGGCAAAAAAGATGGGGATAACAGTAACTGGGATTTCTCATCCCTGTGAGGCTGCGAGATGCAAGTATACACTAAAGCCCAATTGAGCTTTGGGCCTCTAGCACAATCCTTGTCTGCCTATGTGTTCATATATTTTTTCTATTTTGTTTTTATTTATTTTGTTAAATATCTTGCAATTACATTTTAAGTTGGTTTAGGCCATGATCTGTTGTATTCAGAGGGTTCTGTGGCAATGTAGTTACTGACAATACGTTTAATACCTATGGTGTAGGACTCTGCACAGATAGAAGTTGTTTTCTGTTTCTTCATTTTCAAGAGGACCATTGACATGACAGCACAATATCCCAAGCTGCGCACACACTGGACTTAAGTGAGGCAGAGTTGGATGTGGACATATTTTTAAGAGGAGCTCCCAATATCTTCCAATCATTCATTTCTTCAATCATTCATGCATCCAGTGATTGTGCCTGGACCTGTGATCTCATCTCTATAACTCCTACTTTGGAAACGTCCTTCACCAATGCGGGTCATGTTGTCTGTGACTCATTGTCTTAGAATTACTTAATGCCCTGAGAGGTTAACATTCAGTCATGTAGTCTTTATGTGTCAGAAGCATGACTTGAACCCAAACCTTCTGGATTCCAAATCTGGACCTTGATCCACTCTACTATGCTGTCTCTCCTCACATTTAAAAAGGCAGCATGCTGTGTAAGATTATGTTGTTGGATTCAAATCTTGCTTTAGACATTTGCTAGGTGTATGACGCTGAGCAAGTCACTTTCTCTGGGCCTTTTATATTCTCATCTGTGACATAAATAGGTAGGACTAGATGTCAGTCAAGGTTCCTTCTAGCTCTAACCCTACTGTACTATGGTAAAGCACTTCAAGGTTTACAAGACATTTCCCTGTCCCATTAAGAGAGGGCATACAAGTCTTTTTGTCCCCCTCTTTGTTCATTTGTTCATTTATTTATTTGTTTGTTTGTTTGTTTTTACCAATGAGAACACCCAGGGTCAGAGATGGAGCAGGATTTTGCTCAAGATTATGCAGCTACTTAGTTTGAGAATAAAGACTGGAACCCAAATCCCAAGCTGACTGTCTTCCTATCTCCATGAGATTTGGAGCAGGAAAGATTCTCAGAAATCATCAAGTCCAAATCCTTTATGTTACAGACAAGGAAACCGAGAAACAGAAAAATGGAGAGAATTAGACAATGTCACATAAGTAGTAAGTAGCAGAGCTGGAATTCTGACCCTCTGAATCCAAATCCAGCAGTATTTCCATTATGCCCCAGCACATTACCTCTCATGTTACAGTATGGCTCCTTCATTTGAATACTACAGGACTGGTAATCCAGATCTGGAAAGCAAAGTCTGAGGATCAGCTGATCTCAGTTTTAGTCCCAGTTCTTCAAGTAAGTCACTTGTGTGATCCTGAGTAAGTCATTTCAACCTCTTTCTGGCTTAGTTTCCCCATCTTTGAAAAGGAGATAATAATAAGTTATCTGAGACAAGGAATTAAAATGGAAAGAACGTTGTATCTGGAATCCAGAAGGACAGGTCTCTTAAACTTGCTACCTATGTGACCTTGGGTCAGTTTTTAAATCTCCCTAGGCTGTTTCTTTGTAAAAGGCATGGGTTAGACTAGATGACCCCTGAGGTTCCTTCTGGCTCAAAGTTAGGGAGCCTATGATCCTACCTCAGGAGAATGTAGTGAGGATCAAGCTGGGGCAAAGACAGGAAAACATCTGGGATTGTTTATATCCCCTGCTCACTTAGGTATTGTTTGAGATATCAACAAGGAGAACATTGTACTAAGTGCTAAGGATAGAAATAAGGACAAAAACAGTGTCCTTACCCTCAAGTATCTCCCATTCTAATAATTAGGAAGAGATGATCTGCAAAAAATCCTATGTGCAAGATACATGTGGTAGAAATAACAATTTACATAGCATTTTAAATTTTACAAAGTGCTTTACAAATATTTTCTCATATGAACCTCAGAACTACCCTGGGAAGAAGCTGTTGTTAATACCCTCATTTTACAGATGAATAAATGATTGCAAAGGGAGGTTAAGGGGCTTGTTTAGGGTCATGAAGCTGATAAGTATCTGAGGTTACATTTTAACTCAGATCTTCTTGACTCTGGGTCCGGCCCCTATTTGCTGTGCCCCCTGGCTGCCTAAAGGAACGTCATCTCAGAAGGAAAGTAGGCAAAGGGGAACCAGAAAGCCCTCTTATTAGAATGTGGAATCAACTATCTCGCCAGATTGAGCTGGGAACTCAATGATGAGTCTCAATGGCAAAGAACAGATGGAAAGTAGATTGCCTACTCTAGTGGAAAGAGTGGGAGAGGATATGAGTTCAAATTATGCCATTAATATTTAGTTCCTACCTGTGTCACCTTGGGCAAGTCATTTAACCTATGTGGGCCTTAGTTTTCATACCTAGAAAACAAGATAGCTGGACTAGGTGACCTTTGAGTCACCTGGAGCTCTAGTTCTATGAACTTCCTGGGAATTATATTTATTATATTATATATATATAATAAATATAACATATTTATTGACAATATGTGATATTACTACAACTCTAGAATCTTAAAATGAAAAGCCTTTTCAGAAGAGACTGTCTTGACCAGCCTCCCAAGCAGTGAAGAAGTTTCAAAGTCATAACACAACTTTTCCCAGAGAGCTCTAGGATAGGCTTCTGTTTGATCTTTAAAATCCTTCCTAACCTGGTTCCAATTTACTCTGCCATGTTTCTCCTGTTCTCCCGTCAGTGCCTGTCTACCGCAGCCAGCCTGGTTTACTTAATCTTCTCTAACCTCAGTAGTCCATCTCCTGCCCCCGTGCCTTTGCAGGGGTTGCATTCCATCCCTGGAATGTTCTACTTCATCCATTCCAGCCATCTCTCTGAATCCCTAGTTCTTTTTTTATTAATAGTACTTATATTTATTTTAGGTATACAGTCTATGCACGTATAATTGAGCAAAATTGGATTGCAAACAAATACACAAGTATCAGAACAAACATTATCGGGGAACATGCCTGGCACTAATGTTATAAGCACATCAGTAGAAGTGGTGAGGAAGAATCACGGAAGAGGGCTGCAGCCCACAGCATTTTTCTTTTTAACCAAACCACCATTCTCAGTAGCACCACAATGGCAATACTTACAGGAAACATAAAAGAAAGGACATTTTTACTGGGATTTTTTCAGAATCACTTGCTTTCCATTTGAGTGAATTAGGCAGGAATGTTAACAGTGTACGCATTTTGGCCAGCCTTGCCTTCTTTTGTAAGCAAAAGTTAAAGGTAATTAAGCTGGCCATGCTGGGAATCTGTCTTTATAAAAGACACTGTGCTTTGTGAATCCCTGCTTCTATTCCAAGGATGTGTGGGTCAGAAAATGAGACAGGCTAGTCATGTAGTGAGGATGATAGAATAATCCATGTGTAGCCCAAGTACTATGCTAGGATACACGCAATATCCAAAGATGCAGAGGGAAGGTGTCTGGTAGACCCTGGGGATGACAAAGCTCACATGGAAGGAGCCTCCATATCAACGAACTCATAGGTACATCAAAACATACAAGTATCCCTCTTATTGGATGTTGATGATCTAGGAGAAGAGGCGGGTTCATGGTGAACCATATCCCCTTTTGTTTGTCTACATCACCCTTTATGTGACCTCAGACAAGCACCGGCAAGAGGACTTGCCAAAATTAGAGAAAGAGTCCAGCTCTTGGGCTCACGTGGCAATCACCTTGCAGCCCTCAGTCTATTTCTAGGTTACACAGGTTTGATCAAGGGTGACAACAGCAAAGTACCAAAGCACAGGGCACCACAAGAGTGAGAAATGCTGATATTACAACCCCCACATCACGGGACTACCCTCTACCTTCCTGCCTTCCTCCCTCCCTCTTCCTCAGGTGAAATGAGATGAAGAAGTGGCAAGAGGCAACCTGAGTAGAAGCTGAATCATCTCCTGAGGGAAAAGAGGTGGGAGGAGGGAGGAGATGAAGGGCAGCCTGTTCAAGGCAGCCTGTCAAATATTAAGTAAAGGATGGCCCAGCTAATGAGCTTTCTGTTATTGGATCCATTTTTTACCTTTTACTTTCAGAGGACACTGGGCACGAGTTTTCTCATCACTCGATACAGATGTTCTTCCTTTCCTGGTAACTGGAAGCCAGAGGTAATTATAGGCAGGAGCTGGCCTCAATGCTCTGTTGGGGAGGGCCATTATGCCGGTAGAAACTTCACTCAGCCACAAATTGTGTCTCTAATTAGGCAGCTGCTGATCTAGGCAGTTTGATTTGGGCTCACTCTCTTGTACTGATTGGAAAGTTCTTCTATATACAAATGTCCTGAAATGGCAAGAGAGGGAGAGAAATAAAGAATCATTGATTTAGTGCTAAAAGGGACCTTAGAGATGATGGAGTTCAATTCCCTCACTTTGCAGATGAGGAAACTGAGGCCTAGAGAGGGAATCATAGGATTATAGATTTAGAGCTGAAAAAGATGTTAGAGATCATTGAGTCTAACTCCCACATCCTACAAATGAGGAAACTTGAGAACCAGAGAAGGATGATTGATTTAAGGTAAGCAGAGCAGTGAGAGGTCACTATTTGAGCCCTGTCATTTTCCAGGTGAGGAGACAGATCCTGGTATTTGCCCTATGTAGCTTGGTTGGGAAGTAAACTGAGATTTCGACTCATTTCAAATTCCAAAGCCAATAGTCTTTCTACTTGAACATGCTGGCTCCTTTTGGGGGATTAGGGAATCTCTTTCTGTGCTCGTATTCTAACCAAAGGACAAAGTTTCCATTCTCCAGTAGTCTGGGGGACCCCTAATATCTTACTTTTCTCCAACATCTCATTCCTACCAATTTATTTGTTTTCTAGGCTGAAGGAATTATTCAGGGCTTCCTCCTGCTCAGGGTGATTCTGTGACGCAGTTCTAAAGGTGAGTTTCTGAGATCATTCATTCATCAAACAAACATTCATAGAGGAACTTCTTCGCGTGACAAAATTGTAGGCATTGGGTAGGAGGTGGCGCTACAATGACATATTAGGCCATGAAAACAAATAGGATAGGGACAGACAAGAGAGTCAGGCCAGGGGATGCAGCTGAGCAGGTGGAATCTAGCAAACACAACGGCAGAGAGAGAGTCAAGTTCAGGAAGCCCATATGAGTCATAGAATCATAGTGGGATTTCTGAGGTCATCTCTTTCATTTTAAAGATAAGGAAACTAGTGACCAAAGTTTAGTGACTTGCCCAAGGTTACCCAGACAATCAATGTCAAAAGTGAGATTTGAACTGGGGCCCTCTGATTTCAGATACAATGCTCTCTCCACATACTCATATAGTTCCAAGGCAGGCAAAGCATTTTGCCAAAGGCAAATAGGGTTAGGAACGTGGACACAGACTATCAGGGTCCAGAATCCAGGTTGTCAGAGTCAAGACAACAACCACAAAATCCCTCTAGTGAGAGGTGCTACCTCCTCAGGCAACCCATTCCATTGTAAGGACATTCTAAGTGATGTTTTCTCATAGCAAACCTAAATCTGATTCTCAGAAATTTTTACACATTGCTCCTAGTTTGTTCATTTGGGACAAAGAAAAAGATGTCTAATCTCTCTTTTTCACCCTTTTCAATGCCTGAAGATGGCTTTCCCACCCTTCTTCCCCCTCCCCCCACTTTCCCTATCTGGTCTTCTCTTCACCATATTTAACATGTATAGTTCCTTTAATTCATCCTTCTACAGCATGATCTCAAGTCTGTTTACCATTTGGGACACCCTTGTTTCTACCCTCTCAAAGTCATCAATATTCTTTCTAAAATCTAACGCACCAAATTGAACATGGTTGCCCAAATGTAGTCTGACCAGGACAGAACATGGCAGGTTTGCAGTAATGCTGCCCCATTACTTTCTGAATGTAATTGATTATTCTGTTACTTTCTTTTGGCCACTCTGTCACACCACTGACTCACTGTTGCCCTATATTGACTTGCTCTTTGTAACTCAGAAGTTCTAAAGAAGGGAGCATCTGTAAAAGGAGGGGGTGGCAGAAGGCTTGGGTCAAGAGAAGCTTTCCTTTCTAGCTTTAAGAGCCCACGGATCTATGAATCAGAGCTATAGGAGATGCTGTGCTACTTATAAGCTCGAATCCTGCTCCAATTCTGGACCCTCAACCTTTACTTCTAGGTACTAAACACACCACAAGACATATAGAAGCTCGGTAATTATCTGATGAACTGAACAATCTGATGAAGAGGAATCACTTTTTGGAAGTCCACCTCATCCCTGGTAACATACATGAGGTAATAGTTTTCCAAAACTTTTCAATATCCCTTTACAAGGCTTAAAAGACCCTACAATGGAGGTAGTAAGTATATGGTGGTGGGAAGATCACAGGACTTGGAGTCAAGAAGACCTAGGTTCAAATCTGGCTTCAGACACTTACTGACTTCTCTGGGCCTCAGTTTCCTCATCTGTTAAAAGAGAAGGCTGTTTCCTAAGCTCTTCCTGCTCTAAATCTGTGATCCTAAAATGTGTGATGGCTATTGTTTATTTTTTTGCTTTTTGGAGGGGGGTAAGGCAGGGTAATTGGAGTTAAGTGAGTTCCCCAAGGTCACGTGGCTAGTGTTAAGTGTCTGAGGTCAAATTTGAACTCAGGTCCTCTTGACTGCATGGCCGGTGTTATATTCACTGCACCCCCTAGCCGTCCCCGCCTTTATTTATTTTTAATGGAAACACTTTAATTGAAACAATCTTTCACCCAGAACCAGATCCATGACTTTATAAGAGCCAGGCTGCTCATATGATAATTGGGAAAGCAGGCTAGCTGAACTGTGGAACTATGAAAGCAACAACTGTTGCCGGTTGATCTGGTAAAGGGACCAGCCCCTCCCACTCTGAGGCTACCCTTCAGCACCAGATAAAATCATAGAGACTGCAGGCTTCTGAATTGGCATTCCCCAACTAGCCTTTTTATGTTGGCTAGAAAATTAATTGTGTGGAAGTCAAGAGAGTCTCTCTATCAAAGTGATGGGACTTTGAGGAGTCTGGCTATCTGGGTGCCAATTCCTTATATATCCCTGTGTTTCTAGGATTATAGTCAACCCTACAAAGCTTTTGTCCTTTGGACTTTAGAGATTCTTAGGACGAGAAAGAAGGAATCATTCTGCAAACACTCTTCAGGGTCACCTAAAGAAACAAGAGCTAGTGCAGACAACATTTACAATTCAACCAAGCAATCAATCAACACATATTTATCAAGTGCTTACCATTTTCTACTTAGGGCTTTAGGAGCTGGGGCAAGGGACCAAAGGATAGGGATTAGACCCATTTTATTGGTATTTGAAATAACTGGTAAGGGATCTCCTTTACCAATGCAGGTCAGTCCCTTCTCCAACTTTTAGGGGCTTGGAAAGTTGTCTACATCATAGAAAGGTCAAGTGGAGTTGCTCAGAAGCAAACAGCTAATATATGTCAGAGACGGATCTCAAGAACAGGTCACCCTGGTTCCAAGGTCAGTTCCAGATGAAAGGGATACCAAACCAAAAATGCCATGATTCCTAGCCTCAAGGAGTTAACACTCTATCGATAGTTATGTGTGTGTATGTAAGTGAAACTTGCATTAATATAGCACCTCAAGGTTAAAAAAGAATTTTAAATATGTTATCTCTATTGATTCTCACATCAACCCTGTAGATGCTATTATTATCCCATTTTACAGATGAGGAAAGTGAGACCGAGAAGTTAAATTACTTGCCCAGATTCTCAGCAATGCACAGTTATAAGACAACTCTACAAGTCTCAAGATGGAAGGAGGTATCCACATTCAGAGAAAGATCTAGAAAGCCTAGAGTTTAAATGGAGACTGAAGCAATATATGCTATCATTCTTTTTCAAACTAACTAACTAAATAAATAAATTACTTGCCCAGAGTCACACAGCTAGTGAGTGCCTAAGGCAGCATTGGAACTCAGGTCTTCTTAAGGCCAAATCCAGCTTTCTATTCACTATAACGCAAACCAGCTGAAAGATACATGCAAAATGCACTGAATTTATAGCACTTAGCATAGTGTTTGGCACAGAGTAGGTGCTTCAGAAATACTTGTTGATTTGACTGAGTGACTGTAAGTACATAGAGATAGAGATAGGGATAGAGACTGGACCTGTGATATCATCATTAGAAATGCTCTGTACTAGCACACGTTAGCACTGCAGTAGCAGTAGTAGTTGTTGAAGTTGTAGCAGTAGTAATAGTAGTAGTAGCAATAGTAGTGGTAGTAGTAGTAGTAGTAGCTGTAATAGTAGTAGTAGCAGTGGTAGTAGTAGTAGTAATAGTAGTAGGAAGAGGAGGAGGAGGAGGAGGAGTCGTAGTAGTAGTTGTAGTAGTAGTCATAGTCATAGTCATAGTAGTAGTAGTAGTAGTAGTAGTAGTAGCCATAATAGTAGTAGTAGCAGTAGTAGTA
>CM053581.1:408828916-408885126 GCA_028627135.1 Pseudochirops cupreus
TGATGGTGATGATGATGATGGTGATGATGGTGATGATGGTGATGATGATGATGGTGATGGTGATGGTGGTGATGATGATGATGATGATGATGGTGATGATGGTGATGATGGTGGTGATGATGATGATGATGATGGTGGTGATGATGATGATGGTGATGATGGTGATGATGGTAATGATGGTGATGATGGTGATAATAGGTAGCTTTTATGTAAGGTTTGCAAAGAGCTTTACACATGTTATCTCATTTTTATCCTTACAACAACCCTAGGAGTTGTTATTATTTCTATTTTACAGATGAAGAAATTAGGGCTAAGAGAGGTGAGATGACTTAATCAAAGCCACATAACCAGTAAGTGTCTGAGGTTGGATTTGAGTTCAGATCTTCTGGATTCCAGGGTCAGTGCTCAGACAGTTTTCTAAAGACCAATGCTTTCATAGTCAAACAATTCATGAAAAGTTGTCTAGAAGATACAAGGTTAAAGGTTGTATATTTGGAACCTCAAGGAACCTTAAAGATAATTAAATCCAATTCCTTAATTTTAAAGATGAAGAAACTGAGGCAGAGAAGTACAATGACTTGCCTAAAGTCACATAGGGAGTAAAGAACTTGATCTTGAAGCCAGGCCTTCTGTCTCCTCAGCCAGCAGTCTTTCCACTGTAGTACATCTTTCTTCCTCCAGTCAATCTGAGTTTATGATGTGTATTTGGAACATTCCCATAAAAATATAAGTAACAATATTCCCAGGAGAAGAAAAGAGCTAAATCTATAGCTAAAGCTATATCTAAATATGGTAGGGAAAACATAATATAAGTTTAATTTATAAACCATATTTATTCACTTTACAAACATTTATTAAACATTTGCTATATACTGGGAGGGGGACCTGTAGATGGCTCAGTGGATAAAGTGCTAGGCCTGGGAGTCAAGAAGACCTGAGTTTGAATCCAGCATCAGACAAGCACTAGCTGCGTGACCCCAGCTTAGTCACTTAACCTCTGTTTGTCTTAATTCTCTGGAGAAAGGAAAGGCAAACCACTCCTGTATCTTTACCAAGAAAATATGACAATATGGTCCATGGGGTCACACAAAGTTAGACATAATTGAACCACTGAACAGCAACAACATATGCCAGGCAGTGTGCTAAGCCCTAGGGATACAAAGAATGGTGAAAACCACAAACCAGTCTTTGCCCTCATGTTGCTTACATTCTAACAGGGCAAGAAAATATAAATAAAGAGAAACATTAAATAAGGAAAATTAAATTAAATAATAAACATTAAATAAACTTCCACATGCTCATGGAATAGAATTAAGCTAATCATTGAGGGGAAGGCTCAAATGCCTTTCAGGATCAAAACAATACTTGGAGTTGAATCTTCAAAGAAGCCAGGGATGTCATGGGATTGGGATAAGGAGAGGGAGAACATTCTAAGCGTTCTGGCCCCTGAAAAGGCACTGTAAATAGGTTGGTATTGCTAGAACTTAATATATGTGAAGAGGAGTAAAAGTACATGAATCCTGAAAAGAGAGGAAGGAGCCAGGTTGAGAGAAGCCTTGAATGCCAAATGGAGGACTTCCTATTTGATCCTAGAAGTTCTTGAAGCTCATTGAGAAAGAGAATGTGAACAGGTCAGACTTACCCATTAGGCAAACTAGTTTGGCTGCTGAGTGGAGGTTAAATTGGAGAGGTGTGAGACGAGGCAGGAAGACCAATTAGGAGGTTCTGAAGAGTCCAGGTGAGAGGTTATAAGAGCTTGAACCAGGGGGTAACTGAGTGGAGAGAAGGTAGAATATCTGAGAGATGTTATATAAGTAGAATAGAAATGACATATTTGGCTACTGATTGGATATATGAAGTAATTTTGAGAGAGGAGTCAAGGAAGCTGTGACTGGGAGGTAATGGTGCCATCAACAGTGATTATAGGAAATTCAGAAGATGCAAAATTTTAAGGATAAAATGGTTATTTTGGATATGGTGAGTTTGAGATGCTATGGGACATCCACTGAGAAATGTCTAATAAGCAGCTGGCAGGCTAAGATTAGAGCTCAGAGACAGACAATGGATCTGGGATTCTCCTGCATAAAGATAATCTCTGAACTGATGGGAACTGATAAGATATAATCAGGCTAGAATAATGATAATATGATCTTAAGGTACAAGTTTACACAGGAATGGGAAAAAAATCATTAAAAAGTGCCTGGATTCAAGAAATTATTGTATAACAACAAGTATCTGAAAGACGCCACCACAAATATACATATCAGAAATCATAAGATGTGTTCAAAAGCAATGGTCAGCAATGAATCTTTATCACTACAAGGCCATATTAACTAAATGATATGATGTGCCCAAATGAACTCCAATCTGATCTATCTTAAGTTTTAACGATATGGGAAAAAAGAAGCCAAATGATTTAAGCTTAAATTTAAAGAAGAAAGAAAAAGAAATAATGCAAGAACAAAAGTAAAAACAACAAAAAAAATGAGATTATTAAGAATAAGACAGAGATTAGAAAGTTGCGAAAGAAACAATGATTGGAATAACAAATAAAACCATTTTTTTTCTTTTTTGGATAATACAATTGATTTAATAAAAAAAATAGCTAAGTCAAAGAAAGAAAAAAAAAACCCTGAAGGTTGAATAAATGAAGAATAAATAAATTCATTATACATGAGTAATATACATCCATTATAAATCAATAAAAGGCTACCACGATGCATTCAAAAGAAATTAAGAAAACAAGCAGACATTAGTACTCCCGGCTTTACGATAATAAATTGAAAGATTTAAAAGAAATAAATGTCTCTCTTCAAACAGTTAATCAAATAATCAAATAGCGCAATGGGAAATCATTAAGTTCCACAGATCTTTTGGGGTTGGGAGTTGCTGATGCTGCTAAAAGGAACAAAGGCAAGGTGGATTTAAAAGGAATTTCCTCCTTCCCAACTGTCAAAGAAAGAAAAATATCGCTATGGCTAAGAGGTAGCACATTATCATGGGAAGAAGATGACCCTGGGATCCTGGAGAGAGCTTTTCTAGAATTCCACCTCAGATACTAGCTATGAGGTCTCATCCTCAGCTTCTTGCTTCATTTGGTGAATGAGGATATTAATAATATGTCCAGTACCTGCCTCACAATATTATGAGGATCATATGAAAGAGCACAGGTGCGGCATTTTGTAAATCTTCAATGACTATATGCAATTGAGCAATTAATATTTGAAAGAAAGGTTATGCTATTCAGGACAATTCTTTCCAAAAAGCATAATGTATAATAGTGACTCAGCAACATATAAATATTGCCTTCTGCAGGAGACCCTTTCCAGGTTTCTCAGCTGTCAATAGATGATGATGATGATGAAGATGATGATGATGAGGAGGAGGAGGATGAGGATGATGATGATGAGGATGATGATGATGATGGTGATGATGATGATGGTGGTGATGATGATGATGATGATGGTGATGGTGATGATGATGATGATGGTGATGAAGATGATGATGAGGATGATGATGGTGATGGTGATGGTGATGATGATGGTGGTGGTGGTGATGATGATGGTGATGGTGATTATGGTGATGATGATGGTGATGGTGATGATGATGATGATGATGATGGTGGTGGTGGTGGTGGTGGTGAAGATGATGAAGAAGATGATGACGACGATGATGATGGCGATGATGATGATGATGATGATGATGGTGGTGATGATGATGATGGTGATGATGATGATAGTCAGCAATTCTAAATTGAAGGTTTGCAAAGAACTTTACAAATATCATTGCATTTGATTCTTGCAATAATCCTAGAAGGGATATGCTATTATTAGTCCCATTTCACAGATGAAGGAACTGAGGCTGTGAGGAGATGAGTGCTTTGACCAGGGTCACAGTGCTAGTACATGTGTGAGACTGGATTTCAACTCAGATTTTCCCAACTCCAAGTCCATCCACTGCATGATCTAGCTGCCTGCTGCTTTCTCCTCTATATCTAGTCTGTATTTTATCTCACAGATACTTTGTCTTCTCCATAAGAATGTAAGTGCCTTGAGGGTAGGGACCATTTTTTACTTTTTGATTGTATTCCTAGTGGTTAACACAGCATTTGGCACCTAGTCAGTACTTAATCAGGGATTCTTGACTGATATAAAATGACCAAATGGGATTTTCCATGTTATTCCAAAGAAAATTTGGTATTAGAATAAACAATATAGTAAAGATGCACAAAATATAAACTTTAAAATGCTTTGATTATTTCAACATATTTGGAAAATACTTTCACTAAAATAATCTATTTATGATTTTTGGGAATAAACCTTGAAGCATAGAATATTTCCTTACCTGATGAATCAATACATATTACTTGAGTGCTTACTGGGTACCGGGCATAGTGCTTAATACAAAAAGCATGCCTCAGGAGCTAAGAGCTAACATTTGCAGCAGGAAAATAAGAGAAGCCTTTCCACTTAAGACCAGTGCAAAGCTGGGTGATTGCCTTTTACAAGTTTGATTTAATGGAGCATTAGAAATACTCACTATAGCAACAAGAATGGAAAAAGAAGTGAAAGGACCAGTCATTGTTAACGATGAGGTTAAAATGTCTCAATTTGCAGATAGTTTGATTGTGTGCCTAAAATACCCAAGATGCTCAATAAAACAAATTAATTGAGATGATGAATGGTCATTTACAAGATTAAAAATCATGAGCATTTTTATATGCCACTGGAAGGGAAGAAGTCATAGAAATACAATCTACAATTAAAACAAGAAAGCATTCAAAATACTTAAAGGCTCTTATAAATAAAGCGTCAAAGCCACCCTCCACCCTGCCCCTCCCCGGGGACTGAAGAAATAGAGTGCTGCCTCCCAGACATGGTTAGGATGATACAGTAATGCTAATATTCCCAAAATTATTTCATCAATTTAATACCATACCAGTCAATTTCAATAACTAAGATTCCGTCAAAATGGTGCTAATTAGTTTTAATTTATACTTCTACTCTTTTCTCATCAAGAGCTTGTTCAAATGGGTTAGGTTAGAACTCTGATTACAAACCTTCAATTTTTAAAAATCATTTCTCTCAATTTGTGTTGATTTTGATGTTGTTCTGACAGAGATATGTCTGATGGAGATGATTCTGAAATGCTTCTACTCCTCTACTAGGGATTTATCATTTCTTCTCTATGCATCAGTTCCACTTTTTTTGGGGTGGGGGAGGATGAGGGAGGGAAGATAATCATGGTTAAATGAGTCAGCCAGGGTCACATAATAAGTGCCAAGTGTCTGAGGTCAAATTTGAATTCAGGTCCTCCTGACTCCAGGGCTGGTAGTCTGTCCACTGTACCACCTAGCTGCCCCTCAGCTTCACATTTTGCGTGTAAATCTTCCAGCAGGGCTCTTTATATCCAGGCAAATGTGTGTTTGAAAACAAAATCTATAGGCTGAGCTCATTAATGAATAAGGACTCAAAACTACTAAATAAAATATCAGCAGCATTTAAATACTACCTTCTGCAGGAGCTGCCTTCCAGGTTTTTCAGCTGCTAATAGATTACTTGCCATATCAACCAACAAGCATTTATTAAGCCATTGCTGAATGTCAGGCATTCTGCTAAACAGAGATAGATACAAAGAATGGCCAGAACTTAATCTCTCCGTTTCCTTGAATGAATGAAGTTTTCCTATTGTGAGGTTTCTAAAGGATCTATTTGGATCTAGGCTCTTTCATTTCTAGACAGCAAGCTGTATTTTCTAATATATTTATCCCTCTTTCCTGGCGCTCAGCTTTGCATTATAGTTACTGAGTATTCGACTATATACTGCTCTAACTTGGGAGTTTTAATTAATTTCTTGCAAAATTTAATTCCTTATTTTCTATGATAGGTTTTAATACATAAGCTGCAATTATCTTCCTAGTATTATATTGGTTTGTGTACATTATGAACAGAGGATTATAGAGCTTATAGACACAAAACTGGAAGGAATCTTAGAGGTCATTGAGTCCAGTCTCCTCATTTTGGGGATGAGAAAGCAGGCCTAGAAAGGCTAAGTGAAATGCATAGGGTCAAATAGCCCTCAAGGGTCTGAATCTTGGATTGGAATCTACACTCCAAGTTCAGTATCCTATCCACTGAATCATGTCCTGTGATATGGTGTTTCTCCAATTCCAAATTCCCTACTCAGGTGGTGTCTTTAAGTACCTATGAGCCACTTTACCACTTAGCTGGGGCAGCGAGGTGGCACCATGGATAGAGCACTGGACCTGGAGTCACGAAGACTTGAGTTAAAATTCAACCTCAGACATTTCTTACCTGTGTGACCCTGGACAAGTCACTTACCCTGGTTAGCCTCAGTTTCCTCATCTGGAAAATGAGCTAGAGAAGGAAATGGCAAAACACTACAGTATCTTTGCCAAGAAAACCCCAAATGGGGTCAGAAACTGTCAGACATGACTGAAATGACCAAACGAGATCACTATCATTTAGTTCCAACTTCCTTGTCTTTAGGTTTCATTTATAGGGGAAATGTCAATATTGGTACTTTAGTTCTTTCAGTATGTTGACTCAAGGGTCATTGAGCTAGGACCTCACGTTTATGGGGGAAAGTTTATAGGTGGTCTAAAAGTTATCTTTATGACCTTCTATCTTTCTTTCTGTTATTTTGCCACCATCAGTACAGATGTATACTGGGTGCAGACCTCTTAATCATTTCTAGACTATGGAAATATTCTTCTGGTTGGGCTCTGTGCCTTAAGTTTTTCCTCACTGAAAACCATCCTTAACTCAGCAGCCAGAATGATCTTCTGACCGTGTTGTTGTTGTTGCTGTTGTTGTTTAGCCATTTCAGTTGTGTCTGACTCTTTGTGGCCCCATGTAGGGGTTTCTTGGCAAAGCTACTGGAGTGGTTCACCATTTCCTTCTCCACTTTCTGACCATGTCAATGTCCTACTCTATAAATTCCAGTTGTTCCCTATTTGATTAATTTGGATCAAATATAGAATCCTTTATTTGCCTTTTTAAGCCTTTCAAAACTGGTCCTTTTCTACCTTTCCAATATTTTTACCCTTTTCAAGATGTATTCTATGATGCAGAGACACTGACTGGCCTTTGTATTCTCCTGACACATAGCACTCCAGTTCCAGACTCCATGTGTTTTTACTGGTTATCCCTTGTGCCTGGAATTAAGTCCCTTCTTACCTTTACATCTTGTGCTAGCTGGCTTCCTTAAAGAATCATCTCAGATTCTACCTTCTGCAGGAGATCTCTGCCCAGCCCCCCCAACTTAGTGTCTTCTCTCTGAGATGATCTTCCATTTACCTTGTGCATATCTTATATGCGCATAATTGTTTGCATGATGTCTTCCCCATTAAAATGTAAGCTACTTGGAGGCAGAGAATTTGTTTCTGCCTCTCTGCCATTCCTAGCACTTAGCACTTGGGTTCTCCTTCTATGGGTTTGACTGTTCCTTCTCCGTCTTCATTGCTAGATCTTCGTTCAGTCATTGGCATCCCCCAAGGCTTTGTCCTGCGCCCTCTTCTCTTCACATTCTATACCTACTACTTCACCTAGTGATTTCATTGGCTCCCATAGATATGGTTATCGTTTCTATGCAGATGATCCTTCTACCAATTTGTCCATTCCTAAGTTTTTTTTCTGGCCAAATGTCTTGCATCTCCAACTCCCTGTTGAACATTTTGAATTGAACAACTCATACACATCTTAAGCTCAATATGTCAAAAACTGTACATGTTATCTTTCTCCTCCCTTTTTCTTATTTCTCTATTACTTTGGATGGAATCATCATCCTCTCAGTCACTCAGGTTTGCAATCTAAGTGTCATTTTAACTCATTACTGTTGCTCATGCTTCCTCATGTCCAATCAATTGTTACCTTGCCCTTTCTACTTTCATAACATCTTTGGTATAAATGCACCCTTCTCTCCTCAAACACTGCAACAACCTTGGTGCAGGCATTTGTTACTTCCTACCTGTACTACTTCAGTAGCTTACTGGTTGGTCTCCCTGTCTTAAATTGTTCCCCCACTCCATTGTATCCTCCATTCAGCTATTAAATTGATTTTCTTCTGACTAGAAAAATCTCTTCATCCTCTGTTTTCCATAAACTCCAGTAGCTCCCCATTACTTCCAGGATCAAATACAAAATTCTCTGGCTTTTATAGTACATTATAATCTGTCCACTTCCTACCTTTCCAGCTTTCTTTCATGTCATTCACTTCAAGCTCACAACTGATCAACAGCACTGGCCTCTTCGCTGTTCTTCACCAAGACACTCCATTTTTGACACCTGAAATTTTTAAAGAACATCACCCATGCCTGAATTTTTCTCCCTTGTTTCCTTCACCTTTTGAGTTCCCTTTGTTGGTGAGTCATTTTTTTCAGTGGTGTCCAACTCTTCATGACCTTATGTGGAGTCTTCTTTGACAAAGACATTGCAGTGGTTTGCCATTCCCTTCTTCAGTTCATTTTACAGATAAGGAAACAGAGGCAAACAGGGTGAAATGACTTGCCCAGAGTCACACAAGTGTCTGAGGATGGATTTGAACTCATAAAGAGAAGTCTTCCCAAATTCAGGCCTGGCACCACATACAGAGGTTCCCTGATGCTTCCCTCAAGTCCAGCTAAAATCCCACCTTCTACAAGCAGCCTTTCTCAGGCCCTCTTCATGTGAGCTGCTTCCCCCTGTTCATTATCTCCAATTTATCATAAGTATATATACATATATATGTGTGTGTGTATACACACATACATATATATTCATATATATATATATACACACAACATATATACACATATATACGTATGATATATGCATATATATAATATCTACCTCTATCTTTATATCTATATCTTATTTGTACAGAGTTATTTTCATCTTGTTTCCCACATTAGACTATGAGTTCCATGAGGAAAGGAACTGCTTTTCCCCCTTCTTTGTATCTTCTGCACTTAGCGCAGTGCCTGGCACATAATATGTCCTTAATAAATGCATGCTTCCTTCTTTCTTTCTTGCCTTCCTTCCTTCCTTCCTTCTTGATATGATAACTTGGCTTGTTGATTTCTGACTTAAAGGTGTTGAAGGGGGATCATCCTTAGCACAAGTTACTAATCTTACATTTTCCTTTGTCTCATGGGTTGTCATGACTAAAGAATTGATCCTCTAGTGTCAAGTTTATGGACAATGTGCCACTTCATAATTACCTAGGCTGGTTCTCTGGAAGAAGATCTAGCATATATCTGAGACAATACTGCCATTCCAGCAAGATTAGACCTGGCAGAACTTAGTTTTAGTGACATGATCTTATTTCAGTGACCTAGTGTCACCCCCATGCCAGGTGTTGCTATCAAGGGCACCCTTGATGAAAATGTGAGATAGAATGTCAGGCTCTCACAAGTAATATTCTCCAGCAGATTCTGTCTTTGCGGGCACACAATTGACTGCAACATGGGGAGAATACAAGATGCCTCTGTGTCTATTATTTGTTGAATATAAGACATGCAATTGATTCAGTAGGGCAAAATGTAGCCTCAAAGACTCTCCTCTGACAAGGTGTCTCTCATGAATATGTTAAGACCATAAAATATTACTTGATAGATGCAACAATGGAAATCATTTTGTTTGACAGTCCTGTGATTATTCATATCAAACAAGGCATAAAACAGAGATGTATGCTCAGCAAAGGGGTTTGCCACTGTCATCTAGGATATCTCAATGTGGTAGTATAAAAAAGGTTTACATATGGAAGAAATTGAAAAAAATGTCGACTACAAAATGGAGGAATATAAAAATAAAAAGTTTGTGTGACAAAACCATTTAATCAAGGCAAAAAGAATAGTATGAGATTGGGGAAAATGCTGCAAGTGTATGTAATGAAAGTACTTGTTATGTAGAATTTGTAGCAGACTCCTAAAAATATCTGAGTAATAACCATTACACATTAGATGAATAATTAAAAACACTAATAGACAACTTTTGAAATGAGAAAACAAATTGTAAATAAGAAATGAAAAATGTTTAGTTGCTGCCAAATAGCTTAATTTTCCAAGAATTGAAAATTTAAAAAACTTTGAAGTGTGTACCTTATGCCCACCAATTTGGCCAATATAGTTAAAATGACAAACTTCTGTGTTGGCAGGATTGCAGAAAATTGGACACTTAATTATGCTGTTGGTAGAGCTGTGTATTAGCACAGTCATTTTGGACAGCAGCTTGGAAATCTATATACAGTGAGTTATAAGACTAAGAATACCTTCTGACCTCGCTTCTAGGATTATCCCTTAATGATGTTATTAGAAGCAAAAAATAACCTACATGTACAAAAAAAATCAAAGCTGCTTCAGTGGTAATAGGATAAAAGACTGAAAAATAGCTATTTGTTCAATAATTGAAGGATGGTAAAACCATGTAATGAAATATTATTGACCTATTAAAAGGTTGGACTGGCTGTCCTCCGAGGTCCCTTCAGGTATAGGCTTATGATCCCATTAAAAATGATGGACTTGTGGAATATAACAAATAATAAAAATGAATATGAAATTATATAAAGCAAAGGAGCAAAATCTGAAGAACAGTTGTGAGACATTGGCTAAATAAAACAATCCCAACCAAAACAACATTGGTACATATGTGAAAAAGTAATTTGAAGGGGCAACAGAGGGAAATAAGCATTAGAGGTAGTTTGAAGCCTAAGAGAAATTCACTAACAAAAACCAAAATGGGCTGGTCACATAGCAAGAACAAGAAAACTGTAGGTTCTGTGGTATTCCTGAAATGTCTAGAAAGCATGAGGATACCACCAAGCCCAGGATTCCCTGTGATAAACTCATATGAGGCCATGGATAAGATTTCCATAGGATGGGCAGGCATGTTTGAGGTGTTATTCATATCATTAGGAGGACTACCCACAATAATGATATTTAATATACATTGGAGTATTGGGGTTTTTCTTAGCTAAAATTTACATCATATTAAATTTTATAAGCCATTAGTATAGAGTTTCAGTCCTTATTTGAATATATTGTGATTTTTATCTAGTTAACAATTTAGAAAATGAGTACCTTGGAAAGTTTTGACTGAGACTTCTGCTGCAGGTTTCTCTGTTAATAAAGGAGTAGGTAGTATTTTTTTTTCTTATGTTGCTGACAATGTAATCCTTCTGAAGCCAATGTAGGCAACTAAAACAATTACTGCCCTGGATCTGACTTTCATCAATCAGATGATATCATTTGTTGAAGTGGAAATGATAGAAAATGTAGGTAGCTGTGACCATTCTTTCTTAGAGTTAGTGATAATTATGGAAAACAATACCAGGCATTGCCTTTCATGTACCCTAGGAATTAAGAGAGCTGATTTCAAATGGTATGGAGATGTGATAGCTAGAAATTAATTTCCTAAGACTTTTAAAAGAATGTCTATTCAAGAAGGATAAGATGCTTTCAAGAACACAATTTCTGATGTGACTTTACAAGAATCTCTTGGACAAATACAGATTTTAAAATCCATTTAGAAGACATATAAACAAGATGAGCTGGAGAAGGAAATGGTAAACCACTCTAGTATCTTTGCCAAGAATACCCCAATGGGGTCATGAAGGGTTGGGCATGAGTGAAATGACTGAACAACAGCAACAAATAAGGTCAAGTAATTAGGGGCAAATAAAAAAAAAATCTTATAAGACCTGTCTACCAGAATAGTTCCAGAAAGACTAAAGTCCAGTATGACCTGAAACTTGAAATAAATGCTAGAGACATCAAAACATGTATTGGCAAACCAAATGCAAAGGATATCAGAATCAGTTCAGATGAATCCTCTCATGGATGGAGGAAGTAATTGAAAGAGAAGAGAAGAGAAGAGAAGAGAAGAGAAGAGAAGACAGAGGAGAAGGGAGGAGAAGGGAAGGAAGGGGAAGGGAGAGGTGAGGGTCTGGTTTCTTCAGCAATATCTCAGTTCCTTAACACCAATTACTCATTCAATAATGCTTACTATACACCAGGCACTAAATGAAGTGCTGAGGCAAAAGAAAGGCAAAACACACACACACACACACACACACACACAGACACACACAGAGACACACACACACACACACACACACACACACACACCCCAAAACAATCCCTACCTTAAAGAAGCTCCCAGTCTAATGGGGCAGACAACAAGCAAGCAGGGTATTTCCATGCCAAATTGGAAATAATCTCAGAGGGAAGACATTAAGATTAAGGATTGGTAAAGACTACTATAAAGATGGAGGATGATAAAAAGTGAAGAGTCAAGGATGATACCTTGGATTGCAAGCCTGGGTGGCTGGAAGGATTTTGATTCCCTCAAGAGTAACAGGGAAATAGGAAGATGGTAGGAAGAGAGAAGGTGGGTAAAGGAAGGCAAAAGTCCTATCTCCAAGATGGTCCATGTGAGAAGATAGATGTACCCTGGAAGAACTGGAAACCTCCCAATCCCAGAAGCGAGGCAGAAAAATCTTCCTCATTGGCTAGTCTACTTAGCCCTTAACAGGGCAGGTTATACAGGAAAGATCACAGAATGAATCAATATAATGGAACTGATGGGTAGAGGAAAGAAGAGAAAATTATCCAATTCCCATTTTGTTTCTGTTTTCTCTGCCAAGGAGAATAATCTTCAAATTAGGAGAAAAAATTAACACAAGATTGAAATAAATACATATGAAGAGGGAGTATGAGATAGTATGGGCTCCTTAAGGGTAAATAATTTTGTTTTTCTTTTTGTCTCCTCAGTCCCTGGCACAGTGCCTGACACAGAGTAAGTGCTTAATAAATGTGTGTTGATTGAAAAGGAATCACTTGGCTGCCCTCAATGAGCACAAATTACCACAGCCAGATGAACTATGCCATAGACTTCTAAAATAACTTGCTGGAAAAATGATTATATGTGGTTGTTGTTGTTTCTATGAAGTATATTCTATGAAGTATACAGTGTCACACTATGACACAAGAAACTTTGTCTGGACAATTGATCTTCATATTTTTAAAATAATTAAAAACACGAAGGAAAAAGAATACTTGTCACAACAGTATAGAGAAAGAATTTTTAAATTTAATCCACTAAGCACACATAAGAAGTCACTAGGATAATATTTATTTGTTTGATAATATAAGAATAAAAGGATTTTAAACAATAAAAATTGGAATCTTCAAAATTAAAACCAATTAAATTAATTTGGAAAATATAATTGTATAGAGTATTACAAATATATCTTTGACAGATAGAACCTATAAAGAACAGACATGTTTTTTAGAACTAATGGTTTAGGCTCCCTTGTGGAACATTGACCAATGGATGGACCTGAACAAACAATTTCAAAGGAGAAAAACCAAACTAATTTCCATGAAAGAGTGCTTAAATTCCATTATAATAAGATAAATTCAAATCAGAACAGACTTTTATCTACTGGAATCACAAAATAGGGAAAATCATATAATCCAATTTTGGCAGAACTGTTGGAGAGAAAATAAAGCATTTCAAATGGTTGATCTGTTGCAAACTTATTGAAGGGCAATATGACACTAGTCAATGAGGCACAAGGGTCATTGTCCCTTCTAGTCTAGTGGCTCCCTTGCTAGGATCCTCTACTGAAATGTCAGCAAAAGGAAAGAAGGACCTGGCTGTATAAAATATTCATAGCTGATCTACTTGATACAAAACAAAGTTGGAAAAAGCCTGTACATCCCCAAATTGGAAATTGACTGAATAAAGTTTGACTTATTGATGTAATTAAATATTATGAAACCATACAAAGTAGAAATATAAGACAGATCAAGAAATATGGAAAGATTTCTATGTTGTGATGCAGAATGATGGAGTACTGCTACAGAGGAGGATATAGAGAAGAAGGGGGAGGAGGAAAGTCATTACTTCATATATTCAACATAATATATGATCTTTTTATGCCAAAATATGCTTTGTATTCATCATTTTTGGTATCTTAATACAATGTCATATTTTTGTGTAGAGAAGTAGCCTAGCATAGTAGGAAGAGAACTGAATTCAGAGTATCCAGGAAGCCCTGGGTTCAAATTCTGCCTTTAACATATATTGGTGGCATGACCCCAGGCAAGTCGCTTGCCTCTCAGTGCCTGAATTGGCTCATTAAGATTTAAGCAATGGAGTAGGATTACTTTGATGGGAGAAGTCTACTCACTGGGAATGCGCCTTAATAATGAATGCAAAAGTCTGAAAAATCTTTGTGTGTGTCTGTCTACATCTTTCTGTCTCCCTCTCCTCTTTCTCTTTCTGCCCCTTTCTCATCACACACACACACACACACACACACACACACACACACACACACACACGTTATAATCTAGTTAGTTATTTTCAATAACTGTAAATATACCTTTTTCCTATTTTTGGTTGGAGAGTGACTATTCTCCCTAGAAGAGGAGAAGGGAAAGTAGGGTGAAATGTGCTCTCACTTTAGACAGGTCTGGAAGGGGCCAACAGAAAAAAAAAATGCATTTCCTTTGCTCATAATTCATTTGTTTCAGTCTTGTTAAAGATAAAGATTTAGAAGTAAGATGTTACTTGTTGTTTTGTATGTTTGTATGATTATTTTTGTTTATGTTGCTGAATATATATATGTATATATATATATACACATATATATAAATATATTTTTAAATTCCCTCCATATTTCCTGCTGTAATTGCTAGTGATCTTTGAAAAATTGTATTAAGCAGGGAAAGTAGTGTAGTGCTGGAGATGGGCAAATATTTTCCTGGTTTTTTTTTCAGTAATAGGTAGAGAGTTGAATAGTCCAAGTTATATTTTTAGCTGACCTATGGTGAAAATAATTGAATTGATTGTTATTATGTGGGTTGTGAGACTTTAGAAAGGGAACAGGTGAGCAATATGGGCCAGGATGAGCTCCTAAAAAACAGATGATGTCTGAGCAGTCTTATTTTCCTTTTTGGCAGGCTTGTAGCATTATTATAAGGTTAAGTTGAGAGAAAGCTAGTCTTCAGGTTGGGAATTCAGGCATAATTTAATGGATAAGCATTTACCAAGCACCTAACTTACTACATGTCATCTACTGTGGTGTGTACTGAACCTAGGTCCAAGTCTCCCCTTTAACACAGAGGGGTCTCTTATCCTCTTAGTGTCCAAGATAATTCTCTAAGACTGCCAGTTACAAAATAGGAAGCAGCCTGCATTATTGAAGGGAATTTCCTCACCAAGAATTATCCACACCAATGAATTCAAAAATTCAGAACCAAGATCAAGAAAATGGTGTGATCATTATTTATGTGGATTTCAGTAAGACATTTGACGAAATCACTTAAGATACCCTTGTGGACATAAGGTAGAGATGAGAATCTAGTGATAATGTTTAGATAGTGTGGTGGAAGCAACATCTACTTAAATCCTTGCTGTGAAGTCTAGGCTAGATATTTTCCTCCTAAAAGGTAATGAAACCTCAAGACATAATTGATTTAGGTATGTAAGACTCAAACCACTGTTCCTTCCTGGTTATATAAGTAAAAATAAAAATCTCTCAAGCTTGGTCCACAGTTCTTTCCAGCTGTGTCACCATAAGTAAATACAGAGGTGGGAGAGTTATGCCAAACTGAATCTATGTTGTATCCTTGTGGGATGTCCTTTCACTATGGTTGTTAGGTAAATCTCGTTTCCTTGAGGTTAGATGATCTGTGGGTATCTCATTTTATTCCAGTCCCAAACTTGAAGCACTGGTTTGACCTGAATCAGTCTTGGTCCTAAATAGATAGGTCCCAATTTGATTATCTAACTGGACTTAAAGGATGTAGATTTATGTGAAGATGGAGACAAGTGTTGAAAGGAGTACTTCAGGGATCTGCTCATGGCTCTGTTCTTCTTAATATTTTAATCAGTTATTTGGATGAAAGCACAGTTCCCTTTCTTATCAAGTTATGGACAACACAAAGTTGAGAAAGACAAATTAATGAGTTCTAAAATCAAATTTGGGGAAATTCATAATAGTATGGGATGGTTAGCTGAAACTAAGAATTTTGAATTTGTTGATTAAACTGTGTCATTTTATACTTCAGTTGGGAAAATCAGTAGCACAATTATAGAAAAACCCAGTTATGTCAGATGCATACCTTAGAGTTTTTTGAGAGCAGATGTGAAAAAGTTCAGACAAAAGACAAAATGGACTACACTCATGGATTACAATGACACAGGAGAAATTACTATGTGTTCTCTTAAAAAGGAAGTTCTGACAATGAGAGCACCCCTGACACTAGCTGTATGACCCTGGGCAAATGACCTTGAACCTGTTTCCTCAACTGCAAAATGGGCATAATAATACCTATAAAACCCATTTCATAAGATCACCATGAAGCTCAAGTTAGACTGTAATTGCTTTCTAAATCTTAAAGTATTTGGGTTCATATCATTTATTAATAATTTTGAAGTAAACTTTTCGATTTGATATAATAAAAATCATCCATTTTGCATTTTATAACATTCTCTATCTCTTGTTTGGTCATAAATTCGTCTGTTCTCCATAAATCTGACAGATAAACTATTCCTTTGTCCCCTAATTTGTTTATAATATCAGCCTTTATATCTAAATCATGTACCCATTTGGACTTTATTTTGGTAAATGGTATCAGATGTTGGTCTATGCCCAGCTTCTGCCATACTATTTTCCAGTTTTTCCAGCAGTTTTTCTTATCCCAGAATCTGGAGTCTTTGGGTTTATCAAAAAGTAGATTGCTAGACTCATTGACTACTGTGTCTTGTGTACCTAACCTATTCCTGATCTATCCCACTATTTCTTAGCCAGTACCAAGTGGTTTTGATGATTGCTGCTTTATAATACAATTCAAGATCTGATATGATTAGGCTGCCTAGCATTTCTTTTCATTAATTCCCTTGACATTCCTGACCTTTTGTTCTTTCAGATGAATTTTGATATTATTTTTTCTAACTCTATAAAATAATTTTTTGGTTGTTTGAAGGTTGGATTTCTAATAGGGAGACATATCACATGTAGGGAAGTGGTATCCAAGGAAGACTATTTTTGTTTGGAAAGTCACAGGGATGGTTAATGGAATAGATGGATACCCTTTCTAAAAGTAATGGTGGTATTGATTTGATTATGACCCTGGAGCTGAAAAACTAAGTGAAAGGATGGAGGAAAAGGGTGTGCACATGGCAGGGGAGTGACTGATGAGTAGGTGGCCAGGAGAAAAGGAGAGCATGACTGGAGATGGACTAGATAATGGGGGCCACCTGAAGCATTCATTTTCCAAGCAAGATCATGCATAAGAAACAATTCAGTATCACTGGATTTCAGAGCATATGGAGGGAAATAAGGCATGAGAAAACTGGAAATGTGGCAGGGAGTCAGGTTTTGAATGGCTTTATGCTAGAGGACTTTGTGTTTGATTCTACAAGTCAGGGAGTCACTAGACTTTATTGAATGGGGGGGCACATCAATCATTTTATCTCTCTGAGCCTGAGTTTTCTCATCTGTAAAAAAATGGAGCCTCGAAGATCATTTCTACCTCTAAATCTCTGGTTCTATGATATATACCTTCCTGAACATGGACTATTAAAAGGGCCAATGACTCAGAACCTCATCATTTCTGAATCACAAACACTGGACTTATGGTATGAAGGGCTCGTTGCTCCTCAGGATACAACTCTAATCTTATATCAGTCATAGTCTCCATTCTGGAGGAATACAGGAAATATTCTTCTCCCATTTACTCTTCCCCATTTCTGCAGACATTCACTCTCTCAGTGAAAGAACCCAGGAAATAAATCACCTTACAGCATTGGCTAACAATACCATTAGACCATATCGTTCTTGAGGGGAAGGATTTTTGCCTGCATGCATGTTGAACAATTTATCAGAAGCGGTTAGAATGAAATCTGCCTACTCTGGTCTTGCCTTTACTTATAGTGGAGCAGTTAAGAAACAGCCACCATAGTTGGTAAGTTTCTGTCTTCTGTTTCTTCTAGTATTTCCACCAACCTCTACAGAGAAAATTTGGGCAGGTGCCATCATCCTGTGGGATAAAAAGATTAGTTTGGTAATGTGCAGTCTAAGGTTGTGGAAAGTCCGTTGTGACCAGAGGCCAAATTGGGGAGTAAGGTAAGTCTGTCCTCTGGGAGACCTACCCCAGGGCCATCACTGGAAATCCTGGCACTTGGTACAATGATGCTGAGGCAGACAGTCTATGATACATGAGGAAGAGATATGTGAAAAAGGGGGCAGTCTCCTTGCTCACTATAAAACATTAGTCATGGCTTGACATGAAGAACTTACACGGTAAGCAAGCTTAGCAAATTTGCTTTCATAAGTTTTACCAAAGGACATGTGGAGATATGTTAGCAGTCTTTCCATGGACCTAAACATCAATCATTTGCTCTTATGTGGTCTCCTCCTCCAGTTTGTCCCCAATCCCAAGGATGTGCCAGTCATCCCTGAGAGTCTGTCTATACAGCACTGGGCTGCTAATAGAACTATGGGACTCACCTCTTTTGAGAGAAGGTGGCTTAAATAGGGTCCTTATATTAGGAGGAAGTACTTTGTAAATCTTAAAGTGACACATAGTTGGAAGTTTTTATAATCTTAAAGCTTCAGAGCAATCCCCTGGTTCCTTCCAGTTGGCCAAAGATTGACAAAGGTAAATAGATCTTTTTAAGGTGTCCTCCTTCTTCTGTGAACACATAGATGACATATGTGTCCCATAGAGTTTGATAGTATTGCACAAGAAGATACATGATACATTGGAAAAAGCCTTGACTCTAGAATCAGAGACCCTGAGTTCAAGACCCATAATTAAAGCTTGCCATATGACCTTGATCAAGTCACTTCACCTCCAAGGCTTCAATTTTTTTTTTCTGTAAAATGAGAGAATTTGAGTCTTGAGATCACTTCCACTGCTAAATATATGATGCTAAGAGCTTGATCCTATGATACTAAGTGGATTTCAGCCCAAATGCACAGGATTCTTCATGGAAAAACTCTCACACAAGAAAACAGAGAGGAGTGCTATGAAACACTAAACACAAAGCCAATCCTGAAGTCAGATGTTTCACTAAATAATAACCGATCCTGTCAATGTGGGTTAATCAGACAAATGGACAAAACACATCCCTAGTGTCAAGCCTGTCCACCATTGGTCCTTCTAGGCTATTGTCTCTATGGTGGGGGGGGGGGGGAGAAGCAGAGGATGACCTATTCCAGCTACATGGGTACAATTATTTCTTTTTCCTATCCTTGGAAGCCATTGTTTTCACGGACAGATGATAGATATAGATAGATAGATAGATAGATAGATAGATAGATAGATAGATTGATGGATAGATTGATGGATAGAGATAGGTATATAATAGATAGACAGACAGACAGAAAGGCAGACAGACATATAGTGATGTAAAGGAAGCCTTCATTAAATGCATTCCATGAATGAATCAAGTGTTAAATACCCAAAAACATAATTATAAAGGGAAAAATCTGTAAAGAATAACTAGAAGGGTGGGGTTTTCATGCCCAGTAGCATGGTTTGAGGACTAGAGAGAAGAGATGTAGAGACCTGGACCCTATCAAGATGCAACCAAAACTGACCTAACAGATCCAAGGAGCTGAGGGCTGGAGTCCAGGCTCTCTATGGGAAGGAAACAGAAGTGAGAGTCCCAGCAGGGGTGGTAATTGTCTGGCAGGTAAAAAGGGACATGTGCTTATCGTTTGTCAAAGGCAAACAAAACAACTTCATGAAACTTCCTCAGTTCTCTTAGAATCTTTCACCTTCCATATCTCCAAGAACTAAAGCAAAAGGGGTACTTCACTATGTCCTGAGCAGGGGATCAAAAGCGTCAGTCATGAAATATTTCCTGAGGAAAAACGTTTTTCCACCTGAAAAATCTTTTTAGGCTATACATGTATCATCATACTAAACATATTTCCACATTAGTCATGTTATGAAAGAAGAATCAGAACAAAAGGGGAGAATAACAAGAAAGAAAACAGCAACAACAGAAGGAGAAAACAGTCTGCTCGGATCTGCATCCAGACTTCTTAGTTTTTCTCTGGATGTGGAGAGCAGTTTCCATCATGAGTTTTTTGGAATTGTCTTAGATCATTGTATTGTTGAGAAGAGTTAAGTCTATCAAAGCTGATCATTGTATAATGCTGCTGTTACTGTGTACAATGTTCTCCTGGTTCAATTCACTCCACTCAGCATCAGTTCATATAAGTCTTTCTAGGTTTTTCTGAAATTTGTCTGCTTATCATTGCTTATGGCACAATAGTAATCCATTGCATTCATATACCACAACTTGTTCAGTCATTCCCCAGTTGATGGGAATATATATCCTCAATTTCCAATTCTTAGCCACCACAAAAAGAGCTGTTACAAATATTTTTATACATGTGGGCCCTTTTCTCTTTTTTATGATCTCTTTGGGATACAGACCTAATAGTGGTATTGCTGGTTCAAAGGGTATGCATATTTTATAGCCCTTTGGACATAGTTCCAGAATGGATCAATGAGGGAAAAGTTTAAGGTGTCAACTCAAGACATGGATCACTTCACCCACTACTCTGCATGAGGAGACAATTAGTATACAATATATGGTTTGGATTTCCAAGGTCACCTATTCCAGATCAAATAATAAGCATTTGTTAGTCACTTACTCTATCCTGGTGGTGGTGAGGCAAAGAATGTTGGGGCAGGGGCTGAGAAAAAAAAAGTATGAAACAATCCCTATCGAGGATCTTAGAGTCCAAAGGGAAGGGAAAGATTGGCCTGTGAAATGATTTAGTGTTAAACTATATGTCACAGATTATATATGTTATAGGAGATCAGAAAGGGAGTGATGTTTCTTGGGATAATAAGAGGGGGGTACACATTCGGTACCCTAATGTTGGCCAAGCCTTTTTCCAGCATTATCTTACTGGAAGTTCATGACCTCCCTGCATATGACCTCCCATACTAATATTGACCCCATTTTCAGAACATTCTGAAACAAGTGAAGTGATTTGCCTATGGTCTCGCATGGCTAATAAGTTTCAAGGAGGATCTAAATTGTACATAATGCATCTAATACATATATATACACACACGTGTATATATACATATGTGTATATAGTTAGATATCAATATCTATCTATCTATCATCTGTCTGTATCTATATATCAATGTAGATGTACAAAGCAATTCCAGGTATTGAGGGAAATTCAAGGTGAATAGGCAATTGAGTCAATATTCTGAGCTAGAATGTTGTGTAAAGGGGTACAGCTTGAAGTTCAATTTGACAGGAATAGAGGATGCATGAAAGAGTTAAATATAAAATAATGCTGGAAAAAAAACCTGGAAAGATGTAAGTGAACTGATACAAAGTGAAGTGAGCAGAACCAGGAGAACATTGTGTACAGCAACATTGTACAATGATTAATTGTGAATGACTTAGTTATTCTCAGCAATGCAATAATCCAAGATAATTTCAAAGGACTCATGATGGAAGATACTATCCACCTCCAGGGAAAGAACTGATAGAGTCTGAGTACAGGTAGAAGCATAGTATTTTTCACTTTTTGTTTTTTTCGTGGTATTTTTTCCCTTTGGGTCTGTGTCTTCTTTTAGAACATGACTCATATGGTAATATGTTTTGCGTGATTGAACGTATATAACCTATAACCAATTGATTAACCCCCTCTTGGAGGGGAATAAGAGAGAAAATTTGGAACTCAAAATTATGAAAAACTAAATGATAAAAATTGTCTTTACATGTAACTGGGTGGGGAATAAAATATTTTTTTAAAAAGGAATAACACTGGAGAGACAGATGGGACTCATTGTGGAGAGCTTTAAATACTAAACTGATTACATATATATATGTATATAATATGTCTACATATGCACACACATACATACATACACACATATATATGTCCATACACATGCACATGTGTGTATAAATATATATATGTATATATGTGTGTTCTTTAGAGGCCATAAGGAGTCAATGAAAAGTTTTGAGAAAGAGAGTGAAATGGTGTGATGTGTTTGGGGAATATTCATTTTAATTTTGCAATTGGTTGAGGGATGGATTGTGGATCCATAATAGTATTTATATATCACTTTAAAGTTTGCTAAGTGCTTTATATATATTATCTCATTTGATCTTCACAATAACCCCAGGAGGTGGGTGCTATTATTATCCTCATTTTATAAACAGGGAAGCTGAGTCTGAAATAGTTTGTGACATAGCTATTAAAATGACTGAGGTAACATTTGAACTTAGGTCTTCCCAACTTCAAGTCAAGCTCTCTTTTCATGGTACAAACTAGATTCTAGAAAGGTCTAGAAGCAGAGAGACCAATTGATTGATTATTTCAAAGATCCAGGTGAGATGACAAAGACTTGAAGGAAGATAGAGGTTGTCCTAGTGGAGATAAAAGGACAGATGGAAGCAAAGTTGTGAGGACAGAATCAACAAAACCAAGCAAATATTGGAAAAGTCATCTGGAGGTAGTGGTTAGCAGGGAGAGGGAGCAGTCAAGGATTGCTTCAACCTTCTCAACCATGATTACTGCAAAGATGGTGATGTGTTCAGAAGAAACAGGAAGCTTGGGAGAGGGATAAGTTTGGGAGGAAATAAGAGTGACTTTGGTCATATTGTGTTTAGCTGTGTCTATGGGACAGAAAGGTTGGGGTATCTAGCAAGAAGTTGACATGGAAAGATGAAGCTTTAGTTGAAAAAAAATCCATGAATCCTTTGCATCAACGACTATAATTGAATCTCTGGAAGATGAGATTAAGAAGGCAATGTAGAGAAAAAAAAGAAAGAGGTCCCATTGAGAAGTCTTAGAATTATACAGATTTCCTCGGTGAAAGTGTGTCCATCCAGCAAAAATCAAAGAGTTGTCAGATACATAGGAAGAGAACCAAACAAAAATGTTCTGTAGATAGCTGAACTCTAAGCCTTATCTTTCACTAAGAATACAAAACTTTGTCCCTTGTTAAAGGAATTTGGGGTATCATGCAAGAGTGGTATCTGTGTGCATGGGTGTGCATGTGTGATAGGAGTGGTTTGGGAGCAAAGAGAGGGGGAAAAATGTCCCTTTGTTACTAAAATCATGCCATGTAGGTGACTTCCTTCCATCTATACAACAAATTCACCATATGTCCCTAAAGTCTGGACACATAGGAAATCTCATAAAATATGCATTTTTTCAAGAAATGAAATGAATTAATTTTCAACATTTTATTTAATTAGCATAAGTTTTAGCTATGACAATTTCATATGGAATAAAATCTTCCATTAGCCATTAGAAAGTATTTTCCATATTAATGAGATTAATTTAATTTAATCAATTAATTAGATTTCCTATGTGTCTCCTATGTCTTCCTATGAAATCTCATTTATGCTAATTAAATAAAATGTTGTTGAAAATTTCATTCATTTCATTTCTTGAAAATATGCATAGCTAATGAGATTTCCTATGTGTCCAGACTTTACGGACACCCTGTAGAGATAGCTTGGTGGGTTCAAGAAGATGGCTAGTGGAAAGGAGAGTAAATACATGCAGGAAAACATATAAGGAGAGTAAATACATGCAGGAAAATATATTGATATGAAGAGAAAGGCGGTAAAATATGAGTGGTAGGTGAACAGAAGAAAGACTCTTCTCAGTGGAATTGAATCGTGTCTTTCCACACCCCAGGTCTTGGGCAGACATCCTCTTCCCCTTAGAGTTCTGTTGCCACCTCATTGATTTCCTTTTGACAGAGAGATGAGGCCTCTGAGTTAGGGAAAAGTGGAATCCTGCTGTTTCCATGGAAATCAGCCATGACCATGATTCTTCTATTGAATTAATGGTTGGGCGCATCACATGTTTGCATTAGAGGGAATACAAATACGTCTCCTGTAAAGGCAGCCAGGCTTGTTTCCCTTTCCTCTGCCCCCCTGAATAAAAATATCTCTTTATAGTGCTGACCATGTGTCGCCTGCCTCAAGCACATCAGGGGGTGAGTTGGCTCACCAGGCAGCCATATCGACCTGATCCACCTATCCTATCTCTGAACATGAAAGTGGTGGCTAGAGCAATGGGGGTGGTAGTGACCACAAAGGAACTGGTCATTTTTTTTAATGTCAAACAGGGATCCTTGAGTGGTAGGGACTTTTAGATAAGTAAATACAATCATGTGACAGGATTTCTGGGTGATCTCGGCTAGCAATGTCTGGCCTAATTTTTTGAGGGTGGAGGGATGGGAGGAGAAACTGAACCTATCATGTCATTGGAATGAGGAAACTCCTTCTGCCAATGCTGATTATCACTTGATCTGAACCTTTAATCTCAGAGATTTTTCTGGTATCCTGAAAAGTTTCATGTTTCACCCAGAGCCAAAAAGCCAGGAGGTACTGGAGGAATGACATGAACCCTGAGGTTTGTTTTTGGCCACTATTTCAGGCCATCTCTTTCTGGAATATATAAAACAATCAGTTGATAAGTATTATTGACAAGTGCTTATTGAACTTTTGTTATGAGTAGGGCACTATGATTGAAGTCATAGATAAAGATGAAAGGGAAGCAGTTCCTGCCCTCAAGGAGCTTGCATTCTATTGGAGAAGACAAAAAATATATACATAAATGTAGTGAGGCTGAATGAACCTTTGGAGCCATCCCAGAGCATGTGCCCAGAGCTCTTTCTGATATCTTTGGGAACACCAAGGACACAGTGGCACTGTCTTACTTCATTGGCAATGGTGAACTTTCTAGTTGCTCCTGGTTTGGTTGTGAGGTGGTCCAATGCTGAAAGAACTTTTGAGGGGGTTTTAGAATGGTGTGATAGGCTCCATCCCAAATTTCACTATCCCATGACAGCAGAAAGGGGCTACTATTGCTGTTGTTGAGTCATTTTCAGTTATGTCCAACTCTTCATGACCCTACTTAGGGTTTTCTTGGCAAAGACACTGGAGTGGTTTGCCATTTCCTTCTCCAGCTTATTTTACAGAAGAGGAAACTGAGGCAACAGGGTTAAGTGACTTGCCTAGGGTCACACAGTTTGTCAGTATCTGAGACCAGATTTGAACTCAGAAAGATGAGTTTTTCTGACTCTATGCACAGCACTCTCCACTGTATCACCTACCTCTCCTAAGAAAGCAGTTAGGATACTTTATTTGATTAAAGAAGATACTTCTAATAGAGGCTGCCTTTGGCTGGATCTTCCCAATTTAACAAGATGCAACAACCATGGTCTTAACCAGACACACCTATGGCAGTCTCCTCTCCTCAGCTGACTTTGCGTCCCTTTTTTCTGTTTCCAATACTTTAGCACAATGTCTTGTACATAGTAAGCACCTAATAAGTGCTTGTTGACTAATGATAACAGATTTCTGTTATCAGCAGTGACAAGAAATGGCTATTAGCTTAGGTGAAATTGTAGCAGTAGTGACAGAAGCAAGTGATTGATGGCAAGGCATGAATTAGAAGGGAGAGAGAAAAAAACAGAGAGAGAGACAGGGAGAGAGAGACAGAGACAGAGAGGGAGACAGAGACAGAGACAGAGAGAGAGAGAGAGAGAGAGTCAGGGAGATTGGGAAGAGAGAAAGAGGAGGAAAAGAAAAGGGAGAGGCAACTGAAAGAAGAGAATGATCAATCAGGTTCAGAAACTGTAAAGTAGCCTCTGTCTTGGGAATCATGTGGCCATTCAGAGTATCAAATGAAGAGTTTCTGGTGTTTTTTTTTTTTACAGTTCCTAAAGGATGGAAGCCATTGGCAGTAGTTGCTAGGATTTGGGGTCATTGCTCTGCTGAGAGATTAGTGAGGACTGAGAGATGATTGATGATACCCCTTCTCTCCCCAGTCTCCAAGTTAGAGAAAAGACCTTGCCCCCCAAGTGAGTAACTTCTCTGAAGGTTATATCTCCTTCCTTCTTATGAGAAGAGAAGGGACCTAAGCAGAAAAGCTATCTATTCAACAGCCTGTACCCTTTCACACTTTTATGTCCCTACCTCACCTTCCCCTTGCATTTTTCATTCATATTTGTATAAAAAATTAGTGGTCATTAATGAGCTTCAGGAAATGGATCAGTCTGGGAAAAGTAGCAGATGTATCCAGGTACTACCAAGAGATATGTAATGTGAAGGTGAGTAATAATTGCTTCTCTCTGAAATCTCAGACCTTTTCAGTAACTGTGTTATTATTCATTAACAAGCTTGAAGCAGATTTATAGAAAATAACATAAAGATTAATAGAATAATAAACTTAAATGACAAAAATCCTCTTCATCTCCTTATCTCTCACTGACAGTCACAGCTTGTCATTTGGGAAACCTCAACCAAAGAAGACTGATCACTGGCCAGAAACCTCTTATTGTTTCAGATGCAGTACTCTCCCTCCATTCTGTTGTCATGAGGTAGGGGTTGGGGAACATGACCCTAGGACCATTCAAGGTCTATCATGTCGTTCTAAAGCTCTCAAAGTCCTTTTAGCATTGAAGCACCACATCACTGGGGACAGTCAGGAAGGTTTTCTCTTTTCTCCTTCTTTTTCATCCTTCCAAACTCAAACAATAGTTTTCCTGTTTCACATATTGAATTTCACACAGAAGAACATGTTCAAGCTTCATCAACAGATGTACAAAGATAATAGCCCTTACCTATAAGTTCTGCTGCTGGAGAAACTGAGGCCAGTGGATCTCTTGAGTTTGGGAATTCTAGGCTACTGTATGGTTAAAGCAGATCTAGTATCTTCCCAAAGTCTGGCATCAATATTGTGAGCCCCTGGGTGAAGAAGGCTCTTAAGCTGCCTGAAGAAAGGTGAACCAGCCCACATCAGACAAATGGAGTGGGTTAAATTTTCTGTGTGATCAATACTGGGATCAGGTCTGAGGGTAAACACTGCTAGTTTAGGTGCAATAGGGAGTCTTGGTCTTCCCAAAATCAAACAAATGAACAAAACAAACCCAAATGTCATTGTGGGAACTTTGACCCTTCATCTCCCCATACTCATGTGAAAGCTAGGGAATAACTTTCTCCTCTCTACTCCAGAAAAAGGAAAAACAACCAAAAATCTCTTCCTCTTCCTCCCTAGATACTGTATCTCCCTTATAAACCCATTGGTTTCCCTTGGTTTCAATTTTCAGACGTTTCCGGGAGAGCTCTGGGTATGTGCTCCCCAAATTGGCCTCTATAGGCTGATCCAGCCTCTCAACATTACTATATATAACTTGTAAATCAAAGAAATAGAAGGTAAGGGGAGGGCGCTAGCAGCTGAGGGAATTTGGAAAGATTTTATGTAGAAGGTGAGAAGAGTTGAGGTGAGGAGGGACAACATTCTGAGCATGTGGGACAGTCAGGGAATAATTCCTGAACTGAATGGAGATAGGACACTGAACCCACATCATTGTGGACTGGCACCAGGTTACTTGAGGGGGACAGTGAATGTGCAGGAAGATGACAGAAGAGAGGAGCCAGTATATGCTGCCTCATATTTCCCACTCATTCCAGATGTCAATGTCCCCAGGTCAGTTTGTCCTCTAAGGATATCGAAGAACCTGTGTCCTCTTCACTGTCTCCTTGGCAACATGCAGCCATGATGTCCATTTATGTAGATGCATTTTTTATATGTTTCCCAGCACTTCCCTACGTATGATGTAGGATTCTTTCATGGGACATTGGGCAGGGCTTGTCATCTCAGCAAAGTCAAACTTTTTTTCTGAAACATCCTTATTTGTACTTGGGAACACATGGAGCAAAACAGGTGGAATATGAGAGTGAAATTTTGTGCTAGACAGGAAAGGAAATGAATTCCGAAAGAATATCCTTATGCAAATATAGAATGTTGTTTTTTAAATCACTACTTACTTTTAGAATGGGGATTCTCAACCTTCATGCGTTTGCGTGTGTGTGTCTTGTGTGTGTGAGAGAGAGACAGACAGAGAATAAGAGAGAAAGAAGAGAAGAGAAGAGAAGAGAAGAGAAGAGAAGAGAAGAGAAGAGAAGAGAAGAGAAGAGAAGAGAAGAAAAGAGAAGAGAAGAGAAGAGAAGAGAAGAGAAGAGAAGAGAAGAGAAGAGAGAGAAAGAGCGACAGAGACCCCTTTGGCAGTCTAGTAAAACTTTCTCAGCATCATATGTTTAAAGGCATAAATAAAATACAGGGTGAGGCTAGGTGAGGTAGTGAATACTATCCTGGCCCTGGAGTAAGGAGGACCTGAGTTCAAATTCGGCCTCAGACACTTGACACAAAAAACTAGCTGTGTGATCTTGGACAAGTCTCTTAACCCCAATTGCCCTACCTTCCCCCCCTCCAAAAAAAGCAAAACAAACAAAACAAAAAAATTACAGAAGATTAAAGTGAACCCAGTTGTATTACAATACATGCAAAATTTACCATGCTGATTAATCAAGCCTGTGAGTGACCATTGAGCTTTCAGACTCGGTGAAAAACAGCGACTCAGTCTCACTATATGTATGTGACTATGTATATATGCGTGTGTGTATATGTATATAAATATATATATGTATATATATGCATGTGTGGTAATATCCATGTGTATAGATACACACAAATGTATGCTGGCTTATTTTTCAGTCGTGTCTGACTCTTCATGACCCCATTTGGAGTCCCCTTGGCAAAGATACTTGAGTGATTTGCCATTTCTTCTTCCAGCTCATTTTACAGATGAAGAAACAGGGTTCAGTGACTTGTCCAAGGTCACATAGCTAATAAATATCTGAGACCTGATTTGAACTCAGGAAGATGAGTCTTCCTGATTCCAGGCTTGGTGCCCTATCTACTGTGCCCCCAGCTGCCCACAAGTCTATGTATAAATTAACACAAATTCATAGACCCTAGGTTAAGAGTGTCTCTTAAACTTCTAAAATCTAGGAAGTCTGGTAAGATACTGAGTAGATTAACATCTTCCAAGTATTACTACCTCTTTGATTCTCAGTTAATTGCTGTGACATCAAGAGTGGAAAACTGGGCTATGACAAAGAGACTTGGGGAGGGGCCAACACCGGACCTTTGGAACTAGATCAAAGGGACAACTTCCTAGCAATGACAAGGAATGGCATCTCTGACCCTCAAATGGCCACACCTACTCCTGGTCCATCTTCCACACCATGGCCCAAATCATGTGCTCGCAGGTCTTACCAGGTCACTCTCCCAGAGAATTGGAGCACAGAAGCTTATTCTATAATTTTTACTTGTTGAGAAATAGATTTATTGACCTGTAATTGGAAGAAATGCAGATCAACTGGGGAGAAAATTCTCCTTTATTATTTCCCCTGAGTCTGGTCTAGCTCACTATGTGCTGGGCACTGTGCTAAAAGCTGCAATATAAATACATGCAGGTAATCTAGTCACTATCTTCAAGCAGTTTACATGCTAATAAGAGAAGATGACATATACGAGGAGTGATAAAGCCATTGAAAGAGGCTCCTATTTGCCACATGGTTAGCGAACTGGAACCAGTGATGGAGCATTTACATGTGCTCCAAAGTCCCTACAAGGGACTTCTGTTACATTACGCTATGCACCTCCCTGAGGTGGGCTCCCCAACCTCCTCCACAATAGTAAATGGCAGCAGAACTCTGGGCATGTTTGCAAGGACGGGGCTCAGTACATAGTTCCCTGGTACATTTGCAAGCTGGATCAATGGACAAATGTAAAATGAAGTAAAAAAAGCCCACCAGAGTGGAGAGAGAGGGAGAGGGAGAGAGAGAGAGAGGGAGAGCGAAAGAGAGACAGACAGAGAAAGAGGGGGGGAGGGAGGGAGAGAGAGAGATAGAGAGAGACAGACAGAGAGAGACAGAGAGAGATAGAAAGAGAGAGAAAGAGAGAGAGAGAGAGGGAGAGAGAGAGAGAGAGAGATGTCAGTAGTCTCTTATTGTTTCAAAGATAAAATCCAAATTCTTGAGTTTGATATTTAAGACATTCCATAACCAGGCTCTATTTTGCCTTACTAGCCTCCTCTCATCTTTTTTTTTTTCATACACTAAAACTTCCAGCTAAGTTGTTTTCCTGTTTTTATTCTCCCCCCCTGCCCAAACAATTCAATATTCACTTGCTGCCTTGATCATGTGGGCATCCTGTTCTCCATGCCTCAAAAGTACTGCCTCTACTTTCTCGCATCCCAGAATTCTCATCTTCTTTCAAAGTCTCAGTTCACACTCTCCTGCCTTGGGAAGGTCTCCCCACCACCAACCTCCTCTACACATAAATATATACTTTCATCTCCAGTTATTAGCAGTCTGTCTCAACTTAAATATTCCTAGCTGAATTCAACAAACATATGCAAGCACCATGTTACTAACTGAGAATACAAAAGCAAAAACAAAATGGACCTGCCCCCTAGACAGTTATATTCTATTGGAGAAGGCAACATGATATAGAAAAGGCATTATGAGATAGAGAGGGAATGAAGAGGGGAAAGGAGAAATTAGACAAAGTCCTCTGATTTTTAATGCATATTTGACTGAATTGCACCAATTACCTTGAGTTGGGGAGACAAGGATAGACATGTCATAGACCCCATAAAACAGAGTCTGTTGGGGGAAGGAAAAATACCAAAATAATTTCACTGTAAAGAGAAGGTACATGCAAAGGAGGGTTCTAGGCAGAGTGCTGTAGTAACAGTAGTAGTGGTACTAGTAATAGTAGAGGTAGCAGTAATAGTAACAGTGGTGGTAGTGCCAGGAGTGGTAGTGGCAGCAGCAGAAGCAGCAGTAGTAACAGGAGAAGCAGTGATAGTATCAGTAACATTGGGAGAGCAGTAACAGTAATAGTAGTAGTAACAATAGCAATACTCCTACTCCTACTCCTACTGATAATAATTAGTAACAACAGTAGTATTAATCACAGTATAAGCAGTAATAGTATTAATATATAGAACAGCAATTATGTAGTGCTTTAACGTGTTCAAAGCAGTTTACAGCCGCTGTCCAATTTTACGTTAATGACCGCCCTAAGAAAGCATATTCTTATTATCCCCCTTCGAGGCAGTCAGGTAGCACAGGAGACAGTGCGCTACAGTCAGGAAGATGAATTGAAATCCAGCCTCAGACACTCACTGGCTCGTAACTCTGGGCGAGTCCCCCAGCTGCTATCTGCCTCAGTTTTCCCAACTGTAAAATGGAGATCATAATAGCACCTACCTCACGGGGTCCTTGTGAGGACTGTACGTAACAATATTTTTGATAAACATTTACTCCCTTCCCTCCTTCTCATTTTGCAGTCGAGGACACCAAGGGCAACGATTTGCCCAGGGCTGAATACACATCTGAGGCAATGCTGGTAGTCAAGTCATCTCGCCTCTAGGTCCAGTGCGCCCTCCATGGTGCCACGCTACTTCCTAGCAGAGTGATTTGTCCAAGATCACACAGCCAGGATGGGTCACAGGAAGGATTTGTGCCTGGGTGCTCTGACTTCACTGAATCACACTGCTGCCTCCCTTGAGGAAAGTCACAAAGGACTCATAGAGGAGGTGGAGCTCTTTGGACACGCTGATGGCTAGCCCGAGATCGGGAGAAGGAAAAAGATGGGAAGGGGAGACAAGGTAAGAATGCTTCCGGAGACTCCTGACATACTGGATGCCCGCTTGCCCCACTGATCCCCAGAATGCAGTGCGGTGAAGGGAGGCTGTGAGTAGAGAGGTAGAGAGAGGGAGGGGCTTCAAGCAGATCTAAAGGAGAAGGCACTTATAGCTAAGGAGAGTCAGATCAATTCATCCATGATTCATATTAACATTCATGGACCTTAAAATGATGTGCAAATTCAATTCAGACCAATGCAATTTAATTCAACATACATCTATGAAGTTAGAGGAAGGGAGTTCAAATTCAGATTTTACCAATAACCAGGCACTTAGTATCTTTGGGCCTTAGTTTCCTGATTTGGAGGATGAGAGGGTTGGATTAGATCACCTTTTGGGTTCCTTCCAACTGTAAGCCCATGAGTCTGTAAACTAAGTGCCTATAACTGTGTCAGGTGGTTATCCACAAAGATGAAAACAACATAGCCCAGCCCTCAATGATCTAACATTTTACTGGAGGAACCAACAACATCCACACCCACAGAAATGAAGAGGAGATGAGTATGAAGCAAACTTCAATGGGGGAGGGGGAATCAAGTGAAGGAATCAGACAAAGTCCTGGAAGGAGGTGGCATCTGAGCCTCGGAAAGACTAGGGGGAGGGCCAGCAGGCTGAGGTGAGGAGCGGAGAGCATTTCAGGGGCCAGGATGTTAAAAAACCACGGTAATGGGAGAGGGAATTTCCTGCTTGGAGAACAGAAAGGAAGCTGGTATGGCTAGACCACAGGTTAGGTGAGGATTAATTAATCAAGGTTATTTCTGACCACTAGTGAAACTGGGGAATGGGTGAAACAGGAGATAGACCCATTCAGATAGAGAAAAGAAAATCAGACTTAACTACTCCAGATGATTCTGTCAGTAACTGAAAGGAGGCTTAGAGATGGGTGTGATGGTTGTGATAGGAAACCAAAGCTGAGGGATATTCTGGTAACAGGACAGCAGGAAGAGGCAGGCCTGGTTGTCTGACAGCATTGCTTTTAGTGACACAGGAATAATGAAGACCTGTTCTGACCATGTGCAAGAACACCGCCCCTTCCCAGTCTTCCTGTCCTTGTTGGCAGAGACCATCACCATGGCTTTATGATTTTAAAACCTTATCTTTGTCCAGTTCTTCTGGAGATGATGTCTGCTTTAGTCTCAGGTGGGAATGTCCAGGAAAAACTGGACTGGCCACCCAGCTGGGTTTGTGTGCGTCTGTGGGAGCTCTGGTGATAACAAAACCATCTTGTACTTTCTACCCCCCACCCCCCATGTGTTGAAGCATTACTGTCAGTATGACCTGATGTAAAGATTTTCATTTCCAAATACCATTGACTACTTGTGAGACTATGGACAAGTCACTTAATCTCTCCTGACCTCAGCTTACTCATCTGTAAAATGAGGGAATTGGATTTGATAGGCTATGAATTCCTTTCCAGTTTTCAATTTATGTTGCTATGACCTCTCTTAGTCTCACCTTCATCATTTCTAAGATGAGAGGGTGTTTGCTTAAGTATAGTGGGGTTCAGATTTGCTCCCACAAAACGACACACTCACACACAATGTATATACTATATGTACTATTTATTTGATATTAAAAATTTTAAAAAAAGTAAGAGTAAGTGGGTGGGAAGTAATACATAATCAGGCACCTTAACAATGCACTACAGAAGCAGAAAAGGAAAAGGACACTTCTTACATACACAGCATATGCAACAGATCAGTACCAACAAACTTATCAATGCTAATGTTGCTACAAAAAGGATAGAGAAAGAGGAGAGAGAGAGAGAAAACATCACCAGTTAGGGGGAGCACCAACTCTTGTCCCAATGGCTGGGAAATCCCGGGGTTCAGCCATCAAAGTTCCGCTCACGAGGGGCCCAGGCAGGACGTCTCCTCCATGGGTGAGATTCCAATCTGGGGTCTGAATGTTATAGTTTAAGTAGCTCTGAGAACAAAGAAGGCATACTGCCAGGTGTTTTTTAGCAAGCATCGTATCTTGTGTGAGGCCGGGGAGGGAGGCCAATCCCTCCAAGGCCCCCCCAAGAACAATGTTTCCTTGGAGTGGCTAGTTCCAGGAGTTGGGCAGTTAACCGTATCTCTTCTCAAGATCCTGGCCAGGGTCCCAGGAGAAGCGCAGCCCTCATGTTCCCAGGATTTTCTGTTCCAAAACAACTCAGGGTAATAGAAAGGTCTTATTGACTTGGGGCCTTGGTTTGTATGATCTTATTCCTTACAGAGGGGCTTACCTTGCCCCTTCAGAGGGTTAGACTAGATTACCTCAGAGATACCTTCCCTCTCTAATGAAGCTATGATCCTTTCTTACTGGGGCATCACATTTGGAAATGTGGCAGCTTCCTCCCCTTTCTCCTTTTTCCCACTCCCTCAACCTTCCCAGGCACTAAAACTTCCACCTCTTCAGTATCACCAACTGTTTGGTCTGTTTGGACCTTGGCAATTACCACGTTCTTCCTGACCCTTTAGCAAATGAGGCATGTGCCACAGTGAATCAGGAGCTCAACTAGGAGTCAGAAGTACCTGGGTTCATATCCTGTCTTTAACACATCGCAGGTATCGCAGGGATCACAGGGATCGATCACAGGGATGACCCTGGGAAAGGATATTGTTTAGTCTCATTAAGACATGGCCAAAGTGCTACTTTGTAGGTGACCTATTTCTCTACTTGCTTGAGCTCTGATCCTTCTGTAGTCTCTATATTTAAATTTCGTATCTACTTACCTGTAGATCTGATGTATCACTCCCAGTAGAATGCTAACTTAAAAGCAGGAATAGTTTTCCTTCTATATACCACCTGCTATGTAGTAAACATTTAATAGATGTTGAATCAAACTGAATTGGTATCTTTTAGCTATGTTATCACATATTCAGATCACCAGCTAGCCGCTCAGTGAGAGACTCCAACACTTCAACACTGCCCCATTTAGTCTTCACTCAGTCTGTTCCCCTATTGCTGTCTTCCTGGGGTTCATGCCAAGCAGAGACAAGACAGATGGACAGAAACATATGGAAGGAGTATTCACAATATCCTTATAGGCTTGGTCAGAGAACTTTTGGAGCAATAGATCAAAGCCCAAGAGTCTAGCAACGATACAATGCCTACCCTATGCAAGAGATTTCAAGGGTCATCCTTCCCAGAAGGATTTTTTTTAAGGCTAGACTGAAGAAAAATAAAATAAAAAAAGACTAATGAGATTGACACTTGGAAGACCCAATCTATCTTTCTAAGAAAGGAATTGTATATTTCTTTTGCTTTGTAGTTGAAAATTCTGAAGACATTTCTCAAAATCGACTCATACAAATATGTATATTAAAAAGGCAATTATGAGCTTGCTTTCTGAGAACAAAGAGTCTACTACAATAGAAAGATCAGAAATGCTTCTGTTTACACCTTCCTTCTTAGGGACTCAGAGATGTCCCCATACATTCTAATTCATCCTCAGACTCATTAAATTTCATATTTGTAGAATTCCTACTGTGTGTGAACTCTCCCAGAAGCTACAGGGAAGATAAAAGAAGTAGAAGGCATGGGCACTGTCCTCAGGAGACTTACCCTCATGCTCACCCCCTAACCCTTGTCATGCAACAATACCCTTTTGAGACTGGACACATCTACCACTACTGCTAACCATACATAAGGCTCCCGCACTCACTTTTTCCCTCTTTTCACTTACTTTCTTTAGAGAATCACAGAGTCATTAATTTAGACCTGAAAGGCACCTGAGAGCTCTTCTCACTCAACCCCCTCATTCTGATTATGAGAAAACTGAGGCTCAGGCACATAAAGTCACTAAGATCTGAGATTGGAGCCCAAGTCCTCTGACTTCGAATCCAATATCCTTTCCACTTGACCATATTTGCTGTGGGCGAACCCTCATGAGGAGCACACGAGGGTCATTCCAGGAACATACACCCACAGTTTAAATGCCCTTTGATGAGGGACCTTTTTTTCTAATCAGCAGGAAGTAGTTTTCTTTTCTCAAAGGAGACCTTTTTATTAGCTTTTGGATGCTAGATATTTACTAATTAAAGCAGCTTTACACAGTTGGCTCCCTTACTAACAATCCTAAAATGCTTCTAATTCATTTCAAATATGCTTCCAATTTTTAAAAAAGATCTTTTATCCTTTTCATGAAACGCACACTTGGAAACAGACTTCAACAGAACAAGCTGGTTTTTAAACAGAGACATAAAGTTATTTCCTCAAGTCTCCCCAGGTAATAAGGTACTGACTAAAAGCATTGAGGGGTATTAGTGGGGAAGACAACATGCAAATAGCGTGTTTGCATCTATCTATGTATAAACAAAGTGTGTGTATATATGTACATATGAATATGCATGCGTGTGTTTATACAGATGTGTATATATGTACATACATGCATGTGCACATGCATACAACCATGTGTGTAAATGTGTTTACATGTGTGTATATACATTTATGTGTGTATGTATATGTGTGTGTTTGTGTATACATACCCACCCCCCCCCACACACACACACACTGATCTTAGTAGGAAGATGCTAGCATTAAAGGGACCAGCAAAAAGTTTCTTTGAGGGTGGAATTTTAGCCAATGCTTGAAGGAATTGATAGAAACCAGGAGGTAAAGAGGGAAAAAAATCCAGGCAAGAGGGAAAGTCCCTGAAAATGCCAATAGTTAGGAGTTATAGCAATTCACTGGTATTGGAAATCCACAGCTATACTAATTAAGGGATATTTAAAGGAATGTTTTTTAAGGATGATATTAATCAGGCACAGAGTAAAAAGAATGCTGGATTTGGAGTAAAAAACATCTGAGTTCAAATTCTGGTTCCACTATTTACTGCCCACATGACCTTGGAGGATTAACTTGACCACTCTAGTTCTTTAAAGTTAGAATAGACCTATTTATTGTTGTTTAGTCATTTTTCAGTCATATATTACTCTTCATGACTCTATTTGGGGTTTTCTTGGCAATGACACTGGAGTGATTTGCCATTTCCTTCTTTAATTCATTTTATAGAGGAGGAAACTGAGGCAAACAGGGTGAAGAGACTTGCCCAGAGTCATACAGCTAGGAAGTGTCTGGGGACACATTTGAACTCATAAAGATGAGTCTTCCTAACTTCAGGCCTGGTGCTCTACCTGCTGTACCATCTAGCTGCCCTAGACCTAGGAAGTCCTTTTATCTTACCTCCTTCCCCTTAATTTTATAGTTGACAAAACTGAGTCCAACAGAGGTCAAAAGATTTACCAAAGATCCCATAGAGTTCAGTCAGTCAATCATTTAACATGTATTAAATTTATTAGGTGGTCATCACTGGAGGTGAAATTTGAACTTTGATTCATGGACACCATGGGAGTAGCAGATAAAAGAAGGAGAGAACAATGGATAATGTTGGAGGTGGAATCAGTAAAGCCTGGGTTTGAGTCTCACATAAGACACTTAATAGTTCCCTTTTTTTTTTTTGGAGGAGGGAATATAGGCCAATTGGGGTTAAGTGACTTGCCCAAGGTCACACGTCTAGTTTTTGTGTTAAGTGTCTGAGGCCAGATTTTAACTCAGGTCCTCTTGACTCCAGGGCTCTATTCACTGCACCACCTAGCCACCCTGACACTTAATAGTTTTGTGCGCCTGGGTAAACCATTGAATATTTTTGTGCCTCAGTTTCTTCATCCATAAAATGAGTAGGTTGGATTATCTGATAGTCTCCAAATTCCTTTCTAGCTCTAAGGTTATGAGCCTCTAATCCTACAACACCAGGGTGAGTACTCAGCTTCCTCACCTGCAAAATAAGAGAGTTGGACTCAGTGGTCTCTAAGACGCCTGCCAGGTCGACATCGTTTCCTTGGACAATCTTTTTAGCTCCGTCTCTCATTTCCAACCTCAGCTCCTTCAGGGTTGAGATATGTCAACAATGACTCAGATTCTAATATCATGACCACTTTCCTCTAAACAACACTTGCCACTTAGAAATCTGGCTATTCCCTGGGGAGAGAAGATCCAGTAACTCTACAGCAGGGATTCTGAGCCTGGGGACGAAGAATTTAATTTATATAGAAAATATTTTGATGACCATGTTTCAATGCAATTGATTTTCTTTGCAGTCTCTCATATTTAATTCTATACAGTTAAAATATGCTTCTGAGAAAGGGTCTATAGGCTTTACCAGACTGTCAGAGGAGTGAGGAGGCCAGGGCATAAAAAAGAGGGGAAGCTTTCCTGTTCTGTTAGTTTCAATTAAAGTTGAAGCAATGGTACCCTCATACAATACATTCTCTCCTCACTCTGGTTTCTCTATCTCTCTGTCTCGTCTATCTCCTCCATCTATTTCTCTCACTCTCTTTTTTCCTCTCTGTCTCTGTCCTTCCATTTCTCTCAGTCTTTATGTCTGTCTCTGAATAAGGGTCTTCTTCTTCCTCAAGAGAAAGGTGAGCAGCCGTCTCTGCTTTCCTCTTGGCGTGTTCTCTGAACTGACCATCAAGGAATTGAGAAATGAAAGAAAGAATGGATTTTCTAGGAGTAGGTTAGGACCCAGACCCAAATTCAAGTCTAAGAACCCAAATCTTTTGGTACTGGGAACAAAGTCTAGAGCTAGCTGTCAGAGCTGAATGGGGAATGGCTGAGAATCACATGGGGATTGACATGAAGCATGGGCACGTGAAGACTGGACACTGATGATGTGTAGGCGAAAAGGAATAGAAATGGGGATGCTGTCCAATATTAAGTTTTAAACATTCTTTAAAGAGGCCTGGACTTGTAGTTAAATCTGAGTTCTAATCCTGGCTCCATGACTTGTGAACTGTGTGAGCTACAGTAAATGACTTCAACTTTTGGAGGCTCTGATTCTATTCTCTCTTCTGCAACTCCAGGCCATATATAACCAAATGATTCTGAGAGCTACTTCCCCAGAAGGATTAAAGTGAAGTGTGCTTAAGGGTTAACATGTGACAAAACTTCAAAGTCAGGATCATTTATCCTTACCAAGATGGTCCCCCCTTTCTGTTAATGTTCCTCTGCCAACTCAACTTCTCTGATCTTCGGTTTCCTTATCAGTAAAATGGGTATAATAATACCTGGATTGTTATATGAATTAAATGTGATAATGAATATGAAAGTCCATTACAAACCACAAAGCATCAGCTGAATGTAAGAGGGAGTTATTGTAGGTCAGAGGATCAGAGGATTTAGAGGAGCAAGAAGTCATGAGGACCTGAGTTCAAATCTTACCTCAGGCACTTATTAAATGTTCCTGATCGAATCACTTTGAATCTTAGTTTCTTCATCTGTAAAGTGAAGGGGTTGTACAAGGGGTCCTCTAAGTTTCCCTTCTAAGCCAACATATACAATCCTTATCATTCACTTTGTCCAGTGAGGACAGGGACTTTCATCATGTTTCATACATACACTGATATTAACCAGTGCTTTTTTTCCCTTAAAAGTTGGAGGGAGAACAAAATACACAAGGAACAAAAAATAAAACCAAAAATAGGATAACATGAAAATTTTCAGAATTCAGATGAAATTCAGTGAATGGCTTTGGTTCTAAGGGACTGGAGATGAAATCCACGTCCTTCCCCTCATTAGAGAGATGTCAGACTATAGCAGTTTCATCTTCTGTCGACGTGCCAGTTCGCTTTGCTTGACCACTTTTGTCATAAGGAGGCAGCTAAGTGGTGCCTGGACAGAGTACCAGATTTGGAATCCGAAAGATGTGAGTTCAAATCCTGTCTTGGTTACTTATTTGTGACTCTGCACAAATCACTTAACGTCCCCCAGCCTCAATTTCTTTATCTGCAAAATGATAGCAATAGTGTTGTTAGCCTCAGATGAGATGTTATTTGTAAAGTGCATCGCAAATGTTAAAGCACTCTATAAATGCTAAGTATTATTATTAGAAGAGAATGTTGTGCTTGGGGGGCATCAGTTATGCAAAATTACGGAGGTTAAAAAAAGCATAAATAAGACATTTTAAAATAAATATTTTTAAATTTAAAAAATAGGAACAAAGGATAGGATGATAGCCAGAAAGGAGGGTGTCACTATAGAGTTAAAAGGTAAGGAAAGAGGAAGCAGGAGGCATCAAACACAAACCTTGTCAACTTGCTGCTTTTCCTAAAGACCAGCCCCTGTCAGGGGTAAATCATTTTGGGCTGCTTAGAGCTGCTGCCAACCACCGGTTTCTCCCAACTTTCTGCTGGGGGTGGATTGGCCTAGCTCGCAGCCAGAGCTGGGAAGCACACTGAACTCCAGCTGAGAAGTCTGGGAAGATAGCTGAGCAGTAGGGGAAGGTTCCCAAGATGGCTCCCACACATGACTTCCAGTGTGGACGAGGGCCTCTGAGGAGATGCCTTCAGGTTATTTAAAGAAACGGAAAACTCACGATTCTGCCTCCCTGCCTGTCTTCCCTCTTCCCACCTCAAAGCATTCCACGAATTTGGAAATTGGCTCCCCCTACCCTTCCCTTCCTACCTCTCTACCCTCCTTCCCTTCTGCCAGTCAGATGGAACAAAAATGTCTAAGAGGAGCATCTCTGGGAATGGTGACAATTGCTGCTATTCTGGGGCCCCCGGAGGGGGATCTCCAACAAGTACTGAGAGCAAGCTCCCTGGATCAGGAGAGCTGCTCCAAATGAGCTTTATTTTTCTATTTTTTTTATGTAAAAGTTTATTGTTATCTTATGTTTTCATATTGCCTAAATTTCTCAACGTGTCCCATCCTCCTTCCCCACAAAGAGAACTATCTCTTAGGACAAAGAATTAGAAGGGAAAATCAGCTCCCAAAATACTGACCTAAGGATTAGACAAAGTCTCACATCATATGCAGCATTCCCCACCACAGTGCTGTACGTCTACAAAGACTCCTCCCACTTTTTCTTTAGGGTCAAGCTTCGATGGTATAATTTTGAAGAGTTCAGTTTGAACAGTTTTGTTGTTGTTCTTTTCATTCCCGTCGTTGAAGTCCTGGTGTGTGTTGATTTCCTGGTTCTGCTTACATCTCGCTTTGCATCAGTTCATCTTATCTCTCCCCATGCCTCCCTACAGTCAACATATGCACGGTTTCTTGTGGATAGTGATAATCTATCATATTCATAATCTATCATCACATGAATTGCTGAGCCCCATTTTTCACTGTGATGCAAAGAAGTTGGTTATGAACACTGTTTAAGCATTCTTCTCTTCTATCTTAAGAAAAAGGGTATAAGAATAAGATGAGGGATGTCAGGGAAGTCTAACAGTTAGCTGGGCAAGGAAAAGACCATATGGTGAGCATGTGACAGAAATTCATTTTCCAAGAATGTTTCTCAATATTAATTAATTTACTCAACACATACTATGCATCTACTATATGCATATATAGGACAAAATGCAAAATGATTCCTTCCCCATGTCTCTTATATTCTATCCAGGTCACTCTTCATCCATTCATTCCTTTGTGCAATCATTCCACAAGAAATCTATTAAGTACCTATAATGCAGAAAATGTTGTGCAAGCACAGGGATACAAAGACAAGTGTAAAGCAGCCTCTGCCCTCAAGCAGTTTATTGAGGCCTTTATTCATTCACCTACTCATTCATTTTTTCTCTCATTCACTTGTTTGTTCATTCAACAGATTTTTATTGAGAAATTTCTATATGCGACCCACTGAACTGGGGGTACAGATACCAATGCTAGAATATCCCACGGCCTCGAGGAATTTACATTCTCACCCACCACCGTTTTTGTCTGCAAGTCTTTCTGTGTTCCCTAAGGCTGTGTCAACAGAGATCCTTCACAGCCCATTCAGTTTCAAATATGGGTCCAGGACCTGGGACTGTGGCTTCTCCTTTCTGGACCAGCTCTAGCCAAGTCTAAAGGGGCTCATCACCTAGGTGGTTATGGGGGTAGGGAATGAATTTTTCAGCCACGGCAACTCAGTAAGAAAACTTTCAGTGTCTTTCACAATGGGTGGGTTCTTGTATCAATGAAATCAGAGGTCATAGACTCCATTTCAAGTTACAAGGGCTCACCAAATCATAGATTTCAAACCGGAAGAGAACTTTAATGCCAATAAGTCCAACTCCTTCATTTTATAGAGAGAAAACAGACTTAGTGAGATTGTGGCTTACCCAGAATCACATAGCTAGTGTATGTTTGAGTCAGGATTCGAACTCATCTCTTTCAAATTCCTTAGAGTCAATATACCACACTGCTTCTCAATGTCCTGTGACTCTTTCCATATTCTCTTCTCCCCTTCCCCTAACTGATGCTATGGTTAGTGTCACCCTCCCATTATATAGTTATTGGAGGAGTGTTACCACAGTGTTTCCTACTCAAATGATGCTGGTACAAGCAACAGAAATTAATAAGAGGATTCTTTATCTTAAAACATAAATGGTGAGAGGAAGAGTGATGTCTGAAGCAAAATATTTTGCTGATTGACATACAGAAGGAGTTTTCTCACCAAAAGATCTCTATCCAGTGCTTCTTAAACTGTGGGCCATGACCCCATATGCAGTTGAGAAAAATTTGGCAACAACAAAAGGTTTCTGAATGCTCAATGACCAGAAACTGATTCAAAATCAAAAGCATGCTGAATCTGAGGTGTTTCTGGCAGCTCTTGCCCATGTTGCTTCACATAGCTTCATTGCAGCCTTGGTTCTCAACACACAGTACGTGCACTTTGCTCTGCTCATGCCATCATGCTCATACAACACCAATGAATACTACCAAAATGCAAAAAGGTCACAAGTGGAAAAAATTTAAGAAGTCCTGCACTTAACACCAGTGAAAACACAAGAGTTTTCTCCTCAAGATATCCCTATACAAATGAAATCACAGGTCCAAAAGCCACTTTCCTTCATCCCCCCAAGACATTCTGACTCCAAATTCAGCAATCTTTTCACTTTCCCATGCTGCCTCAGGCAATAACTAGGATGGCAGACAAACAATATAAAAGGTAGGATTAGAGCTGGAAGTAACCTTAGAGGTCTTCTTCTCCTGTGAACTCATATCATCCATAAAGAAACTGGGACCCAGGGAAGGGAAATTATTTGCCCAAGGTCACACAGGTAAGAACCAAGATTGGAACCTAGACCTTCTGATGCCAGTACATCATACTGCCTCCTAGACAGCTAGTAGTATATGAAGTAGAAGCCAAATCAATCTATTATCAATCAATAAAAAAGCCCGCACATTTGTTAAATGCCTATTATGTGCCAAGCATTGTGTAAGGTGTTATAGATATAAAAGAAAAAATGAAACAGTGCCTACCCCCAAGCATCTTACAGTCTTTCAGGGGAGAGAAAATGTTTATATATGAGAGTATACAGAATAAATATAGAGATAGGGACTGCTCCTGTGATTTCTTTGGCATTGGCAACTACAGAGTAAATACTACCCAGTTAGGGAGAGGAGGCACAAGCAATTGAGTGTGTAAGGAAAGATGTGGTGAAGAAGGTGACACTTAAGCTGACTTCAAGTAAGTGAGGAATGCTGTGATTCAGAGATGAAGTAGAACATTCTAGAAATGGTGGATAGACATTGCAAAGGCACAATGATGGTGGATGGAGCATTATGTGAGAAACAGAGAGGGGGCCAATTTGGCTGGACCATTAAGTACAGGGAAGGGAGAATGCTTAAGTCTGGAAAGATGGTCTGGTGCCATCTTATAAAGCAGTGGTTCTCAACCTTCCTAATGCCGTGACCCTTTAATACTCATATATGAGCATCTCTGCATGTGGGCGGACACATCTGGAGATGGATAGAGGAGCGGTGTCTCGGTTCCTAAGACCATCGGAAATATGTGTTTTCTGATGGTCTTAGATGACCCCTGTGACCCCTGTGAAAGGGTCGTTCGACCCCAAAGGGGTCGCGACCCACAGGTTGAGAACAATTGTTATAAAGATTGTGAAAGCCAAATGGGAGGTGTTATTGTAGTCCATGGCTTATAAGGAGACACTGGGTGAAGTGATGGCTATGACATCATTGGAAAGATTTGCTATCACATAACCCTACGAGAACCAGAGTGGTCAAGTTACTGAATTGAGGTCAGAGGTAGAAAATAGCAAAACCAGTATGTGAACCCAAATTTTTCAGACTCCTACTCCAGCACGCTTTCTTTCTTGTACTTTCATGACAAATAACATTCTTTTTAATGATTTTCTCCAAATGTCTCTTAATTGGCACAAGAGGTCGTATAGAGGATAGGGCCCTGGTCCTAGACCCGAGTTCAAGTCCAGCTTCAGACACTTACTAACTATGTGACCCTGAGCAAGTCACTTAACCCCAATTGCCTCCAATAAAAAAAGAAATTAACAAAGAAATAAATATGTCTTAATTAGGATATGTGTAGATTTTCAATATCGATGTGTTGCTAATATTCACACAAACCATCCCTCCTTTAGATTTTGTGCATTTTCACTGCTCACCTGCCCATGCCTGCCTGGAATGCTCTCCATTCTAATCCCCTGGCTTCCATGGCTTACCTCAAGTCTCAGAAGAAATCGCACCTTCCACAAGAAACCTTTCCCAGTTCCCTTTAAGAGTAAGATCTCCCCTCTGAGACTACCTCCAATTTTTCTCTTTTTGTACATAGTTGTTCCCCTAGTAGACTGTGAACTCCTTGAGGTCAGGGGCTATTATTGCCTTTCTGTGTATCCTCAGCACTCGACACATTGCTTGGCACAAAGTCAATAGTTAATAAATGTTTGTTGACTGAATGATTAAAGGATAGTTCTCTAGATCGGGGGCAGGAAGACAATAATGCATTGGATGGAGATGCAGGTATGTAAAAACAAAGAATATCCATAAAATATTTATTTTTAGAAAAAAAAATTCTTTCCAAGTACAAGATGAGAGAAGGTAAGGTTAGATAACTACTCATCTTGCAAAGCTTTGTGATTTTGGTGGGCTACAAGCTTAGGCTGAGTCAACATTATTCCTTTGTTCACTGCACTGGTGAAACCACATTGGAAGGACCATGTCCAGGGCCATCTGCTGTCATTGAGCTGGAGACTATCCTGATAAAAAATTGACTTAAGTGACTAGGATTATCTAGCTTGGAGAAGAAAAGATTGGTGGGAGAGGAAAATAGGGGATATCTTCAAGTATTTGATGGGCTGGAATATGGAAAAGGAAAAGGAATAATAATAATGTTCTTTCTAATGCTAGAGGGCTGAACTAGAAGAAATGTGCAGAAGTTTCAAAGAGGAAAAAAAATAGGCTCAGAAGGAAGAAAAATAGTCTTAATAATTGGGACAATAGTAATGTGGAGTAGGCTGAATTGGGGATAGTAGATTCCTATTCATTGGTGGTTTTTGTACCCAGAATAGGCTGTCATTGGTCAGGCACACAATACAGGGAATCCTTTCCATAGTAGATTGAACAAGATTGCCCAAGGAGTTGCTTCCAACTCTCACATTCTTCTGTGACAGGAGAGGTGAGCATCTTGGGCTCCAAGTCAGTAGATCTGACATTATTTGTGTGATTGGGGCAGGCCACTTAGCCTCTCACTTCACCTGTAAAATGGGGTTGATAACAATCTGGGATTCATGAGAATGATATATGATAATTTATACAAGCTACTTTGGAAAATTTGGGTTAATAATAACAGGCAGCATTTATTCAGGCTGCACTAAGACTTTTGGTACACCTTATATACCTGAATGTTTACAAAGCTTTACTTAGATTATTTCGTTTGATTCTCACAAAATCCCTGGGATGTAGGCACAATCATTATCTGCATTTTATATATAAGTAAACTGAGGCTGAGAGAGGCCAAGTAACTTGCCCAGTGTCACACAGCTGTATCTGAAAGCAGATTTTAACTCAATTCTTCCTGACCCCAAGCATAATACTCTAACCACTATATTTTGCTGCTTCTAGTATCATAAATTCCAGGATGGTGGGATCATAGACAAAGCTAAAAGGTACCTCAAAGGTCATCTAGGTTAAGTCCCTAATTTTACAGATGAGGAAACTGAGGCTCTGAGGTCAATGACTGGCTCAAGGTCACAAAGCCAGAATTTGAATACAGGTCCTCCAACTCTAAATTCAATGTTCTTTCTATTGCAGTGAAAGGGCTAAGTCAGTATGAGCTATTAGCTATCGCTGTCTTTAGAAATGTTGTCTCTCACAGGCATAGGCAAATAAGCTTTCAAATAGAGATCCACAGTTTTCCTCCCTCGCACTGTGCTCAGCCCTGATGCCTTTCTGCTCCACCCCGCTGCTGGGAGCTTGAGGCTTAGCCAAGGGTAAGGAGAGCCTAAGTTCAGAAGGAGCATTTTGGTCAAACATAATTCATAAAACAGATAACTGGGAATTGAATGTGTTGCATTCATTGCCTGCTTACATGTGTTTCATCACTCATATCAGGCATTGATCAAGAAATGTGCTTTCTGTCATAGACTTCTAGAGTAGCTTTCTTTGGAGGGCCATGGAGGAGGGCAACTGGTAGTGAATTCTCCATCACTAGACACTCTCAAGGTCTCTCTTGAGAACTTTGGAATTGGGGAGTGCCTGTTAGCGCATGGTGCAGTGTAAAGATGGCTAAGTCTAAGAACCATACCATCCATAACCAATCACAAAAATGGCACAGAAATGGCATCAAGAAAACTAGGTCACAGAGTTATGAATCTCTGAAAGGAGTTTGACTCCAAGTTTCTGAGAAACATGCACTTTGCCAAGAAACACAACAAGAAGGGGCTGAAGAAGATGCAGGCCAACAATGCCGAAGCCATCAAGGTCTGAGCAGAGACCATCAAGATGCCGAGTACCAAGACCTCCAAATCCAAGCTTCTCAGGCCCAAGATCCCCAAGACCAGTGCCCAGTGTGCTGGCCACAAGATGGCTACCAAGCATCCAAGCCCTAGGATCAGCATCAACCGTCCAGCCTCCAGGGTCACAAAGCCTGACTCTAAGGTTGCCAGAACCACTGATCCCAAGTCTACTAAATGCACTAACCCCAAGGATGCCAAGCCCACCGACATCAAGGTCACCAAGTCAGCCACCAAGGTCAGTAAGTCTCTGGCCCCGAGGCTACCAAATCTGATACTAAGGCCACCACGTCTGATTCCAAGACCTCTAAGTATTATTTCAAGGCTGTTAAGCCTGCCAAGTCCAAACCCAAAGATGCTGAGGCCAAAGCTGCTAGTCCCAAACCTTCAAAATAGATGCTTCAGGATAGAATGACTGGTTTAAACCTAAAATCACCATTTTTCCCAGCCAGGGTATGATTATTCACTATTTTGTACAAATAAAGGAAATGGTGAGTCATAAGAACAAAAAAGAACTTTGGAATTGATCGTGTGACATGGGACACACTGGCACAGGACTGCTCAGCATGGCATGCCCTCATCAGAGAAGGTGCTGTGCTCTATGAGCAAAGCAGAATTGAAATAGCTCAAAAGAAATGCAAAATGTGCAAATTTAGAGAATCCACCCCAAGTATTCACATTTGTGCCTGACCTGTGGGAGAGCATTCTGAGCTCATATTAGTCTGATCAGCCACAGTCCAATGCACTGTAACTTGACTCTAGCCTAGTGACGTCATTTTGGTCCTCTTTGAGAATGGACAACAATCCCATCTCTAGAGGATGCTGAATAACTATTTACCAGGGATGCCATAAGCAGAATTTGTGTCCAATCTGGACTAGAAGTTCTCTGAGGTCTCTTCCTACTATAGGAATGTGTAATTATAGACAACAGCAATACAGGCAATCCAACTCACTGATTTTCTGTAGAAGGCATAAGATGAAGCTCTGTCAGGACAGCAGAGTTATGCTGCTGGCTCAGCCGTGACCTTGCAACCTTGAACCAATTGGCCTTCAACAACTCTGAACCTTTGCCTCCTCATCTCCAATTTGCATCCTACATACCTCATGTGGCTGTTACTGAGGACAAATGAGACAATGGATCCAATAGTCCTTGGAAACTGATCAAAGACAATGGAGCCAAACAGTGTTATTAAACTCTCCCTTCTCCCATAATGTGCCCTCATTGTCCTTGTCCCACTTCCCTCTTTGCTTTATTTCCATTGTTCAAAATGAAATCCTTCCTTGGGCCCTGGCTATTATCCACTGGAGATTGAGTGGAGGAAACAGACACTGGAAAAATGAATCTATGCTAAGGAAACTCAGTTGGCTCCCCACCTCCTGCCTCTGCCTTTAATATAGTTCTAATGTGTCCTTCTCCAGTCACCGTTACATCTACTTCTCTATTACTTATAGCTGTGGCAATGAACAGTGACAGACAGAATGGGAAAGCCAGAGTCAGCCCAGTCCTTATTGGAATGTGTCGATTTTCTGCACTGATGTTGCAGGGAGTTTATACGCAGTAAGCCAGAAGGCACCTCAGAGACCATCTAATCTAACCTCAGCCCAATTCTATGATCTGGTCTGCAACATTCTCAACCAATGATCCTCTAACCTTTGCTTGAAGTCTTCCAGGAATGGGCAACTTGCTGCCCAGCGAACCAGACGTATCTCTTTCAAATGAGCTTCTCCTCTCATGGTTCCATAGAAATTCCTCCCTGGGCTTAGGAACAGAGCCATTTCTAGGGGATCTGAGTGATGAAACGTAAGAGGCATTGGCATAATGAGACAGGGAACCTGAATTCTTCTCTCAATTTTGAGAAACTTGTGTGACCTTGGGAGAAAGTCATTTTACCTGCTACTTGTTCCTGCCAATCCCTTAGCACTATTGTAAGGAACCATCCAACAGCCAATCAGCAAACATTTATTGAATCCATGTTATGTGCCAGATATTGTGCTAAGTATTGGACATATAAAAACAAAAAAAGGAAACAATGATTGCTCAAAGGAAGGAAGGAAGGAAGGAAGGAAGGATGGAGAGAGGGAGGAAGGAAAAGAAGGAAGGAAGAGAAGAAAGGGAGAAAGAAGGGAACAAAAAAGGAGAGGGAGACAGGAAGAGGGGAAGAAGGAGAAAGGAAAGAAAAAAAAAGGAAGGAACATAGAAAAAGAAAATGTGAGGATATACATACACACACACACACACACACGCACACACACACACACACACACATATATATATATATATATATATAACTATATCTGATTTTGCTGCTGTAGAGCAGAGGTGTTAAACACATGGTCTGGGAGCTGCAGGTGGTCCACATCACTCCTGAGCTTGGCTTGAACCAGATTAAAATGTAGTTCCTCTCTGATTTTAATGTGTTGCTATGTTAAGAGAAGAAATATATACACGTGTGTGGTTTTCTAACTCAATTGTAAGGTTTGTAAGGATCCTTACAGATGGTTTAGTGGCCCCCATTTCTACTTGAGTTTAACATCATATAGTATTACGTATAAAGTATAAAGAATTCCTAATGAGAAGACTCACTTCCTCAAAATAAATCAGTACCTGCTATGCAAGTTATAATCATAGAGAGTTGCCTGAAGACACTAAGAAGTGGAGGGACTTGTCCAGGGACATTCAGCTAATGTGTACATATATCAGTGGCAGGTCTTGAGCCTGAGTGTTCCTGAATATGTGGCTCTAACATCTAACCATTGTACCATGCTGCCTTTCTGAGGACATGTTAGCATTTTATTGTTGTTGTTGTTTGTCAATTAAGAATTATTTTTTTCTTTCTCACATTCCTTCTACCATTGAGTAAAATTAATTCAACAATCATTTACTAAGCACTTGTTGTGTGTCAGGCATTGTGCCAAGAGCTAGGGATACAAATAAAGGCAAAAATACAACTCCTGGCTAAAAGAATTCATAGTCTAATTGGAGAGAGAAATTAAAAAAAAAACTCTTGTAGCAGATATGTATTGTCAGTTAAGTAAATAAAATGTCCGTGTTTGCCCTATCCAAAAATGCATTTCTCATTCTGCACCTTGAGGCCATCACTCTGTTGAGAAGAAAGCAGTCGACTTCATCATCAGACCTTGGGAATCCTAATTGGTTGTTGCTTTGGTAAGAGATCTTTTGTCTTCAGAATTTTTCACTTTTATAGTGTTATTATTGTATACATCATTTTCCTGATTTGTTTCACTTCACTCTGTATCAGGTCATATGACTTTTCTCACATTTCTTGCCCTTTCCATCATTTCTTATAACACAACAGTACTCTTGGTAAATAAATATAATTTAATATTGAAGACATTTTGAAGAGTAATGTTTTTATGAAAGAACAATGCTTCAAGAGGCCATGTCACATGAGGGACAATTCAAGGAACAGGGAATGTTTAACTTGAGAAAGAGTTCTTTCAATTTCTATTTTGCCCTCTGGTTCTAGACTATCAGAGCAATTTTCCTTGAGAATTTCTTGAAGGATGATTTCTAGGCTTTTTTTTTTTTAATCATGGCTTTCAGGTAGTTCAATAATTTTTTTTGGCTTTTTTTTTTGGAAGGGCAATTGAGGTTAAGTGACTTGCCAAAGGTCACATGGCTAGTTTTGTGTTAAGTATTTGAGGCTGGATTTGAACTCAGGTCCTCCTGACTCCAGAGCGGGTGCTCTGTTCACTGTGCCACCTAGCCACCCCCAGTCCAATAATTTTTAAATGACCTCTCCTGGATCTATTTTCCAGGTCAGTGGTTTTTCCAAGGAGATAATTCACATTGCCTTCTATTTTTTCATTTGTTTGGATCTGTTTTATAGTATCTTGATTTCTCATAAAGTCATTAGCTTCTGTTTGCTCCAATCTAATTTTAATTTTTTTTTTTTGCTTTTTTGTAGGGCAGATGGGGTTAAGCAACTTGCCCACGGTCATATGGCTAGTAAGTGTTAAGTGTCTGAGGCCAGATTTGAACTCAGGTCCTCTTGACTTCAGGGCCAGTGCTCTATTCACTGCGCCACCTAGCCGCCCCTGTTCCAATCTAATTTTGAAGGAATTATTCTCTTCAGTGACTTTTTGAAATTCCTTTTCCTTCTGTCCCATTTGGTTTTTTAAGGCATTCTTTTCATTGTCTTTTTGGACCTCTCTTGCCATTTGAGTTAGTCTATTTTTTAAGGTGTTATTTTCTTCAGTATTTTTGGGGTCTCCTTTAGCAGGCTATTGACTCACTTTTCATGATTTTCTTGCATCATTCTCATTTCTCTTTCCAATTTTTCCTCCACTTCACTGATTTAATTTTCAAAATCCTTCTGGAACTACTCCATGGCCTATGACCAGTTCATATTTTTCTTGGAAGCTTTTGACGTGGGAGTTTTGACTTGTTGTCTTCTTCTGGTTCCATGTTTTGGTGCTTTTTATTCCCCCAAAAAGGATTCTATGGTATGATATGTTTGCTTATCTTGTCAGCCAATTACTTGACTTTTGAGATCTTTTGAACTCTGCTTCCAAAATGGAAAGAGCTTTGTCCCAAATAGCTGGGGTTTTCACAACTGTTGTCAGAGGTCTGAGGAGAGTGCCCTCTCTACAGACACCCCGCTGACACACTGGCATTTCTCACCCCAGGACCACCTCTCAAGACTGTGACCCAGATCCAAGCACATCAAAGCAAGAGTGGTTACCCTCTGAATGGTTCTTGGTCTCCCTTCAATCTGCAGACCAGGAGTTCCAGAGGCAGCCATGTGACAGCAGCTGCAGCAGCTGCCACACCTCTGCCACCTCTTGCCCCTGGGGCAGGGGCCAGACCACACTGTTCTCCGCCCAGTTCCAACAGAGTTCCCTACTGACCTTTTACTTTCTCTTTGGCACTTATGGGTTGAGAAGTCTGGAAATTGCTACAGCTGCTGGTGATTCACTCTCCTGAAGTCTGCTCTGACTGATCTGGGACACTGGTAAGGCTGCCCCAAGTCTGGGCCTGCATGGCTCATGCAGGACTACACTCAGCTCCCAGCCTGGTGTGATAGACCCTTCCTGTCAGCCTGCCAGGCTGCCTTCAGCAGATTTGTTTCTCTCTGTCACTTTGTGGATTCTGTAGCTCTAAAATTTGTTTAGAGTCATATTTTACAGGTATTGGAGGTGGCTGGTGTGGGAGCTCACAAAAGTTCCTGCTCCACCCAATTGAGAAACGACTGTCAAATGTCTGAGAAGTTGCTGTGTAGAAAAGAGGAGAGACTTGTTTTTCCAAGATCTAAGGGATCGAACCAGGACCAATGAAAGATGGATTTCAGTCAACATATAGAAGAACTTCCTATCAATCCAAGGTTTCTGAGTATGGGATGTGTTGCCTGTCACTGGCAATGATTTAGCAGAGGGTGAAAAATACTTCATCGATCAGGGGCTGGTATTGGGCTTGGAATAGTTGACCTTTATAATCTCTTCTAACTTGAAATTCCATGGTTTTAAGATCATACTAGATCTTAGGACTCTCTTCAGCTCTATTCTTTCCCTCTCCTTAACACTTCATACCATTTTCGTGGACAAAATGACTAGATGACCCCACTTTGATTGAAGCAGTTCTGATTTTGATGATTTGTCCCACTGGCTAGGCAGTCTGGAAAACAATGTCTTTAGACTCTATTCTCAGCTTCCTTAGTCCTCTCCAGTCCCTAATTTATTAATCTATCTTTCAATTCCATTGAGGGAAGGAAACATTTATTTGGCCTTCTCTGAAGTTTGTCTGTAAAACATTTCCCTCTCTGGGTCTTTTTCCTCTTCATTAAATGAGAGAAGTACAGTCACTATTCCTCTTGTACTTCTACCCTTTTGACCATCTCCAGGTGTCCTGATCTGTGTCTTGCCACTGGACCCACATTGACTTCAGAGGATAAAGTGAGGCTGGTGACCTTGCATAGTCCTCCCTCACTTAGATCTGGTTCACTTGCACATTATAGCATATTTCTATTCCTCAGGAAATAAGCCCCGGTCAGAATTTTCTCATGTGCCTCCACTGCCAGAATACCTTTCAGAGGTAAGAGACTAGACCACATTCAGTCCTCTGGAGTAGTTCTGTTTGTCTATGGCACCCAACCAACCAGTTTAGTCCAAGGCTCTCAGATTTGGAGAAGAAAGTAGTACCCATTGAACTTAATGCATCTTCTTGCATTTCCTCCGCTATTTACTTGTCTCCTCCCAGTAAAATGTCAGCTGCTTGAGGACAAAGATTCCATCACTTTCATCCTTAAATCCCTAGTACCCTTCCCTATGCATGTAGTGTGTGCGGAAGTGGGGAGAGGAGGAGGTTCTGGGAGATCCAGACCAGCGATTTAATTGGACTACCAGCTCCCAGTGAAGAAGCACCCTCTACAAAGTATCAATAAACCACTTCTTTGACACATAGAATCTCAGGGAAGTGTCTGGGGACCTGAAACATTAAGTGACATACCTAGGGTGACACAGCCATCAAATTTCAGTGGTGGGACTTGAACCCAGGTCTTCTAGACTCTGAGGCCAGTTCTTGATCCACTCTGCCATGCTGCCTCTTCTGCTTAATCATTGGTTTGTAATTCATTTTTATTTCCCATCAGTTAACCAACGAACAAACCTTTAAGTGGTCACTTTATTCTGGGCGCTGTGCTAGGTAGAGTAGAAAAAATGAATGAACCCTTTCCAACTCTCTAGGACTTAATCTTCTGATATCTGAAACACCCCACCCCCCACCCCCACCTCCACTAAAGGCTGGATGACAAGATGGTCCCTCAGTCCACTTGCCCTCTCTCTTTCACCTTTGCTGGCTCATACCAAGAACTCTTCCAAAGTTACTGATGAAAGAAACAAAACCAGACTCAATGACGTCAGACAAAGACGAACAGTCTTATGCATACTGACAGCACAGGAGGACCCCAAACCAAGGACTTCTTATTCCCAAGTCAGTTCCTTGAGCCCCATGTATTCATTCTTGTTCCCAATTGATGAGTCCAGTGACCTTGCTGGGCTGGCCTTAATGAGTTCATTAGATAATTTCCTCTGCCTTTGCCTTCCTTACCATTTCCTTAATGACTCTCTAGACATTACAAGTAGCAAAAAAAAAGTCATGATTGGCCAAGGAAAATGGAGTGTGCCAACAAAACGGTGCCTTTTAAGTGGCAGAGCTCTTGAGAGAGGAAACATTTGCCGAAGAGAAATGGAGCCTACAATGATGATAATAGCAGCTCACATTTATTTAGCATTTTTAACACCTGCCATCTACAACAAACCTAGGATGTAGGTAGAGAGAGGATCATCTTCATTTGACAGATGAGGGCATACAGTGATTTTGCCACTTGGCTGAAGTGACAGTCAATTAGAGGCAGAACCAAGACCAGAGACCAGATCTCTGTCTCACAGACATCAGAAGGTTGAGCCTTGTACACTCCAAACTACCTTATTTTACAAGGAGAAGGATGAAACTCAGAGAAATGAACTGATTTGCCCTGACATCATGTAATTCAGAAGTGGGGTAGGAAAATAACATTGAGTCTAGAGTCAGAAGCCCAAGGTTCAGACAGAATTTCTGATGCTTACTACTTATTCATTCAACAAGATATCACCAAAAGAGACCAAACATCCAGGGATTTCTGGCCTCCTAGGCGGACTTCAAAAATGTCCTTTCATGGTACCTACAAGATCTTCCATGGTGGTGGGTAAGGTGAGCTCAGTAAAGGAATGAACCTAAACTGGGAAGAAAGGGACATGAATGCTTCTGCTGAGTTCTTGGCCAGGTCTGCTAAGAGGCTGGACCCAGAGTTCCCACTATCCTAGGTTGGGAGATTTTTTTAAAATAAAAGTTAATGTCAGCTTGCCTCCAGAACAAAGTCCAGAGGAAGCCTACACTATGACTGTTCTTTACTAAGAGTGAGAGGTAATTGTCCCTCAGTCTTCTGCCCTGTTATGCCACATCAGGAGTATTACATTCAGACCTGGATGTCGCATTGGATAAAGGATATTGACAAAGTTGGGGCAACTAAAGAAGGAAGTGACCAGGGTGGAACAAGAATTGCAGATCACAGTATGCCATGTTATCCTGAAGAAAAGAAAACCCTCAGGGGTGGATATGAGTGCTGTCTTCAAACATTTACAGGATGCCATGTAGAAGGGAAATGAGCTTTGTTTTGCTTGACTCCAGAGAGCAGACCAAAAAACAAAGGATAGATACTGCAGAAAGATAGATTTAGGTTTGAGGTAAGGGGGTAAAACAAACCAAAATCAAACAAACTTCCTAAGAATAAGAACAGTCTAGAAGTGGAAAGACGTTTTGAGAAGTGATGAGGTTCCATTCATATAACATCTTCAACAAATATCTGACAAGTTGGGAAATTAGAGAAGGCATTCCATCTCAGATATGATTGGATTAGATGGACTTCCATGTCCTTTTCTATTCTAAAATCTTGTAATTTTGGAAGCACCCATCTCCATGCCTTTTTCAGATTAAACACTAGAGACCCAGCCCTGTGTGAGCTCCTGGTTGTAGCCCCAGGGCTGCCCGGACCAGCCACTGCTGGAGGGACTTTAGAGAGTGAATCAACAGCAGCTGTGGCTGTTTCCAGACTTACCAACACAGAAATACAAAAGACAAAGTAAAAGGTCAGTGGAACTCTCCTGGATCTGGGGGGGATGAGTGCAGTCCAACCTCTACCCCCAGAGTGAGAAGCTGTGGAAGCAGAAGTCCTGCAGCTGCCTCCATGTGGCTGCATCAGAGCTCCCGACCTGCAGATTGCAGGGGGGCCAAGCAACCATCCAGAGGCTAAGCTCTCTTGCCTTAACCTGCTTGGATCAGGATCACGATCCTGGGTGGTGATCCTGAGGTGTGTGACCAGTGAGCCAAAGCTGGTGGGGGCTTTAGAGACAAACATTCCTAATAGCTCTGGCAGCTGTGAAAACCCCAGGGATTTGGGGCAAAGCTCTCCCCTCTGGAAGCAGAGTTCTACTGTGGCAAAGAGCTCAGAAGTCAAGTAATTGACTGGCAACATGAGCAAGCAAAGGAAGCAAAGCAAGCACAGCCATCCAAATTTAGATTCCTTTTTTGGGGACAAAAAGGATCAAAGCATGGAATAGGAGGAATACAACACAGTCAGAACTCTTGCACCAAAAGCTTCTAAGAAAAATATAAACTGGTTACAGGCCATGGAGGAGCTCAAGAAGAATTTTGAAAATCAGATAAGAGAAGTGGAGGAAAAATTGGGAAGAGAAATGAGAATGATGCAAAAAAATCATGGAAAGAGAGTCAACAACCCGACTGAAGAAAATAACACCTTAAAAAATAGACTAACTCAAATGGCAAAAGAAGAAAAAAAGCCAATGAGAAGAATGCCTTAAAAAGTCAAATTTGCCAGATGGAAAAAGAATTTCAAAGGCTCACTGAAGAGAATAATACCTTCAGAATTAGATTGGAGCAAATGAAAACTAATGACTTTATTAGAAATCAAGATAGTATTAAACAGATCCAAACAAATGAAAAAATAGAAGGCAATATGAAATATCTCATTGGAAAAACCACTGACTTGGAAAATAGAGCCAGGAGAGACGATTTAAAAATTATTGGAATACCTGAAAGCCATGATCAAAAAAAAGAACCTAGAAATCATCCTTCAAGAAATTCCCAAGGAAAATTGCCATGATATGTTAGAACCAGAGGGCAAAAGAGACATTGAAAGAATTCACCAATCACCTCTTGAAAAAGATCCCCAAAATAAAGCCCTTAGGAATATTATAGCCAGGTTCCAGAGTTCCCAGATCAAGGAGTAAGTATTACAAGCAACCAAGAAGAAACAATTTGAACATTGTGGAAACACAATCAGGATAACACCAGATCTAGCAGCTTCTAC
>CM053581.1:408885626-408910253 GCA_028627135.1 Pseudochirops cupreus
TGTATGAATACATATGTGAGTGTGTGTATATATGTGTACAGATATACATAGACAGAGGGTACAGGATCAATTGAACAGGAAGGGATGATATTTAAAAGGCGAAATTGAGAAGTGAGGGAGGAATATAATGAGAGGAGATAGGGAGAGACAAAATAGGGTAAATTATCTCATATAGAAGAGGCAAGGGATAACTGTTACAATGGAGGGGAAGAGCAGGAAGGCAAAAGGGAATGGATCAACCTTTCTCTTATTGAATTTGGCTCAGGAAGGGAATGACATGCAGTCTGAATTGGGTATATACAAGAATACAAGAGAGTAGGGGGGAAAGGGATGAGAGGAGGGATGATGGAGGGGAGGGCAGATTGGGGGGAGGGTAGTTAGAAACACACACTTTTGTAAAGGGACAAGGACAAAGTAGAGAATAGAACAAGTTGGGGGAGATAGGATGGAGGGAAATATAGTCAGTCTTTCACAGTATATCCACTATGGAAATGTTTTGCATAATTACACATGTACAACCTGTATTGAATTGTTTATCTTCCCAGTAAGGGTGAGAGATGAGGGAGGAAGGGAAAGAATCTGGAATTTAAAGTTTTAAAATCAAATCTTTTTTAAAAATATTATTATTATTATTATTTTGCAACTGGGAAATAAGATATACAGACACTGGACTATGGAGATCTATGTTGCCCTACCAGAAAGTCAGAGTGGAGTATGGGGGAGGATATAAGAGAGAGCAGAATGGGGAAGGGGACATTAAGTGGGATAGCTGGTTAGGGGAAAGAAGGGGAAAAATTTTAACTCAAAATCTTGTGGAAATGAATGATGTAAACTAAAAATAAATGCAGAAGTTAATTAAAAAAAAACGACTCGAGACATTTCAGTATTAAAACCCAAAAGATGATCCAACAAACATAACACAAAATGAAACACGACTTTGAAAATAGCAAGTGAAGGCAGGTTTCAAGTGAGTGGACACCAAAGCTTCTGCCCTTTGTCCCCTGGCTTAATGCTGGTGTCCCCATGGCTTCTTCTCCTCACTTCTTTTTTTTTTCCAAATAAAAGCTTTATTCAGAGAAGTCTCCCCTCTCTTTAGAACCCTTAGGGAATTGGAAGTTATATTTGTCTCTGCCCTTTTCCTCCTTGAGAATGATGGCTTAACATTTCCTTAGCTGCTACTCATCTCTGCGGGATGTTCTTAGGAAGTGGAATGTTAGAACTGGAAGAGACTTTTAAAGCATAAAATGTAAGAGCTGGGACATACCTTAGAATAGGGAATGTCAGAGTTAATAGGACTATTATGAAATGAAATGTCGGAGCTGAGAGTGCCCTCAGAACACAGAATATCAGCCTTGGGAGAGAACTGAGAACATGGAATGTCAGAGTTGGGAGAATCCTTAGAACAAAGAATATGAAATCCGAGGGGGGGGGGCGGGACTTAAAATATGGACTATAAGAACTGGGTAGAAGGACTTAGAACATGGAATATCAGAACTCAGAGGATCACAAAAAGGACTCAATGTGGAATTCCAGAGCTGGGATAGATCTTAGAACATTGAATGTTAGAACACATGTAATCACTTGGAATGTCAGAACTGGAAATGGTCTTAGAACAGCTGCTTCCCATATCTGCGGGATGTTCTTAGGAAGTGGAATGCCAGAGCTAGAAGTGACTTTAGAATAGAATATGTAAGAGCTGGGAGGTGCCTTAGAATGAGGAATGTTAGGATTAGTAGGACTCTTATGAAATTGAATGTCAGACTATACACGTATAACCTAAATCAAATTGCTTACCTTTTCAATGAGGGGGAATAAGAGGAGGGATGGAGAGAATTTGAAACTCAAAATGAGAAAAAAAAACCCAAATTTTAAAAATTGTTTTGATGTGTAATTAGGGAAAAATAAAATGTTATCTATTAAAAAAGAAATGCAATGTCAGAGCTAAGAGTGCCTTCAGAACACACAATATCAGAGTTGGGAGAGAGCTTAGAACATGGAATATCAGAACTGAAAAAGTCTGTAGAATATGAAAGTAGGGAGGGAACTTAGAAGGTGAACTAGGATGTGGAGCCAAGATAGTGGAGTACTAACAGCAGCATAGCTGAACTTAACCATTATTCTTCTTCAAACTACTTTACAATAATGCTTCAAATAGAAATCTGGAGTGGCAGAGTCACCAAAAGTTTGAGGTGAGGCATTTTTCTGTCTAAGACAAACTTAGGAGGATGAGAAGAGAGGTCTATGACATGGGTGGCTTGGCCTAGAGCACAGTACACACCTCAGCAACACTAGCAGCAGGCCTTGGAGACATCAGTAGCAATAGCTTTAAGAGCTCTCAACTCACAGATGGTCAGGGGATTGGACAACTGATTAGAAAGAGACTACAGGGGAGTGTTTGCTGGCACTGGGGGAAGAGCCCTGTGGGATTGCCCATAGTTCTAGGTCATGGTTCCAGGCTGAAGAGGAGCACTAGCATTTGTGGCCGCAGAGAAGCAGGATCCTTTCCTGGTAAAAAGCAGAGCACAGGCCAGGAGAGCAGTAACTACGCCTCTCCTTGGATCATATGACCTTGGAAGAACGAAAAACTTACACACCCCTCTGAAAACAGCAGCAAGAAAAATGTAAAACCTGGGACAGTGCCCCCTTTGCACCAGGAGCACAGCCCAAGTACAATACAAAAAGTCAAGAAAGAGACCAGAAAATAAGTAAATAACAAAAAAGAATCTGACCATGAAAAGCTCCTATGGTGAAAGAGAAGATCAAGACACAAAACAGAAGACAACAATGTCAAAATATTTACAGACAAAGTCTCAATGGAAAAAAAAAAGTGAAACGGACACAAATTCAATGAGAATTCTTTAAAGTGCTAATAAAAAACCAAAAAGATGTTTTAAAACATCAATTAAGATAGGAGGAGGAAAAATTGGGAAACGAAATTAGAGTAATGCAAGAAAATTATGAAAAAAAGTCAATATCTTGGTAAAAAAAAAAGGCAAAGAAATGTGAAGAAAAGAAGTCCTTAAAAACCAGAATTAGGCACTGGAAACAGAGATATAAAAATTCACTGAAGAAAAGAACTAAAAAAGCAGAATTGGCTGAATGGAAAAAGAAGTACAAAAGTTTACTGAAGAAAATAATTTCTTAAAAATTAGATTTGGGCAAGTAGAAGCTAATGACTCCATGAAACATCAAGAGCAAATAAAGTCAAAAGAATGGGAAAAATAGGAGAAAATATGAAATATCTCATAGAAAAAAAACAATTGACCTAAAATAGATTGAGGAGAGATAATTTAAGAATTACTGGACTACCTGAAAGTCAGGATTAAAAAAAAAAAAGAAACCTAGACATTATATTTCAAGAAATCATCAAGGAAAACTGCCCTGACATCCTAGAACCAAAAATAAAATAGAAATTGAAGAAATCCATTAGTCTTCTCCCAAGAGAGATTCCCCAAATGAAAACTGCAGGGCTCACAGGTCAAGGGGAAAATATTGCAAGCAGCTGGAAAAAAAATTCAAATATTGGGATCACAGTCAGGATCACACAAGATTTAGCAGCTTCCATATTAAAGCAGCCTAGGCCTAGAACATGATATTCCAGAAGGCAAAGGAGCTAAGATTACAACCAAGAATAACTACTCAATTAAACAGAGTATAATCCTTTAGGGGAAAATGGATATTTAATGAAATAGAGGATTTTCAAGCATGCCTCATGAAAAGATCAGAGCTGAATAGAAAATTCGAACAGAAGATTCAAGAGAAGCATAAAAAGGTAAACCTGAAAGAGAAATCATAAGGTGCTCAATAAGCTTAAACTGTTTACATTCCTGTACGGAAAGAGGATACTTCTACCTCCCAAGAACTTTATCATTATTAGGGAAGTTAGAACATATACAGACAGAGGGCAGAGGTGTGAATTGACTAGGATGTGATTATCTCAGAAAAAAATGAGGCAATGAGAAGAGGGATGCACTAAGAGAAAGAGGAAGGGGGAGATACATGAATGGGAGAAATTATCTCACTTAAAAGAGGCACACAAGGAAGAACTTTTGTATTGGAGGGAAACATGGGACAATACTTATCCTTGCCCCAGGACAGGGCAAGTTCTAGTTCACGAAAGTCAAAGCTGATTGTTCTGGTTTCAATGGTTTCATTTTCCTTTAAAGTCCAGCTCCAATGCCACCTCCTGCATGAAGCTGTTCTTAACCACACACACACCCCATCAGATTCTATAATGGTCTCAACACTTTGGATTGCACTATTGATAATGTAATGTTGAATATTACATTACCTATGTGGATAGGATAGGGAGCTAGGTGGCATGGTGAATAGAGTGCTGTGCCTGGAGTCAGGAAGACCTAAAGTCAAATCCAGCCTCAGACAATTACTAGCTGTGTGACCCTGGGCAAGTCACTTAACCCTGTTTGCCTCAGTTTCCTCATTTGTAAAATAAGCTCAAGAAGGAAATGCCAAACCACACCAGTATCTCTGCCAAGAAAACCCCAAATAGAATCACAAAGTTAGAAATGGCTACACAACAATGCTAATGGGATATTTTACAGTGGGAAAAATATGATGGCAGAGGATATGTGCTTATTCTTTCTAAACTGGGGGACCATCACCAGTCATCCTGGTCTATATCTGGCCACTGGATCCTAATGGCTTTTGAGGAAACAGTGAGGCTGGTGGCTTTGCACAGCCCTCCCTCACTTAAATCCAAACCACTTGCAAGTCATGGCATCACCTTCCTGATGTCATCATCCTTTTGGGGAAGGGAGGGCAAACAATAATATCTACATTGAACTGGTCCCCCAGCACCCATGAAGGTGTTCTTCCTTCTAATTTGATAGGCTCCTGGAAACAACAAAATAAGGTGACCAGCAGTGCTACAATTTGAGAATTTCACTACATGCATTGTGGGGGCCATTGAGCTAAGAAAATGCATGTCCTCATTGATAAAATTTTGGTGGATGAAATGAATGAATGTTCTAGTCAGGTGACAAGTAGATAACTACATGTATTTCTGGGTATGTTTTAGGATGAACATTAGCAAAATGGAGGGCATATGGAAGAAGTAAACTAGGGTGTCAGAGACCTTGCTGCTGGGTGACTCTAAAGAAGTCGCTTTCTCTCCTATTGCAGAGACCTACTAGCTCTGACATTTCTAGTTCCAAGGTAACTCCCAGCTCTGATGCTCCGTATTCTAAGGTCTCCTCTAGTTTTGACATTCTACTTCCTAAACTGGGCCTCAATTTCCTTATTGATAAGATGAGAGAGCTGGACAGTCAATGAATTTGAAAGCGTTTATCAAGCATTACCTGCAAAGCAATCTGCTAAGAGGCAAGGTTGTTGTCACATGATTTCAGTTGTGTCTAACTTTTTTTTTTTGGCTTTTTGGAGGGGGGAAGGCAAGGCAATTGGGGTTAAGTGACTTGCACAAGGTCACACAATTAGTAAATGTTAAGTGTCCGAGGCCACATTTGAACTCAGGTCCTCCTGATTCCAGGGCCGGTGCTCTGTTCACTGTGTATCTAACTTTTTATGATTCCTTTTGAGGTTTGTTTGACAAAGATAATGAAGCAGTTCACCATTTCTCCAGTTCATTCTCCAGATGAGGAAACTGAGGCAAATAACAGCTATGTGACTTGCCCAGGCTCACACAGCTAATAAGTTTCTGAGGTCAAATTTGCACTCAGGTTTCCTCACACCAGCCTGAGCTCTACATACTGCACCATCTAGTTGATACCAAGAGGCAGGGCAACATATAGAAAAGCAAACAGTCCCTTATTTCAAGGAGCTCACATTCTTTTGGGGAAAACAATAGAAAGGCTTGCAATCTTGGGATGTATGGAAAAAACATGTTGTCCTTACGGTGCAGTGGCAAAACAGGTAGATAGTAACACAGATTCTTTAATATTGTCAAATATTAAATCAAATCAGTTCCTGGAATTAATTGAATTATTTGACAGTGTCAAGGACTTGGGCAGTGAGAACTTTCTTTCTTTTTTTTTTTCAAAGTAAAGCAAAGTTTATTAAAGATTCACCATAATGGGTAGATTTTTTTTTTGAGATTCTTTTTTTATTAATTAATTTATTTTCTTGTTTACATCATTCATTTCCATGAGATTTTTGAGTTACAAATTTTCTCCCCATCTTTCCCCCACCCACCACCCCAAAAAAGCCCTATCCCACTGTATACCCCCTTCCCCAATCTACTTTCTCCTATGTCCTCCCCCATCACCCCTCTGACTTTCCGATAGGGCAAGATAGATCCAGTGTGAACTTTCTTTTAGACAGCTTCGGTAACTATGGTTGAGGAGGTTGTTGCCAGGTCACATCTCCATAAGGGCTCATTCCCTGGATGGTGGCTATAGTCAGTATAAATAGGGGCCAGTAGTCTAGAGGACATGGTCCTTTCCTGCCCATCTATGGCAGGTGATCAGTGGTTAGTGTTGATGGGTCCATTCTCCACAGAGATTGTTGTCCTCAGTGATTGCTGTAGCATCCAGGTTAGTGGATTCCAAGGGCTCTCCGATGACTCTGGTTCTAAATCTTTGGGCTAATATAGAAGGAGGAAGTTTCAGAGCAATGATGACCAACCTTACCACCTTGTAGACCCTACCAAGGTCCACCATGTTTGAGTAAGCAACTACATATTCTCATTCCTCAGGGTTCCCTCTCCCTACCTCTGGCTCTTAGGTCTGTCCCCTACATGGTTTCCGTCCATCAATTAATCCCTTGTTCTCCTGGGGCTGGAGGTGACTACTTTACCAGTCTCTTCGGATTCCTACCTGCCTGAGAACAAAGGTGCTCAAATCTCCACTGGGGCAAGGGAAGAGAAAAGCTACCTACACAGGCTTGTGTGGCTAAGTAAGTTAGTACCTTAGTAAGCAGGGGCTCTTTTCCTTCTCCTACACTGATGCTAATTGTGGGAATGGAAAGGAAGGGATTAGTGGTGATGGATGAGGCAGCATTTTGTTTAAAACTGCACTTCCATCTAATCTCCTATTGACTGAGAAACATCAGGGGGATATCTTGAAAGCATTAACACAAATCCTTTTAAAACTCTTCAGTGGCTTCCCCTGCCAGCCCCTTCCCAGCCCCCTCCTCTACCTGGATGTTCCATTTGTGACAGAGACTGTCAGCCAGAGAGGATTCTGGGTAATCAATTAAGATGCAAACTTTCCACTGTCTGAGATGCATTATCCCAGGTCCCGCCAACACACCCTTAAACAAAACCAAAGGGAAAAAAATGCCCCACATCTAGAGCAGCACAAATGAATTAAAAGGAGAAGATTAAAGAAGCAGAGGTACCTACATACACTACAGACTCAGCATGGAATTTAATTTAAAGGACAAAGAAAGGAAGATGGGGGTGGAATTTACTTTCTTTTTGCAAGCCCATTTCCTGTTTCTGTGAACGTGCCTCCGATGTTTGGTCCTGCAAATGAGAGGGACAGAACTCAAGGCAGGCCCCAGGACCAGGCCAATGCTTTCTGGTTGTGGGATGCCCTAGAAAAGTCACTTCTCTCTGATCTTCAGTCATCTGCCAAGCAGGGATCAAAGGTTTAGAGCTAGAAGGCCAAGCCTCACCCCTTCATTTGGTGTTGTTATTCAGGCATTACAGTCATATCAGACTCTCTGTGACCCAACTAGGGGTTTTCTTGGCAGAGTTACTGGAGCGCTTTGCCATTTCTTTCCCCAGTACATTTTACAGATGAGGAAACTGAGCAAACTGGGTGAGGTGACTTCCCCAGAGTAACACAGCTAGGAAGTGTCTGAGGCCAGATTTGAACTCAGGAAACCTACCCTGATTCCAGCCCTGGTGCTCTACATGCTATGGAACCACCTAGCTGCCCCAGTAAGTGCTAGAGTTTTTCCTATTTTACAGTTGAGTCAACTGCCTATCAGAGGTTAAGTGACTTGTCCAAAGCCATACAACTAGTAATGTCTAAGGCCATATTTGAACTCAGGTCTTCCTGACTCCAGGCCCACCTCTCAATACACTTGGCACATAGTAAGTACTTTTAATTGATCTGAAATTCATTGATAAACACCTGACCATGAAGAAGAACTTCTCTGATGTCTACTTTGGGTCTTATCTATCTCCTGGAGGCTGTTGTAAAAATGAATATCACAGATTCTTTGAGTAAGAAAGGGACATTGAATCCAACCCACACCTTCAGAGGAATGCTGGCTCAAAATCCCAGGGAGGTTCTCCTCTTACTTCTTGATGACTTTCATGGATGGAGAACTTACTCCCTCTGAAGCCTGCCCCTTCCCCCTGGCTGAGTTCTATCTTTAAATGTTTTACTTTATAAATCTGCCTCATTTCATTGTCATGTTGTTTGTTATTTTACCTGTTGTGAGTAGGCCAAATTCAGTCCTTCTGTGTGACTGCTCATTATATATTTGAAGGGAATTATGGCGATTTTCTGAGTATAAAGCAAGATGTCTAAATAGCGATTCCAGTTGAGAGGAAGCTCAGAACCATAAATGGGACTCACCGAGTTCTTTGCAGAATCTGCTGATGCCACTGCCTCACTCTATAGAGTCTTTAAAGGGTTGTGATGGAAAAGGGTTGATGACCCCAAAGACTAGGAGAAAAGTGCGGTGAAAAGTAAACCATGTTAGTAGCCAGAAGACTTGGAGTCCAATGCTTGCCTTGTCACTTTTGTGACCTTGGAGAAGTCATTGCAGTCACAGTTTCCCCCTTTACAAAACAAGGGTGGTGGGCATGACAATCTCAAGGGTCACCCCCTTTGCTCCTGTATTTTATGATCCAAGGAAAGCACCAACTTTATTTGTATTTATTTAATTTTGGAGGCAATTGGGGTTAAGGGACTTGCCCAGGCTCACACGGTTAGTAAGTGTCTGAGGTCAGATCTGAACTAAGGTCCTCCTGAATCCAGGGCCAGTGCTTTATCCACTGTGCCACCTACCTGCCCCTCCAACTTCACTTTTTTAGAAAATGGAGGTTCAAAGTGGAGCCCAATTTAATAAATGAATGTGGAATGTAAATTCCTTGAGAATGAAGACTACTCCTTTTTAATCTTTTCATCCCCATCAGCAATAAGGATGCTAGGAACTTAATAGGTGCTTAACAAAAGCTTGCTGTCCTCAATTTAATCCTTTCAGGAACACAAAGACAGCCGAGAGAGTGGGATGGGCCCCATTGACCTTCCAATAAGGATCAGAGTTGACTTATGAATGAGCTTTTTAAGAATTCCAGCAACTAGCACCTTCTTGTTATTTTTATCCCATCTGCTTTCTGGCAGTTGCTAGCTGTTTAAAAACCAAACCAAACAAAAAACCTTAGATATCTCAAAAAAAAAAAAGGTGGGGTTCTGTGCCTAGTTAGGGACAAGAAGGGATGAGTGAGCATCCAGGGAGAGTGCAATCAGTGTTGGCTTGGGCTCCTGGGGGACACATGGGAAAGCTGGCATAGTAGATAGAGTGACTAGAGACAGCCAGAAGTTGGGTTAAGTCCAGGGATCTGTGAAGAGTAGAAAATGGTGGCATGGGAAGGTGGCCCAGAGCTCAGAAGCATCTCTCGGGGTTAAACCCATTGTCACCCTCACACGAGATCCTGGGATTCTGACTTCCTCCACCCACCTACCCCTCACACAGCATTTTCTTTTGCAACTTTAAGGCAGGCTCATCAGAGCTAGGAAGGAAGGGAATGGCTGGAGCACCTTGCTGTCTGGTTCAGGCCCTGACCCTCACACATAACACCTCCGAGGCAGTAAAAAGGTAGTTCTGTACAGCTGGGTGGCACTGTGGGTGGACTGCTGGGCTTGGAGTCAGGAAGGCTCGAGTTCAGATCTGGCCTTAGATACTTACTAGCTGTGAGACCACTGGCAAGTCATTTAAAAACTTAGTGCCTCAGTTCCCTCGTCTGTAAAATGGGGATAATAATAACACCCACTTCAGGAGTGTTGAGGGGCAAATGAGGTAGTATTTGCAAATTCCTTTGCAAACCTTGATAAATGCTAGTTGCTATTATTAATTTTGTTGTTACGTCTCTACCTGATCTAAATTCCCCAACTGAAAATGGGCTATTGCGAAGATGAAAGGAGATAATAGTAGGCACACACTAGGCACTCTATAAATTACAGCAATTATTACTATTATGGTTAGCTGTGGTTGTTATTATTGTATGTGTTACACTTGTCATTGCCCAGGCAACTCTTTCAGATGGTGAGTTTTGGGGAATGCTGAGCTGAATTCCTAGAGGTTTTTTCTAATGCTGAGTTTTCTGTTTTAATGAAATCACAGATCTAGGTGTCAGAGCTGGGAGGGATCTTAGGACATGGAATGTCAGAGCTTGAGGTGCCTTAGTACGGAGAATGGCAGAGATGGACAAGACATTAGAATGGGGGATGCCAGAGCTGGGTGAGACCTTAGAACCTGAAGGTCATATTTTAGAATGGCCTAAAACCTTCTTTCACCATTTTATATGTGAGGATATTGAACCCCAAAGAATATGGTCCAGCACACAGTTGGAAGGCAAGGTAGGCAGGGAGTAGGAGGACCACAGGAACCAGAAAGGCAAGTCAAGTAAGACGTTGAAAGGGTGTGAGGCAGTAGGTTTGGGTAAACCTGGATTCTGAGACAGGTCTTTGTCAGAAGTTCATCAAATACTCCAGTTGGAGGCAGGAAGTGGTTCCCCTGAACAACAGGGAAGTATTTGGAGAATAGGGACAGATTCAGCTCTTTCTTCTGAGCTGTCTGATGGCTTTAGTAATCCAGTATCATCACACCTAGAGGTTCCCTTTACAGAAAACCCTTCCTGTTTGCCATTGGCTTTAGGCTTGGCACACTCTTTCTCCATCTGCTGTCCTTCCCTCAAAATCCAGGCATCACCCCTTCTTTAGGAGGCTGGCTGGGTTCACATCTGAATGCCTCATATAGAAAGTAGGAGGGTGGAAATAGAGTCAAGCCAGAGTCTCTAAGGGCATGATTTGCTATTTCCTCCATGCTTCCCAGCTGCATCTGTTTGTCCTCCCACCTCTACCAGCAGCTGGCAGAGAGTTCAGAGCTTCCAAAAAGCATGAGAGAGGGAGCAAGAGGCCCAGGGAGAATGATAAGGCCCACCAGGAAGCCTTTCCCTTAAGCTAGTTCACAAGCTAGAGGGTCAGCCCCCCCTTGGGAGCTTACTTGGCTGCAGTGGTTCACCACCAAAGGCAATAGAACTGTTGGTGCTTATCAAGCAGTGCATCCTCTTCATTTGTTTTCTCTGTAAAAAGAGAGGGTTGGAATAGATGACCTGTGAAATCCTTTCCAGTTTTAAACCAATGATGCTAGATTTCTATTTTGAAACATGCTAGGGATTAAGTTTATTATCAAAGGCAGCAACAGATGTTACCTACAGTGCACTGGGTAATTACCATGGCATTAGATCAGAATTTTACACCATTATGTTAAAAGCTGATAATTTAGGAAATTATACACAATGCTTGGCACATAGCAAGTTCTTAATAATGCTTTTTCATCCTTTCGGGGAAAAAAATAGGTTGGGGCTATACTAGAGAATCAGTTGGGTAACTGATATTTACAAGGTAGTCTGAGGGACTTCTGCCTCAAAACATGGCCTCTCCCCTCCATCACCCCCCTCCCCACCACACACACACACACACACACACACACACACACACACACACACACACATACACACATACATTTTTGGTGGTGGTGTCCTTTTCTCCTGTTTATCCAGTCTAAAATTTTTTTATAGTATTTTTTTTCTATTATGTGTACAAATAGATTTTAACATTCACTTAAAATTTTTGAGTTCCAAATTTTCTCCCTCACCTCCTTCCTCCCTAAAACAGTAAGCAATTTAATATAGGTCATATATATTCAATCATGTAAAACACATTTCCATATTAGTTGCATTTTGAAAGAAGAAACAGACCAAAAGGAAAAAACAAACAAACCATGAAGTGAAAATAGTATGCTTTGATCTAGATTCAGACTCCAGAATGTGAATAGCGTTTTTCCTCATGAGACCTTTGGAATTGTCTTGGATCATTGTATTGCTGGGAATAGCTAAATCATTCGTAGTTGGTCATCATACAGTGTTGCTGTTACTGTCTACAACATTCCCCTAGTTCTGCTCAATTCACTTTGCATCTATTCATGTAAGTCTCTCCAGGCTTTTATCCAGCCTAAAACTCTCTCTTCTATAGGTTCATAGGAAAAGACAGTGTGACTGGTTAAGGACCCTACCTCACAGTAAAGGTGGCCTGGGTTTAAGTCTTGTCTCTGACATATACTGGATATATGATATTGGGTAAGTTATTCCACCTGTCAGGACCTCTGGGCAACTCTCTGAGACTTAGGTTATATGGAAAATGCCCATCTATATTGGTAGGTAGTTTTCCTCACTTGGAGTTTTCTATCCAATAAATTCCCAACTCTGATCGCAAGTAGGTTTTAGAATTAGAAGGAAACTTAGGGTTCTAGATCTCTTCTAATATCTTTGTTTTATAGATAAAGAGATTGAGAATTTACTTGCCCAAGGCCACAAGCATAGTAAGTAACAAAGATATGCTTGGAGGGGCAGAGCCAAGATGGCTGCATAGGAGCAGCAACATATCGCAGCTCTCACATAGCCACCCCAAAATACCCATAAAATATGACTCTAAACTAATCCTAGAACTCCAAAACGCACACAAATATACTTTCCACTAAAGTCAACTTGGCTACGAGGAACCATATCAGCACTGTAAACCGAAATCCACAGAGAAGGAAACTCAGACCTAGAGAGCTTAAGTGACTTGCCCAAACTCATTAATGTAGTAAGTAAAAGAGGCTGGATCTGAATACAGGGGTTCCTTTCCCCGTCCTCTTCCTTTTTCTCTTCCTCTTCCTCCTCCTTCTCCTCATTTTCTTTCTTTTCCTACTTTTTTTCCCACCTTGAAGAAACAAACTTCTGCCCTAAGGTTCCATGATGCTTCACTTCACTCACAATTCTACTCTACACATTTCCTTCCTCAACTTCTTCCTCTAATTCCTCCTTCACTTTACTGTCTGCCTTTCCCCAATACTGTCCTTTCCAATTTTCCCTTATAGATTGTCTTTCCCTATTAGAATGTAAACTACTTGAGGGCAGGGGCTCTCTTGATTACTTGTGTTTGCATCTCCACTGCTTAGCAGAGTTCCTAAAACAAAATAAATGCTCAATGAATGCTTCATTGATTTATCCACTTGTCTATTATCTGTCTATCTATCTGTCTATCTATCTATCTGTCTGTGTCTACTTTCCTCTCTGTTTATCAAACTGTTAATATGAATCTTTAATCCTTTCACATTACCATTTCTGAACAGATTAAACAAATCAGCTGTTACTCTGAAGGGTTGATATCATGATAGATCTGAGATACAGAACAGAGTTTTAGTGGTAAGGGAATGTAGGGAAAATCAGGCCAGGATGATAAGGGTTGGGGCTGCATTGCTTTGGGGCACCTTGAAAGCTAATGGAAGGTCTGAAGTTGGTACCAGAAGGACAGGAAGGGGCAAATGGGGACACTCAAATCTCATCAAATGTAGAACTGGGAGTGACCTGAGAGGACATCTCATCCAATCCCCTCATTGTCTTCAACATTTCAATGGAACTGTGACTTTGTGGGTGTGGGTGGCCCCTCCAATTGTGCGTATTGAAGTCATGTGTGGCTTCTCGTCTTGTGTGATTCTTTCCCATGTCCTCCCACAAATCCATCAAAGAGAATCTATCAAAAAAAGCTGGAGGCTGTCCTCCAGGTCTTTTAACATTCTACGTGTAGAAGTATAGCTCTTGGGCTATCCCTCTGTAATCTTTACTCTCCAACATGACTAACCTGCCTTCTTTCCCGATCGTGGATCCCCAGTGATATCTTTTATACCACATCTTACATTAAAATGATCATTGGTTATAAGCTTCTGTCAATTTATGGTCATTCTGTGGCTCTCTATTTTCCTTGGGTGCCCCATGATTCACAAAAAGACAGTATCACTGGGAAAATGTTGGTATTCACAATGTTTGCCTTTATTTTCAGAAGTTGGGTATTATTCAAAGCATTCTGCTGTTCCACAGTATCATATATCTAGAGTTGGAATGGACCCCACTGTTCACGTATTCACATTCCTTTATTTCATACATGACCAAACTGAGACAGTAAATGGCTTAAGGTCATACAATAATGACATTGGAGACAGGATTTGAACCTAGGTCTTTTAACTTGAAAAACAATACTCTTTGCACTGTACCAACCCAACTTCTTCTGATCACTTGTGGGCCTAGCTCATTGTCCATCTGCAGTGCCTGTCCATGGTTTGAGTGCTCAGTGGATAGGTCACTCTACAGAATATTATAATTTAACCTAGGAGTGTGGAATCTGTGACTGCGAGGCCACATGTGACCCCTTAGGTCCTCAAGTGCAGCTCTTTGACTGAGTACAAGTTTTACAGAACAAATCCTTTTATGAAGGGGCTTTGTTTTGTGAAGTTTGGATTTTGTCAGGGGCAAACACTTGAAGACCTAGAGGGACACATGTGGCCTCTAGGCAGCAGGTTCCCCACCCCAATCTAATCTATTTGATTTTTTTCCATTTTAGATAGTTGAATCAGCCTCTTCAAAGTGTATGGATCTCATTACAGACACCGTTTCTACACATCCAGAGGGCTTTATGTGAGCAATAATGTAACATCTCCTAACAGAGGCATGTGTTGAACCTCACTATCATGGGAGGCAGGCAAGAAGATATGAAAGAAAATGGGAGACAGAAGGTCCCACTTGGACTCTGCTTAGGATATCCTCTTTAATGATGGCAACCATCTATGAGGAGTATATTTTTCCCAATTTGTGCCTCACACACAATTAAAAATCACAGTGACATTGAACAAAGTTATTGCCATGCCTAGACTATTCTAATAGACTGCTGGTTGGCTTCCTTGCCTCAAATCCCTCCTTGCTCAAATCCATCCTCCACTCAGCTATAAAATCAGTTTGCCTGAAGCACAGGACAAGCTATATCACTTCTACTCTAGTGGTTCCCTAGTACCTCCAGGGTACGTAGGTGGCAAAGCGGATAGAGTCACTGGCCTGGAGTCAGGAGGACCTGAGTCCAAATCCAGCCTCAGACACTTACTAGCTGTGTGACCTTGGGCAAGTCACTTAAGCATATTTGCCTCAGTTTGCTCATCTGTAAAGTGAGCTAGAGAAGGAAATGGCAAACCACTCCAGGATATTCCAAAAAACCCCAAACAGGGTCGCCAAGAGTTGGCCACAACTGAATGACAAGAGTACTTCCAGAATGAAATATAAAATTCCCTGATTAGCTTTTAAAGTCTTTCACAATCTGGCCCCTTTACATGTTCCCAATCTTCCTATACTTTATTCCCCTTCACATACTCTATAATCTAGCCATATGGCCTCCTTGCTATTCTTTGAAGACCACATTCTACCTCCTGACTGGGTGCCTTTTCACTGGCTCTCCTCTGTGCCTAGACTGCTTTCCTTCCTCATTTCTGCATCCTGGGTTCCTCAGTTTCCTTCAAGACTCAGTCCAAATCCTCCCTTCTGTAGGAAGCCTTTCCCGATCTCTCCTCCCCTCTTCCCTTACGAGAGTCCTTCCCCTTGGAAATCACCTCCACCAACTCTATATGTATCTTACATGACATTGATGCGCTTGTGGGTAGCATGTTGTCTCACCGTATTAGAATGGAAGCTTGTGGGCAGACGCCTTGTAAATTGTATCCTCAATGTTCAGCACACAGTAGGGACTTGTTGGCTGACTGAGTGCATGGAAGATACTTTGTTGGAGGTAAGTAATTTACCCAGAGAGGGTCTAAGGAACAGCGATTCTCACAGCTTCCAGAATTCTGTCTCTTCTATCACCTTCCTATGCTCTGCCTTGAATGGAAGAATAGTGCAGAGGAATGTGAAATCAGTTTGGAAAACCTAGGCTTGAATCTTAGATAGGTGACCTTGGGAATCCCACTTCTCTCTGGGTCTTAACTACCTCATCTGTGGTTGGGTGAGATGGTCTGTAACATTCCCTGTTCTAAGGCTCCTTCCAGCCCTGACATTTCCTGTTCTAAGCCTCCTTCTAACTCTGACATCTTCTGTCCTAAGATCTCTCCAGGCTCTAACATTCCCTGTTCTGAGGCCCCTCCCAGCTTTGGCTTTCTGTTTTAAGGTTCCACCCAGTTCCGAATGCCATGATTATATCTTTTTTTTGGTATATAAATACCCTACTTCTCCTAGAAATGTGTAGTCAGAGGATGTTTATTCATCTTTCTGTCTCCTTCAGCACCCAGCACAGGGCTTTGTAACTCACTAAATGTTTGTTGAATAAATGAAGGGTGGAGAAGGAATCATCACCAATATTATAAACTTTGCCTGTTTGAAGATTTCGCCCCCGGGCAGACCCTGTTGTCAAATCTATGCCTGAAGCTTCTGTTCTTGCTGCATGAAAAAAGTTTGTCTCTGACAATCCTGTTGTCATTTCTGGCTTCCTCCCTCTATCCATCAGTGCCAAAAGCCCGTCTGCCCAGGAACCCAGCTAATTACCAGGCTGCCAGACTTGTTTGGGTCCTCCTTTGAGTAAAAGTGGGTTGTCATGTAGATCCCGCCACAGGGACCTCCTGGGTGTCAGAGCCCCAAGCTATGGAGGCATGGAGGGAGAGGGGATCGCTTGTTTCTGTCACTTTCCATCTGCTGGCACATGGAGAGCCTGGTCCAAAATCTCTCCAGTGGAGGCTGTCGACCAAAGTATACAAAGCAACTGGGCATATTTCTGAGTCCACATTCCTAATGCCTTGTGTTAGTTTTAAACTTTGGACTTTTGAAATGTGCTTCCCCTCTCATTATTGGCTGCAGACACTTAGCAGTGTGACCCTGGGCAAATCACCTAACTTCTCAGCCTCCATCTCTTATTTGTGAATTGGAGATAATAATAGCAGAAATGTTGTGGGGCCCAAATGAGATCGTCCATGTCAAGTGCTACACAAATCTTAAAACACAATCTAGTGCCACCTGAGCCATCATTACCATCATTTTTCTTTTTTTTTTGCTGTTGTTATCATTACTATAGCAGTTGAGTATGATGTAGTGAGCAGAGAGCTGGTCCAAAAGTCCTAGATTCTAATCTTACCACTCACAGATCCTGGTTTTGTAACCTTGGGCAAGTAACTTTACCTGTTAATGTTCGATGTATAAATGGCAAAGTTCAAAGGCTATAAAAGGCTAACACTCTGTTGACCTGCTTTGGTAGTTAGAGTTTCCTCCCCTGGGAGTTCCCTATTTCAAGGAAATCATGGATCTAGCCACTGTCCCTCTTACCCCCTGTCAGCTGTCAGGAATAGCTGGGTAGTACAGTGAATGGAGCTTTGGGTCTGGAGTCAAGAAGACCCGAGTTCAAGTGTGTCCTCAGATACTTTCTAGCTGTATGACACCAGACAAGTCACTTAATCTCTGTTTACCTCAGTTTTCTCAAATGTAAAAAAATACTTCCGTATCTTTTTCTTTTCTTTTTTTTTTTTATGTTTTGCTTTTTTGGAGGGGGGAAGGCAGGGCAATTAAGTGTCTGAGGCCGGATTTGGCCTATGTCCTCCTGACTCCAGGGCCACTGCTTTATTCACTGCACCACCTGGCCACCCCCACTTTAGTATCTTTACCAAAAAACCCCGAATGGGGTCATGAAGAGTTAGACAGGACAGATACACCCTATAAATAATAGCAGCAAAAATAGCACCTAATCTCCCAGGGTTATTGAGGATTTAATGAGATAACATTTGAATAGCCCTTGGACAGTGCCTAGTACTTGGAAGGTACCTTCTAATCTCTAGCTGGCATCGTCATTCCTTTTCATACATGGAACCTTTGTGTCAGGGACTTTCATGACACAAAGGGACCATGGGCATTGTGTATTTTCTGTCTCTTGGCTTGAAAATGAGAAGCACTCTGATTTAGGTAGTAAAGAATGAAGTAGGTAATGAAGTCTTTATCCCGTTTGCTGGATGGGGACACTGAGGTTTAGAGCAGTCATATCTAGCTTTTTTTTTTCCTTACCCAGTGTCATACAGCTAGTAAGTTGCTTGGACTTCACTATTTTCCTTTGATACAAGGGAGGGCTCATTGGGTGGGAGAGCCAATATGCATCAGCAGCAACAGGTGTGTAAAAACAGAAGGAATGTTTCAAAAATAAAACTGAAACAACTTTGCTTTGTATTACCTGTGAAAATCACAGAAGCCCTGTGGGGCCTTTGTTTCCTCATTTGCAAAATGATAAGGTTGGACTATAGGTCCCTTTTAGCTTTAAATCTCTGAGAAAGGTATGATTAAGTGTGAATCTAGTCAAAGAATTGTTGACCAACAACATTTATTAAACTCCTACTATATGCAAAACCTCTGAATCACACTGACTGCATGATCCTGGACAACTCACTTAATTTTTCACTGCACCAGCCATGTCTTCAAGACTCTAAGTTGCTTTAAAAAAAAAAAAAGAAAAGCAATCATTTCTTTGAGATCAGAGGTTCTTAACTCTGTGTGTGTGTGTGTGTGTGTGTTTGTGTGTGTAAATGTATGTAATGGACCCTTTTGGCCCTCTGATGAAGCCTGTGGGACTCTCCTAAGGATCATATTTTTAAAATGCCTAAAATGGAATACATAGGATTACAAAGGAAACCAGTTATATTTAAATAGAGTTAGCAAAATTTAATTTAAGAACTCATGCTGGAAGACAATTTATCAGTTGTAAAGCAGTGTAGGTCTTCATTGGTAGAGGGATTTTTCACACTGAGAGTTCCCTACACCAAAAAGATCACAGATTAAATAAATGAAAACAAAAGGGTATGTTAGTTTGCTAAGGGATGGGGTCACACCCACAATAGCTCTCTGGGCTTCCAAATCCTCACTGATGCAGTCAGAGCCCTGATCTTTAGGGTATCTGAGGCTTCTTCCTGGTCTCCATTCTATGGCAGAAAGTATAAGAGGGCTGATCAGAAGAACAGCCCCAAACCTCAAAGCACTTACCTCCTACTATGGGATGCACCATGTACATAGATAGGGGGACTAGAGGTTTAATATCTAAGGACATCGAGGAGGCTGGAAGGAGCAGGTGACTCATGAGTTGAGCCTTGAACATCAACAAATATTCCAGACTCCTGGAAAAGGGATTCTGAATTATAACCTTTAAATTTGGAGTTGGATGTTTGCTGTAATGAGGAAGGGAATGGAACAGAAGAGGATTGGTGGGTATTAAGAAGCATGAAAAATAGTTATGACATTTTATCCACTGAAATGAATCTAAATGCACAAGGTTACTAAACAAGTCTGGGTGGCTGAATTGATGTTCAATATTGTTTTCCGTAAGACATTTAATTTATTTTTTAAAAGGAATTTTGGGGGTGGAGGGCTAGTTTGTTCAGAGAAGGAAAGGGATCCCTCAAGGTCACACAGCAAGTTTCTCAGTGACCAGATCCCCAGTCCTTCAGGGACAGGGGGCTGCCTCTCTTCTCCACCAGCTGCCCCTCTAAATAATAGGATTTTCAAACTTACATATGCATGCACAGACAGAGCACTAAAAATCAAACAGCAATCAATTGCTTCCTAAGGCTGCTTCCTGTGGCTCCTCTGGTCCATTCTGTCTTTTTAGCCACACTCATGTGATAGGAACCTGTAGAGCCCTGAGTTTCAGCTCTGCCAGGCTCCGGAGTCATTAGTATTTTAGAAAGGAAAGGAGGAATCAGGAAATCACCCCTGTGGGAAAGAATCAAATCTCTCTCCTGCTTTCTCCCTCCCTCTATTCTTTCCTCCTTCCTCCTTTCCTTCTCCTCTTCTCTCCTTTTCTCATCACTCTCCTCCTTCCCCACATCTGAGATTTTAGCCCAGCCTACACTACTCAGTGGCCAGATGCTTAGTCTGGAAGATGTTTGAAGCCCCAGGGATCTGGAGGACAGGTCCTATATGAAATTCATCATGTTCCCCCCACTTGCCTTAGCCAGGTGTCCTGCATTGTCATCCAGAGAAGGACCCCTTGGGGCCTGGGGAAAACTCAGAGGGGAGTCCAAAAATGGAAGGGAGCAAAGAAGAGGACATTTCATCTCTTAGAACAAGACCAGTCCTCTTTCCTTAGGGCAGCCCTTCAGATATTTGAAGATAGCACCATTTTCTCATTACTTCTCCTCCCCAGGCTAAATATCTCTAGTTCCTCCAACTAATAATTATATCCTCCAACTAATAAATATATAACAGATACCCTAAACTGGTTCTGAGTCCCCCTCTCTCATCGCATCATTGCTATCTTGCAATTTACTTCTGAATTTAACAAACACTAAATAAAATGGAAATTTTATATTACAAGGAATAGGAAAAAAAAAGCAATGTACATGAAACCGCAAATCTCTATTATACACAATTTGTTTTTCATTACCAACCTTCAGACAAAGTGGAAATTGCCATTGCTTCTAAAATGGGAGAGGGCGAAATTTCCTAGGGCAAGGGTCAGCAACCAGTGGTGGAGTGGCCAGAGCTCAGGCTCAAGAGTCACAGGACCTTTTTGAATCTTCCATATGACCTAGACATTTCCAGATTCTATGCCTTTGTTCATGATATGTAGCCTATCCCTGGAACGTCCTCCCTGAAAGCATTGCCTATTGATATCTTACCCTTTCTTCAAAGTCTAGCTCAAAGACCCTCTTCTCTTTGAAACCCACACTGATCCCCACCCTTCTATCCACCTCCCAGCTTGAGGGGATCTCTGATCATCTGAGCTCCTGGCACTTTAAATTCTCTTCATGGGCTTATTCTGTTCTATTTTTATTAGAGAGGAAATATGGTACCATGGAAAGAGAATTAGATTTGAAGTCAAAAGATAAGAGTGTAAGCCCTAGCTCTATGCCTTACTTTTGTGGGTCTGTGGGCCTTAGTTTCCTCAACTATAACTTGACCTAGAGAAGCTCTGCAAGGACCTTCCCATTTTTAACTCCTAGGATCCTCTATCTCATAGAAGGTGCAAAGGTCTGGTGAAATAGATACTAGAGATGGAGTCAGGAGACCTGAATCCAAACTTTCCAAATCTCTCAGTCAGTCATTGAATATTTCTTAAGTGCCTGTACTGTACCAAGCATGGTGCTAAGCACAAGGGAAAGAAAGAAAGGCAAAAGGTGGTCTAGAGAACTCATGGTCTGATGGGGTGAAACAACCTGACAACATCTGTTCACAAATAAGTTATATACAGGTTAAATGGACATGTCCATTGGAAGGAAGGCACTAGAATTAGTGAAAATTGAGAAGGACTTCTAGTGGAAGGTAGAAAGAATGTGGAGATGAGGAGATAGAGGATTCCTGGCATGGAAGACGTCCAATGAAAATGAGCCAAGTCAGGAGATGGACTTTCTTGTGGGAGGACCAGCAAGTAGACTAGTGTCACTGGATCAAAGGACACACAGCCATGGAGGAAAGTAGGGTGTGAGAATATTGGAGACACGAGGAGCAGTGAAAGATGAACTTCGAACACCAGAGGGTTTCCTGTTTGATCCTGGAGATGTAGGGGGACCCGTGGAGCTCATTGAGTTGGGGGGTGGGGTGCTTTAGGAAGATCACTTCAAGTGAATGAATGAAGGATAGACTGCAGTGGAGGGAGATTTGAGCAGCTATTGGAACAGTTCATGTGTGAAGTGATGTGGGCCTGTACCAGGGTGTTGTCAATGTCAGATGAGAGAAAGGGATATGTATGAGAGAGGGATTGTGAAAGGAAAGGTTTTGACAACAGATTAGAGATGTGAGAAACTTGGAAAAGCTTTGACTTCTGTGAGCTTTCTTCATGTGTAAACCTTACCATCCGCCTAGATTATTTACAACGTCTCTTCTCCCTTTAGATCTATGGTCACATGGTTCTACTGAATAGTAAGTTTCTGGAAGGTAGGAGCTGTTTCTAATTACTCTTTGGATCTTCTTTAATCACCCAACCTAGTCCCTTACACAAGGTAGGTTCATACCCCTAAGGGTTATTCAGTTTCTGATTAAAAACAGATGAGGGTGTGTGTGTGTGTGTGTGTGTGTGTGCGTGCACGCGTCTGTGTGCACAAGGATCCATGCATGTGGAATATTGCAAATATTGTCAGACTTAAATAGATAGATCCATTTCTCTCTCTTTCTCTCTCTCTCTCTCTCTCTCTCTCTCTCTCTCTCTCTCTCTCCCTCAGAGGATGTATACAGGAGAAATATTCAATAAAATAGCAATAGGAATTTGAATCAATAGTGAAAATACCGATATAGACTTATTTTTAAAAATAAAACAATATGAAAAACTGAGCTGAAAGGAACTAAGCTCCAATTTATTTCAGTTGGATAAAGAGTAAGATCAAAGGAGTTAAAACTGGAAGGCATCTTAAATCTTGTTCAGCTCCCTAACCTTGCACATGAGGAGGCCGAAGCTCAGAGATACTAAACAACTAGCCCAAGGTCACACACACGGCAAACAGAAGAGAGAAGCCATTCCCCCTATCCACAGACTCCAGATGGGTTCTTTCCATTGAACTACACTGCCATTTAGGTTAGAACTATTGGGGTAAGGAAGGGACTATTCTTCCCTTCCATATCACTGGGGGCATATAACTTTATAGCACTAATAGCCAAAATGACTAAGGAAGAGTTACCAGAGCATATGTCCTGGAAGACAAGCATTGGCAATTCAAGGGTGGGAGAGATGCTATTAGAAACACTGTCCACATAGCATCTGAGATTGCAAATAAATCTATGCTTCTAGACAAGAATAGATAAAATACTAAACTTAAAGCTGAGTAGGTTAGGGGGTGTGCTTTAAAAAAACTTTGGTTACCGAAATGCCATATCATAACTGTTTGTGCTAATGAGCATAGTCAACAAGGTTGAACTTGAGGAGTAGGAGGGACTAAAAAGACACGTACACAGATAGCTGCAGTTCAAGGTTAAATGGGGTGAGACAAATATCTGGGTCTCTCAAAGCCAAGGAACTCTTTTTCAAAAACAGCTCCATTTGAAAGTGAAAGGAAGGGGAGGGCGGAGCTAAGATGGCGGAAAGTAAGCAGTAACTTCTCCAAGCTCCCCAAGAACTTTGTCCTTAAAAGCTAAAAAGTAAATTTGAGCGGATTTAAGAGTGACAGAACCCATTGGGAGACGGAGAGTGACAGATTCCCAGCCCAGAAAAGTGACTACTCAGGTCAGGGCAGGGAGAACGCGGAGCACACAGGAGTGGCACCAGTGCAGACCTGAGAGCGGAGTGAGGCAGGCTGAGAAGCCCCACCCAGCAGACTCACCCAGTTTGAGGCTTCTGCAGCCGTCTCCCCAGGAGCGGAGGACCAACAGAACTGGGTAGGAGGGAATGCAGGGCACATGGCAGGGTCAGCAGTTTTTCCTGGGGCTAGCAACCCGCGGCCTGGATTTTTGAAGCTACATGCCCAGAGTTTCAGAAGTTGGGACAGAGGAATGAAATCTAGGGGCTCTCATCCCCCTCCCTGACACAAAAAAATCAAGAGGTAAAAGCCCCACCTAGAGTACATTCTTGCATAAGTGTAAACAGCCCCAGGCTTGGAAATCACTGAGGAATGGGGAAGGGAGATTGTACAGAGCCTAAGCCCAGGTGGGTGGAGCCAGCAAGCTCTAACAACAAAAGCCCAGGTATGCTTTAGAACCACCTGGCCAATCAGCAAACTACGGCCCCACCCTTCTACTACAGTGAGCCGCCTGAGAAGCAGCCCAGAGAAACTGGTGGAAATCTGAAACAGACCATCGCCCCACCCCCATAAGTTACTCTGTGAGCCTCAGGTAACTCAGGGGAAACACCAAGGATCTTGGCCGTGGCCTCAGTCCACATACTCAGAGGCCACAGTTCACGAAGTCAACAACAAAACCCCAACTCCCAGCCTGAGAAACTCAGTACTCCTGCACCCTGGAAGCAGATATCCACTCTAAAAATACAGGATATAGGCAACCACAATGGGGAAGAAGGAAACTGCAAAGGCTAGAACCATTAAATCATTCTATAGTGAGCAAGAACAACCAAACTCAGAAGACAACACAGACTCTACACACACACTGGAGACCACAGAAGGAAATGTGAATTGGTCTCCAGCCCAAAAAGAATTCTCGGAAAATCTCAAGAGGGATTTTAAAAATGAAATTAGAGAGGTAGAACATAAATTTAAATCTACAGTGACCAAATTGGAAAAAAAATTTCACAGAAGAAAACAAAGCTTTACAAAGTAAAATTGGAGAACTAGGACAGGAGGTCCAAAACCTAACCAGAGAAAATACCTCGGTAAAAATGAAAAATGAACATATGCAAAAGGAGCACCACAAACTAATTGAGAAAAATAATTCACTAAAAATCAGAATCAGTCAAATTGAAGCCAAGGACTCTGTGATGCAACAAGAGTCAGTCAAACAAAACACAAAGATTGAAAAATTAGAAGAAAGTGCAAAATATCTCACTGGAAAAACAATTGACCTGGAAAATAGATCCAGGAGAGATAATCTAAGAATTATTGGCCTACCAGAAAGCCATCATGAAAAAAGCAACCTGGAAAGCATCCCTCAAGAGATTGTCAAAGAAAACTGTCCTGAGGTCTTAGAATCAGAAGGGGAAATAGTTATTGAAA
>CM053581.1:408910753-408933850 GCA_028627135.1 Pseudochirops cupreus
CCCTGCTTTGATCCTTCTTTTCCACAAAGAAGGAATCTAGAGTTTGGTTGCTGTTCTTACTTTGCTTCCTATGCTTGCTCACGGTTGGCCAGTCACTGATTTTTTAGCTCTGTGGAACTCTGCTTCCAGAGGGGAAAGCTCTGTCCCAAATTGCTGGGGTTTTCCCAGCTGCCAGCACTTTTAGGAGGCTGCTGCAGCCCCCACCAACTTTGGCTCACTGAAAACGCACCCCAGGACCACCACCCAAGACCACAATCCGGATCCAGGCTGCTCTATGCAAGAGCACTTGGCCTCTGAATGATCACTTGGCCCCCCTGCAGTCTGCAGGCTGGGAGATCTAAAGCAGCAATGTGGAGGTGGGTGCTGGGCCACCGCTTCTGCCACTTCCTTGCCCTGGAGGCAGTTTGACTGGACCCACTTATCTCTCCCAATTTTAGCCAAGTTCCACTGACCTTTCATTTAGTCCTTTTTTTTCTTATGGCTTGATAATTGTGGATACTGCCACAGCTGCCACAGATCTGCTCTCCTGAAGCTCCAGCTGTGGCTCAGCTGGTCAGGCTGCCCCCAGGACCAAGCCTCCATTTCAGGCTGGGCTGGTTTCAGCTCCCAGCAATGAGATGGTTCCTCCTAGCTGAGCTGCCTTCAGTGGCAAGTATATCTGTGTGCGTTTTAGATCTCTAAAATTTGTTTAGAGTCATATTTTATGGATATTTTGAGGTGGCTCTGTGGGAGCTGCCAAACCTTGCTGCTCCTATGCCACCATCTTGGTTCCGCCCCTTTCCTCCCATTCTTTACAGAGTCTATACTGTCAATGAAATTACAGACTAATACGAACTTTCCCCCATGGTGATTCAAAATTTCAGTACAGGGACCTGCTCTGAAACCCGGGTTTGAGTAACTTCCTGAATTCACAGTTTCTGTCTTTTGTCCCCTTCCATTGCAATAATGAATGAATCTTTCTTGACGGCAGATGGAACAAAATCTTTCCTAACTGGTTCTACATATGGAAGACCATTGTGACCCAGATGTTTGAGCTAGAAGGCAACTGAGAGGCTATATAGCCTAATTTCCTTATTTCACAGTTACAGTTAAGGATAATGGGGCACATCAAGGTTGAATATTTTCCTCATGGTCACATAGATAGTAAGCAAGAAAGTCATTATTTGAGCACAGGTCCTCTGACTCTAGACCAGAAAGGAAAAAACAGGTATTGAACTTTGAACAGAGATAAAATGTATCGTTCCCAAGTGCCCAGCTCCATCAGGCACTGAGGCTGGTTTCAATCTATGCCCCTTGGAAAAATCTGGTGGAAACTATCTCTTTCACAGTTCTCCTTAAGGACCTACTACCACAGGACATCTTCCCAATTTTCGTTGCATTTATGTAGCTTAATTCATGTGCTAAACTTTTTTTTAAAAACATATCCACAATCTGATACAGTACATGGGGTTAAGTACCTACTCTGAATTGAGATTAGGGTCCAGATCCAACCTTTGACATTCTCTCTCTATTACCTTGGGGAAGTCACTTTCTTAAGTTTCTGTTTCTTTCTCTGTTAAAGAAACAGAAGGGGGTTGTAAAAGAAGGGGGTTGGACTATATGGCCTCTAAGACCCCTTCCATCTCTAAATCTAGGGTTTTATGATGCGGTTTAGAATCTGGATCCCAAGCTATACTGCCAGTATGACCTTAGGCAAACTGCTTAAACTCTCTGTATCTCAATCCATCATTCCCTGTAAAATGAGATGACCTTTGGGACCTCAGGCAGTGCTAACACTATACTCCTATGAAATAATAATGATTATGATGCCAGAACTCACAAATGCAGGATCTCAAAGCACTTTTAGTTCATAAAATCACTTTCTTCCTCGCTACTTACTGAGGTAGGTTTTCCGAATCTTACCATCTCCATTTTATAGATGCGGAAAGAGAGCCAGTGACAGCACAAGCAACTTCCCTTCTGATATGGGATGGAATGTTTTGTCATTTTCCTTTGGTCCAAAGAGTACTCATTTTTGCCCTGTCCATGAATACTTTAAGGCCTTCTAAACAGCAGAATTTGACAGGTCTCTCTAGTAGCCTGTCCAGGATGTATAGGATGGGGGTAATTCACAGTTTCCTGTGTTTCCAGTGGAGAGGTGGGGGTGACAAGACAGCTTCTGAGCCTTTTTTTTTAAATCAGCAAAGAATGTCTGTTTTTATGCTGGGTTTCTGCCTTCCCAGCCTGTGGCTATGTCTGCTTCTATGGAAACTTCCTCTGGCAAAAGCAAACATCAAACTCTTTTCATACCTTCTAGCACCTTAAATAACCTAGACCTACCCTCCACTGCCTGGCAACTGGTCTACACCAGGAGCCTCTCTGATACTCCTTCTGGCTCTTAACTCAAAACAAGAAAATATTGGAGAATTTTAAGTGAAGTCTATAGGAATTCTATAGAGGGGAACTTGGAGTCAGCTCTGTGATTCTCCTCTTGACCCCATTTAGCGTTTTCTTGGCAAAGACACTGGAATGGTTTGTCATTTCTTTCTGTAGCTCATTTTCCAGATGAGGAAACAGAGGTAAAAAGGGTAAAGTGACTTGTCCAGGGTCACACAACTTGGAAATGTCTAAGTCATTCAAACTCAGGTCTTCCTTGTCCCAAGTTCAGCGCTTTATCCACTGCACTACTTAGCTGCCCTAGAGTCAGCTATGCATTTTACTAAATAGCCTCTGAAGTCTACCTTAATACTTAACCTTCACTGATTAAGTCCAGTCACTTGCTAAATAAATTTTGGCTGAATTGGATTAGAGAGCATCTATGAGCTCCTGAGCTAGAAGGGTGCTTAAAAACTACCTAGTTCAACTCCCTAATTTTACAGATCAGGAAACTGAGTCCTAGAAAATTTAAGTGGCTTGCGTAAGGTCACACTGGCTGTAAGGTCATCTCACTAGTTGCTCAAAAGGTTAAGAAGGTAGGTCAGACTGGAAGAGGACCTGGAATCTCTAAAAACTGGGGATTTGAACTGGGTGAATATTACACCTTAGGAAGTGTAAGGAAGAAGAAGGCACCATAGAAAGAAATATAGAAAGAACATTTACTCTGGTGTTGGAAGACCTGGATATACATCCTGCTTCTGAATCTGGGTCACTTGGGTGACCTTAATCAAATCTCCTAACTTCCTTGGGTATTAATCTAGTCATCTACAAAATAAAAATCCTGGATATAAATAAAAAGCAGTCTAGATGTATGATCCTTTGATCATGATGTTTTGCCACCAACTAGGTTGGTGACTGTGGGCAGCCTCTCTAGGTCTCAGTTTCCTCAAATGAAAAATGAGTGGAAGAACCTAGATATATATTTTAAGATCCCATTCCTTCTCTGAGATCCTACAAATCTATGGCTGTATGTTTAATCTCCTTCTGGGCAATTCTGTAATTTTCACTGTCCCTCCATTTTGGGAGCGGGGTATGGTGCCTGAAGATTTCTGCTTCCTTATGGGGTAGTACTCACTGGAATGAAGAAGCAGGTTCTGTGAAAGGCATCTGGGCTTGAAAAAGAATGCCGACACCTGGGTTCTTCAACGTTGGCTTGCAGGGGATGGAAACCAGGACGTGGCAAACAGCAACATATCCACTGGAGAGGAGATATCTTGGAGGGTGACATACAGGAAGGCCTTAGGTAAAGTTCTACTTTAGACTTTTAATTAATTATCTGGAAGAGGGAATAAGTAATCCAACAGAGAAATTTGCAGGTGCTCACTACCAGGAGATATTGTAAAAGTCACAGAGGAAAAGGGGAACATAAAAAGTGAGAGACCAGGACTAGGGAAGAAGGAAATGAAATTTGTGTCAAAATGTCATCCAGGTCAGTTGAGCCTTTGGAAATGCAGATGTTTCAATAGCAAATGCTGTTCAGAGAGGTGAGCTTATTCCAGAGCTCTAGCTTATCATTGTAGACCCTAGGATTCATTTTTTTTTTCCAGGAAAAGATCATTGGTGAGATGGCAGAAGGAAAGATATCTGGATAGTTCCCCTTGTGGTGAGGGAGACAAATACTTGGGAGCATCATGAAGTCATTACTAGGACATGGGTATGGTCACTAAAAAGAGGAGGAACATTGCATCTAGAAATTTCCTATTTTGTTTTTCTTTTTAAAATATATTTCATTAAGATCTTTTGTTTTTACATTGCCCATATTCCCAAACACATGACATCCTCCCCTCTCCAGATCCCAGAGAGTCAGCCCGTATAGAAAAGAAACTTTTTTAAAAAAAGGTGTGTGTGTGTGTGTGAAAGAGAGAGAGAGAGTCAGGTGAGGGGAAGGATTCAACAAAGCTAATCAATATGTCAAAACATTCTGATGTTATCTGTGATGTTTCACGCGCAGCCCCCCACCGCTACAAAAAACATGGTGAGAGGTGCCTTCTTGGATCTCTTGTTTGAGGCTACCTTTGTTTGTTACAGTTTTGCAACGTTCAGTCAACATCGTTTTCTTCTTATTCTTTCCATTCGTATGGTTATTGGCATTCTGCACTTTGTTTTTACGGTTCTGCTTATTTTTCTTTTCATCAGCTCCTATTTCTTCCCAAGCTTCTCTACATTCATTGCATCAGTTCTTACGGTACAGTAATATTCCATTAAATTCTTAAACCATAATTTGTTCAGTCTGTTGATTCCTCAGTTGATGGGCATAGACTTTGTCTTCAGTTATTTTCTAACACCAAAAGTGCTGCTGTCAATATTTCAGTGTATGGAGTCTTTATTATCATTATTTGCAATTGTCTTCCTTACGTTCTATGCCCAGCAATGTAATTCCTCAGTCAAACGGTATGGATGCTTACTTCCCATAATTCCGAATGAATTTGCAAACCACTTTGGAACAATTCACAGTTCCTCCACCAAAGTATTAATGTGCCCATTTTGTCACAACCCCTCCAAGACTGACTATTTTCGTCTTTTGTAATCCTTGGCAATTGGCTGGATGTGAGATGAAACCCCAGATTTATTTGGATTTGCATTTCTCTAGGAGTTTCCTATTTTAACTTCTTATTTCTGCTAACTAGGTGTTGAGCTCTGGTTTCTATGTTTTTGTGGGAGTATGTGTGTGTGTGTTTGTGTGTGTGTGTGTTAACAGCCTTGTCAGCCTCTTGGAGAAAGGCTTTGATTGCCCCCACCCTAGTAATAACTCAGGCTTAATCAATAGTGCACTCAGTGAGTTGGATTCCAGTTACTTGAGAAGTTGTTTCTCTCGCTAGGTGTCCTCCATACTAGTTTCAGCTCTTCTCTGGGTATTTCCTAGTTCCTGAACTATGGGAATCTGAAGGCAATGTCCTTCCTACTGGAAATCTTCACCTTTGGAACTACCTATCATTTTGCCTAAATGATTCATAGAAGATATAATCCTCATCTACCTACTTCCATCTCCTATTAGCAGGAGACCATTTTATGAGAGGAGAGGGAAGAGCATGGGGACAAAAACTGAAGAGCAGAAATAAAAAGAAGTGCTCCTGGACACCCCAAGGGAAAACTGACCCCCTATAGCCTTCCTGCCCTAAACCTTACATAGCATTTGATCCAACCCTCCTCTGATGTACTTAAATAAAGCTCAGTTAAAGTTCCCACCTACTTCATGAAGCCTTTCTTGATCCTCCCAGGTCTTACTGCTTCCTCCTCAAAATATCTTATATTTATCCTGTATATAGTAACACACACACACACATACACACACACACACACACACACACACACACACATACACACACACACAGCCTCTGTTCACATCTTCCCTTGAGGAGAGGGATTGTTTCATTTTTGTCTTGGTATTCCAGAACCCACTATGGTGCCTAAAACATAGTAAGTGATTGTGGATGAATATCTTTTTGTATGTTATAATTATCTCTGTTGGCCAGAATATACCATCCATGAAGGATAGGGTTGTAGAGTGTACTGGTAAATATTTAACAACCATTTCTCTGGGAAAAAAATTTTATGCATGATATGCTTTTGAATTTAAGTTATATTATTAACATTTCCCCTAATAGTTTAAGTCTAGAAAATCAACAAAACAATAAATCAAGCCTTAGTTTGTAACTTTGCTGATTTCTCACATTGAAAATTTGACAATCTGTACTTGGCGCCTAGTATGAGCTGGAGCCCTTGGGTCCATTGTGCCTTATTTTTAAGCTTTGCATTTCTCCTAGTACCTAGCCCAGTGCTATGCACACAGTACAAGGCACAGTGGCTAGAGTGCTGGACCTGGAGTCAGAACTACTTGAGTTCAAATCTGGCCTTGGTGTGACCTGGACAAGTCATGTAACCTCTCTGTGCCTTCTCTTCCTCCTCTGCAAAGTGTAGGTAATAACACCTACCTCCCAGGGTTGTTGTGAGGAGATAATATTTGTAAAGTACTTTACATGTATTCAATCTCTATATACATGTAGTTGTTGCGGCTGATGATGTCTGTGCAAAATAGTTATTGTGTAACCACGGGCAAGTAATTTTATGTCTCTCAGACTCCTTTTTCCCATCTGTAAAATGAGGGTGTTAGACTTAGCCTCATGGCCCTTCTAACTCAAGATCCATCATCCAAGGTACATTGTGTCTACCCTTACGGAATGTCAGATATCTGGCAAGAAGGGCCTCGTTTTTAATTTTGCACCTAGCACAGGGTCTGACTCACAGTAGGCACTTACTCTAGTAAAGCAGGGATCCTGCTTCAGTGTTGTTTGAGGCCACGGCCTTTGGGAATTCTGTGTTTGCCCACAACTGTTAGGGTGTGCATTTTCCCCCATTGGACCATCCATGTGAATTTTCTCTATCACTATGATGACTGCATCAATGGACTTGACCACGGAGCTATTTCTAAGGAAAATATATTTGAGGAAGATTATTTCATCAGCTTTGTGTAGGATATAGACCAGAGCCTGGGGAGGCCAGTTTGGAAACTGTCTGTCATAATGCCAAAGTAGTAAGGAATCAAAGAACTGAGGATGTTTAACCAGGAAAAAACAGGATGGAATGGGGGGGTCAAGGGTGTTATCTTCAAATATTTTAAGGGTCTCCCTTGGAAGAAGAATTAGACTTCATGAAATCATAGATCCAATGGGTAAAAGACATAAAGGTGAATTTAGGCCTGATTAGTTGTAGGGGGAATAGAGGGGAAAAAAAAATAACTGGAGCTGTCCAAAAGTGAAATGGGCTGCCTAAGGGGATAATGGGTTCCCCCTCACTGGACAGTATTCGCTGTTCATTCGCTTTGGCTCTGTCCAACTATCCGTGATCCCATTTGGAGTTTTCTTGGCAGAGATACTGGCATGGTTTGCCATTTCCTTCTGCAGTTCATTTTATAGATGAGGAAACTGAGGCAAACAGGGTTAAGTGACTTGGCCAAGGTCACACAAGTAGGGAGTCTTTGAGGCCAGATTTGAACTCAGGAAGATGAATCTTTCTGATTCCAGGCCCAGCACTCTAGCCACTGTACCACCTAACTGCCCCACTGGACAACATAAGGTAGATAATTATTTTGTATGGTGCAGTGGGGTTTGGATTGGAATAGATGACTACCAAGTTTCCATTCAATTCAAATTCTGTGGTTTTATGAAATGCAATCTGCAATTTTACCTCTGTAGAGAAAGGATAGGTCTTCTTCACTATTAAAGAAGAGATATGAAGAAGATAATTATGAATCTATATCCTCAAAGCAAACCATTTTCAGAACACTAAGGAAATCACCTAGGTTAGGGTTCTAGAATGCCCTCTCAGCCCTCTAAAAGTTGTTCTATAAATTTCCTGGCCTCAAGCAATGAAGAGCTGCATTCTCCCCTCCCAAACACACCTTTCATTACTGCTGTTCCAGAAAACATTCAGACTTGGGGAACATGCCTTTGCAGCACTTCCAAGGCTGGGTTTCGAGTTCTTCCTTTAGGGTGATGACTGTGGGAAGGAGGAAGTGTCAAGGAAGGGATGGCTCCAGAAAGTCTAATGGAGGGAGAATTGGCAAAGTCTGTCCCCACAGCACATGGTCCTATTTCAGTCAGAGACAAGCGGAAGTTAGTGGCCTCCTCCCATGCATGCAAGCCTTATTCTTCACAGCCCCGAGTGCTTCGGGGACTGTTAATGAGATTTTTCTGGAGGGCTGTTAAGGATCATTAAAGAGCCGTTTTTTGAAAACCCAATATTAGTTTTTAAGTAGCTAGCAGGGGTGAGCCCTCGCTGTTCAGTGTGAACCAAGGCAGGATGAAGAGCTGTCGTTCCAAGCCAAGGGAGGCTAAGAAATCCCTTCTGAGGGTTGCCTCGCCACCAAGACAAAGGTGGGATCCTTCTTGCTCTGACCAGTGAGTGAAGCCAGCCTCTGAAGAAGGCTGCTGCTTGAAGAGTGCGAAGACTGGTTGAGTCATTTTCATCTTGCCTTGTTTATACCTTCACAAAACTTCTCTCCACTCACATGGCCTGCATCTTAGCTTAGTCTATAATTTTGTAGATAGACTATTGTTGTTGTTGTCGTGTTTGACTCTTTGTGACCCCATTCGGGGTTTTCTTGGCAAAGACACTGGAGTGGTTTGCCATTTCCTTCTCCAGCTCATTTAACAGATGACGAACTTAGGCAAACAGAGTTAAATGACTTACCCAGAGTCACACAGCTAATAAGTCTCTAACACTAGATTTGAACTCAGGTCCTTCTAACTCCAGGGTGCATACTCTATTCACTGTACCATATAGCTGCCCAATCATGTAGAACTATAGGTTCAGGATTCAGAACTGGAAGGGACCATAGAGTTATTTAAGTCCGGTCATCTGATTCAAGAAAACTGAGGCACAGAGGTTTGATAACTTACCAGGTTGAGACAAGTTGTGTCAGAGCTAAGATTCCAGCTCTGGTCCTCTGACTCCGGATCCCACATTTCTGCCTCCAGCCTGAGCGGTCTCTCATCTTACCTGGGTTATTAAAGTCTCCTCCCCATTAGACAGGCCTCAGTTTTCTCCCCTTTCTAATTTGTTGCATTGTTGCCAAATTTGCATTCCTAAAACATAGATCTGATCACTCCCCTTTTCAAAAATTTCCAATGGCTCCCTATTACTCTTAGGACAAAGTACAGATTTGGCACCTTAGCATTCAAAGCCCTGCCCAACCTGATCCCCATCTACCTTTCCAACCCTTTTTTTGTATCTCCACCCCTTCACACAGACTCCTTCGTACTTATATTGGCTCATGACTGCTGCTCATAGATACCGTTCCATCCGCCAGTCCTTGTTGGTGATTTAGAACAGTTGGTCCTCTATGCCTGGAATGTACTTCCTCCTCACTGCCATTTGGAGGATCCCTAGCTTCTTTCAAAGTACAGCTAAAGTGCCTCTTCTTCCAGGAAGCCTTTCCTGATCACTCCCAGGCCTTAGTTCTTCTCACCCTTGAAATTACTTTTTCCATACTTTGTAAAAATTTAGTGATCTGTATAAGCATCACATGCTTTCAGTAAAATCCAAATTTCTTCTGGATAAAGTTGTTTTTGTCTTTGTATTCCCAAGTGTTTAATATACAGTAGTTGCTTAATAAATGTCTGTCGGGCTGAATTGAATTTGTTGAATCCAGGAGACTATGCAAATTCCCTTGAGGCCAAAGAGTTCGTTGAGATTTTTGGGGAATGGCGCTACATTGGAAAGGGGCAAGGACGTTCGAAGGGCCTGGTGGCCACTTGTCTGGACTTTTCCTCCCTTCCCAGACACAGGTATCATTGTTAGCTCTGGTCCCTATTTGAGCTCTTCTAAATAGGCTTTTCTGACATATGGGGCCCAATGTATTTTTGTCACATATGTATATATGTATATATATATGTATGTATATATGTATGCATGTAGATAGACATATATGTGCACATGTTACCTTGCCTATAGAAACTGTTCAATAAACATTTGCTGACTTGTTTTTCTTATGTTCTTATTTCAAAAAGAGTTTGTGGTGCTTGCTAATAGGTTCAAGGAGTACAGGATGGGGAAAGGAACCCGAGATTTGGAGTAGGGAAATTTGAGTTCAGTCCCAGCTTTGACATGTACTGATTGTGAGGTTGTGGAGAAATCACTTAATCTCTTTGGACCTCAATTCTCTCATGTGTAAAATGGGCATGATAATGATAATTCTTGCATTATCTAGTTTGCTGATGAAAATCTAAAGAACTGTGAGCTACAGAACACATTGGCACACTGGAGTCTATCTAGAGAAAGACAAGCAGGATGATGAAGACTGGAGACCATGCCGTGAGTGGGCACAGTGGAAAGAGGTCTAGATTAAGGACTTGGGTCAAAATCCTGCCTCTCTTTGCCAGCTGTGTGACCTTAGGCAAGTTACTACACTTGCCCGACCAGTTTCTTCATCTGTCAAATAAAGAAGACCAATGACCCTTCCAGCTCTCCATGATCCTATGATTCACTACCTGGCTGAAAGGGTTCAGGAGACACACACACACACACACACACACACACACACACACACACACACACACAACCTTGGTTTAGAACCCTTCCGAAACCCCACCCAGCACTAAATCTATGATACTGAAAACAATTGGAAGACATTAGGAGGAGCCAGGGTCAGCTAGGTGGCGCCATAATGCATAGAGTGGAAGTCTTGGAGTCAAGAAGACTCATCTTCCTGAGTTCAAATGTGGCCTCAGACACGTATTAGCTGTGTGACCCTGGGCAAATCACTTAACCCTGTTTGCTTCAGTTTCCTTATCTGGAAAATGAACTGGAAAAGGAAATGGCAAACACTCCAGTATCTCTGCAAAGAAAATCACCAATGGGGTCACAGAGAGTCAGATGTGACTGAAAAATGACTGAACATTTTTCATAGAAAGAGACTCACTAACAATTAGCACTGTCCCCAGACGGGGAGGTATTGACTTTCTCTTTACCACAAGTCTTTCGACAATGACTGGATGCCCGGTGCAAATAAGATGTTTGCATAGTATTTTGGAGATTGCTAAGCACTCTGCATTTATCATCATCTCATTTGATCCTTCCAACTTTGAGAAGCAGACACTCTTGCTATCCCCATTTTACAGAAGAAGGAGGGGAGGCAGAGAGAGGTTAAATGATTTGCTGATGGTCACACAGCCAGTAGGCGCTGAAGGCAGGATTCAAACTCAGGTCTCTCTGACTCCCAGAGGGGGTTTTTGTTTAGGACAGTCTGGGCTAGATGACATAGGAGAAGCTCTGTGGTGCAGGCTCCCATTTGACTTGAACCCTGAAACCCTAACTGTTTTCACTAGAGAAACAGGGTTACGTATGCAAGATTCCAGCTCCAGGAAAAAATAAGTTCTGCTTTCTTTGCTTTTTTAATCACCCAGATTCACCCCAATTGTAGATCATTTGCCAAAACAATTGCAAATTGGCTCATAATGTTGAATATAAATTCCCTTAACTCCCTGGGATAAATGGCTTTTCTTTTGGAAACTGGCATTTTCCAGGCTTGCCAGCTCCTTATTAAATGACTTTTTCTCTAGGGTATGGGTGTCACAGCTAACATTTTCAGGGAGCAGCTGCAGGAGGTGGGAGAGACATAAGCAGGCTTGGGTGGAGGCCTGATCATTTTGTCCAGGAAAAGTGAGCAGATCAAGGAAAAACATAGGGGTTCTCTAAGACATACACTAAGAGAGAAAATTCCTAGTAACAAACAATGTATAGTATCATAGATGGAGACATGCAAGGGACTTTACAGACCATCTAAACCATCTCTTTGATTTTACAGATGAGGAAACTGAGGCCAGGGTCACACTGCATAAGTGTGGATTTGATTCCAGCTCCGCAGAATTAAAGTGTCTATCCTCTTTGCATTTTAGCACACTGTACAGATGTTTTATCCCCCAAAGGAATATAAAGTCTTGGAGGGCAGGACTGAGTTAACTTCTTTCTTCATTTCTGCAGCATGGACCACAGTGCCTGGCACAGAGTAGGTACTCAATAAATGTTTTGATTAGTAGTCACAGAAACTGTAACTATCATTTCTAGAGTCAATGCATTGTTGGATTATCAACCAAAGAACTTGATTTTGAATCCCACCATGGCTATTTTTTGAATGTGTTACCCTGAACAAGGGGCAGCTAGGTGGCGCCATAGTGCACAGAGGGCTGAGTCTGGAGTTGGGAAGATTCATCTTCCTGAGTTCAAATTTGGCCTCAGATATTTACTAACTGTATGATTCTGGGCAAGTCACTTCACCCAGTTTGCCTCAGCTTCCTCCTCTGTCAAATGAGTTGGAGAAGGAAATGGCAAACCACTGCAATATCACTGCTAAGAAAACTCCCAAATGGAGTCATGGAGAATCTGAGCTTTCTTGGCTTCATCTTTCTGTTCTGTAAAATCAGGGACCTGGGTTAGATCTCCACTCTCCCTTCCAGTTCTAAATCCCAGGATTTCTAACACTGATTCCTTCTCCTGAATGTGGATGGGTCATTGTAACTCTGTGAAGAATAATTTCCCCATGTATAAAATATTTGCACAACCTATATCAGTATATTAGTGTATTGGTGTAGATAAAGTTCATTGTTAACCCTGAAGTGCCATAGAAACATGATTTACCATTATCGCTGTAGCCTCTGGGTACCCTCTATGTGGGACCCCAGAGAAAATAACCCTCTCCCTCTTCAAGGAACTCTGTGGTTGTGTTCTCATTCAAAACCAAAGATCAGGAGCCTCCACCAATGTTTTTTTCCCTTTCCTATCCAGCCAATCAGAAGACAAAGAAAAGAAACATTTAATCAAACAGCAAAGCAAATTTCCCTCCCCACATGTCCATGGGATTTATTCCACCACAGGTTACCATGGCAGGAGATGGGAAGAGCAACCATAGAGAGAACACAAAGGACAGGGGAATACATAGGTAGGGAATATAGGCTGAAACCAATGTTCCCTACCTTTATGATCAACTTTATTTCACAGTCCAACTTATGTGCCCTCTCCTCCATGAGGCCTTTCTTGGTCCCCCAATAGTTCTAAGCACAATGGTTAAATTATCAGACTTGAAGTTAGTGGGACCCTTGTTCAAATTCAGCCTTGAAAACTTACTATTTAAATGATTCTGAGCAAATGACTTAAACTTTATGAGTCTCCGTATCCTCATCTGTAAAATGGAGATAATTAATAGTACCTACTTCCCAATGTTTTGGTGATGTTTAAATTACATAATACATGTAAAGTGCTATGTAAAACTTAAAACTATATAAATGTGAAATAATTTTAAAATGGTCTTTTCTTAAATTATCGTATATGTATATCTGTATGAATGTCTTATCACCCCCTGCAGAATGTCAACATCTTGAGGGCAAGGACTGCATTCTGTTTCTGTCTTCATTGTAAAATACTTGGTAAACAGTAGGTGCTTAATAAATGCTTTTGGTGTTAGATGTTACATTGCATCTTCCTGCTTCCTTTCTAGTAGATTCACCTTCCTTCTGGAGTCAGAGGACCTGGCTTCAAATCCCATTTCATATATATATCCTGCCTATGTGAGCAAGTCTCTTGACCTCTTTGGAATTAGGTTTCCCCAATTATAAAATGAGAGGGTTGGACTTGATGGTTTCTGAGGAATCTTCCAGTTCTAGATCTATAATTCTATGATCCCATTATATTATTCAAAAACAAAGTCTTCTTGTTCTCATTCATCCCCTTGGCTAAAACAGTCTTGAACAATTCAGCCTGAAGCTACCCATACGCAGCAGCCACCAGTCTCCCCCAACAAAGTTCCCAAACTGCTCCTTTTGTGCCTCTGAAGCTTGATTTTTTTTCACCTCATACTGTGCATCCTTCATCAGTCCTTCATGAATCCACAACAGATGTTTCTCAGTCCTTTCATTTCCCTTTTTCAGAAGAATTGTAATTGACTGTGCTTTAATTAGGATATCCCTTAGGATACTCCAGCTTCCCTCCACACTCTGGAGTTTTCATATTTTCTCTTAGTGTACTAGGCTGAATACATTTCTTAATTCCTTAAAATTGGTTGTCCTGAAGTCTAATACCTTTGTAATAGTAAGTTCTGGTTCTCTCCTCTCCTTTTTATGTGGAATTTATAGAGTAGTAACTAGTCAGAGGCATGCTCTCCTGTTAGGAATGAATTCCTTGAGGATTTAATGAGCTCAGATGGCCTCTATTTGCTTCCCCCAGTTTATCTGTTAGAATGTAAGTTCTTGAAGGGAAAGAATGGGTTTTGCTTTTTCTTTGTATATGTAGTAGTTTCTGACTCTTCATGAGTGATTCCATTTGAAGTTTTCTCGGCAGAGATCCTGGATTGGTTGGCCATTTCCTTCTCCAGCTCGTTTTTCAGATGAGGAAACTGAGGCAAACAGGGTGAAGTGACTTACTCAGGGTCACTCAGCTAATGTCTGAAGTCAGATTTAAACTTAAGGAGATGAGTCTTCTTGATTTCAGGCTTGGCACTCCATCCACTACAGCACCACCTAGCGGTCCCTTTTGTATGCCCAGCTATTAGCACCTTAGTGTCTGGTACAATGTAAGCTTTTAATAAATGCTTCTTGATGGATTGATTATCTGTTTTCTTAAAACTGAAATCTACCCTTTACCCTCCTTTGGAGTTTCTCTCTCTAGTTGTAAAGGCTAGTTGTTGAGATGTAGTTGCAACAAAGCTATGTTCATGTTATGGTGGAGAGAGTACAGAGGGTAGAGTCAGAGGCCTTGCGTTCAGACCCTATTTGGCCACTTACTACCTATGTGACCTTGGGCAATTCATTTTACCCTAATCCTAAATTCATTCTTCCATTTTCCTCATTTGTAAAATGGGGGAATGAGGCTAGATGATCTCTGAAGTGCCTTTCAATGATGGTCCTAAGTCAACAAACCTGGGTCCAAATCAGTTTTGATTTTATAAAGGCATTCTAATCAAACATCTACACAAAAGGGGCAGAAAGGTCTCAACAAAGCAATAATAATATTTTGGAGAAAAGTTAGTTGTCTTTTTTAAGTTTGTACTCATGAGTTTGGCCTCGAACTCTGAGGGTTTAGGTTGGAATGGGATTGCAGCTGCTTGGGGAAGAACCTGTCTTCCACCCACCAGAATATGAGGGATTGACCAGGCATTGAGTTGGCAGGGAAGCTGGAGTAGACAGGTAGGAAGTAGGGGTGTGGATTGGGGAGGGGGGAGGGAAATGCTTGAGTGCATATAACTGCTTGAAGCCTTAATTATCTAGCACAAACCTCCCAGCAGCCAGCAGCTATTCAAGGTAATCAGGCCTGGGGTTCAGGGTGAACAATCTGTCCTGGTCTCTGACCTGTTCTCACAGTGCTATTAATTCCTGAAAGAGACTTTAGGAATGGTGGACTCTTCCACAGGGGGACTTAAGAGTCTCTCATCACTGCAATATTAGGCGATGAGATATCCTGTCCATTCTTGAGTGCCATTGACCCTCAGATTTGGGTGTCAGAGGCAGAATCAATTTGATGTTTTCTCAGGGGCCAGGAGAGGTAATGGTGAACTGACTTCAATTTGTTAGATTTGGAGAGGGAGATCTACTGAGGAGGCCACTGACTTCTACTTGTTATGTATGACTAGGTAAGATACACATTGTGTGTGTGTATGTACATAAATAAATGTCTCAAAAGTCTTAGTGCAGTATTAAGGTATTAAAGTTAACTATTACATTAAGAATTTTGGGACACCCTCTATATGGTTGGGAGGGGGGTAATCAGGAAAACTGCAGAAAATGCAACAAGAGATGAAAAAATCTCAAAAAGGACTCTGAATAGATACATAATATATGTAAATTATTCAGAGTCCATTAACTACTACCAGAAGGGTAGATAGTTGTGTAGATGTTTGATTAGAATGCCTTTATGAAATCAAAACTCATTTGGACCCAGGTTTGTTGACTTACGACCATCACTGAAAGACCCCTCAGAGACTATGTAGCCCCATTCCCCAGCTTGAGGTTGATATGAGGGTTAGTCATGTTGCAATAACATTAAGTGCCTCTTTCTTGAGTCCTTCCCAGTACTCCCAGGACCCACGAGACCACCCTGTGGCTTAGACTCTGCCCCTCCCCGCTCCCTTGCTGAAGTTTCCAATACTTCGGAGGCTGGATGACAAACAATCCCCTTCTCATTCGGATCCTGCTCAGGTTTTGCTCTTCCAGTACAGTGACACGGCTGGATTGCTCCTCTCCACAAACCAGTGAGATCCAGGTCCTTTTGGTACTTGGAGTATGTTTACGTGTTTTCTATTTATATATGCACTGCTTGTGACGTGGTTAGAACGGAAGTTTCTTAAGAACAGAGATTGTTTCATTCCTTGTATGGATTTCTATTTCCAAGTGGTGCACTCACCACAGATTTAGTACCTATTTCATATTTGCTGATTGAATGGTTAAGCAAAGTGACATGTGAAGTCTGAGGAGGGAAAGTTGTTATGTCAGGGGGAGATGAGGGAAGATTTTCATGGCAGAATTTCAGCAATAAGGAAACTGTTTCTTCTCACAGAGCAGGGGAATGGTCCAAAAATGCTCACGAGGCAGGCAGGTAACTAGTTTGCCTGTGGAGAGAACTGATTCTACTAAGAGAGAAGAGGAAGGGAGGGGAGGGGAGAGGAAAGGAGAGACACACAGAGACACACAGAAAGAGGGAGACAGAGACAGAAAAGAGGGGGAGAGAGAGGGAGGAAGAGGGAGAGAGATGAAAATGACCCCAGCAGATGGAAAATAATTAGAACTTTAGCAAAGCAACAAGTGAGAAAGAGGACTGTAGAAAGGGGGAAGGGGAAGTTCAATCATATAAGGGGTAGAGGCTAAATATGTGGACTAAGAATAGCTTTTGACTTCCAAGTTTTCTAGGTCTTCTTTTGCCAAGAAACTGCCCCAGCCTAGGCCGGCTCACAGGTGAGGTCTGTAGGCATGCTTGTTGAGAGATGTATATTTGGGATGAAAAATATCCTTCATCCTTAATTTAGTGAAAAGAAATAAACACAGAGATCTCTTAGGATAGGAAGAGGATTTTATTCACTTCCCCGGGAGAAGAGGGTGGTCTTCCCCATGACTCATCATGGAGAAGAGGCAAGTTACAAAAGATAGTACTGGAATTTATAACCTAACTTAGTCAAGACCCCTCCCCGACTGTTTCCCCTCTCATTGGTGGAGAGGCATATTCACCAAATTCTTCCCCAACCGGGACAGCAAGGAAAGATAAGAGGAGAGTCCCACCAAGGCGGGAAAACAGACAAAGGAACATAAAAGTGATTGACAAAAGCAATTTGAAAAGTTAACCACCCCAAATTGAGAAGTTTTCACTCATCCCATACATGTATCAACTCCTGGCAGGAATTATTTAAGTTACTTTTCGTGTTGTTTTCTGAATTAAGTGGGGGAAATTCAAGGTTTTTCACAGTACACTATATAAGCTTGAGGGGAGGAAGATCGAGGCGAGGCAGCAGGGAGTTCAGAAGGTAGTAACATCACACAGCACCTAGGGGAAGCAGCAGAAGAGTGATTGACAGTCGAGGAAGCAAAACTGGTTCTGGGTCTGCAAGAAGAAAATAAGATGAGGAGCCCAGTAGAGAGACCAAGTGGAGGGGCTGACAAAGGAGGGGAAGCCAGGTACTTGGGTGGCAGTGGTGTTTGTGCTTCCTTTTCAAAGAGGACTGGAGGCATCATGGCTGGTGTCTTGATTTGGATGTGAATTGGATTTAAGTGAGGCAGAGCTGCACACAGTCGTCAGTCTCACTCTTTCTTGGAAAGTCTTTAAAGTCCAGTGATGATCCTGGAGGAAAGGGGGGTGGGGAGGTATACGGCCACTCCAAGCTGTCAGTGCATTCAAGGCTACTTAGGCTGTATCAAAACAGGTGGTGTAATGGGCAGAGGGCTAGACCTGGAGTCAGGAGGACCTGAATTCAAATCCAATCTCAGATACTTCCTAGCTGTGTGACCCCTGTGTGTCAGTTTCCTCAACTGTAAAATGGAGAAAATAATAGCATTTACCACTCTGGTTGTTCTTTGGATAAAGTGAGATAATATTTGCAAAGAGCTTTGTAAAACTTGATGTATTATATAAATGCTAATGATTAGTTTTTTTATGGGAAATGGAAGTAAGCTTAGAGAAATAATACAAATAGGATTGGAGGATAGAGTTAAGATAGAAAACTTCATTGACAAGAAAATGCAGAGAAGCTTGGTTTCTGATTGTGTATGAGTCCAAATATGTGGGGGGAAAACAGAGTTGGGTCATTGAACCTGCCTTAAAAAATGATGCCAGATCACATTGTATGCCTTTTAAATGGCAGCAGAGGGGTTTGAGGGAGGGAGAAAACTGAGAATTAATTTTTTTTTAATGTAAAACTTTAGGAAATATTTAACAAAATAAATTAAAATGTAATAAAGTAGAAAAAATACTTTAAAAAAGGTTAAAGGGTTATAAGTATTTAGGAGCCATATACTCTGCATAGATTCACTATTGCATAGCATATCTGAATGTCAAGGTTCTGAGAATCCCACAGTCTCCTCGTGGGAAGTGCCATGGATTACTGCACAACCAGACCCAGAGCTCTTTTGGGAATGACAAGAGTATGAGTGTTTGCACTAGGTCTGTGACAGGCAAATGGTATGAAATCCAGGTAAATTTAATTAACACACCAGTAAAATGGGATTCTGTGGGGGAAAAAATCCAAATTTTTTTTAAATGTACAAAATTCATGGCAGTGTGAGGAGTAAAATGAACCCTGAACTATGATCAGATCATAAAATACAGAGAATATGAGTAATTCAGAAATGTGAGAAGATTTCATCTGAAAAAAAAAGATTTGGGGTAAAAAAAAAGATCTGGAGGTTTTAGTGGACTGCAAGCTGAACCTAAATCAAGAGCATGGTGATGCTGAGGCTTCACTGAAGGAGGCATATTTTCTAAGACTAGTTAATAGCTCATTCTGCTCCTATCTGGAGCATTGAGTCTAGTTCTGGACACCACATTTTAGAAATGCCTTTCATAATCTGGAGAGCATTCTCACAGGGGAAGCCAGGTTGGAGAAGATTCTTATGTGCCATAAGATGATTCGTTGAGGAAACTAGGGGTGTTAAGCCAGTAGAGGAGAAGGCTAAGTAGAGGCATAAGTGCTGTCTTCAAGTGTCTGAAAGGCTGTTACTTGGAAGAGGAATTAATCTTGTTTTCTTGGTCCCAGAAGGCAAAAGAGGAGCAGAGTGGAAGTTGCCAGAAAGCAGATTTAGACTTTATTGAAAGACAAAAAGAATTCTTTAAAATAATGACAAGAGCTGCCTTAAAGCCAAATGCATTGTTTTAAGAGGTGGTGAATTTCTGTCACTAGATGTCTTAAAAAAAAAAAAGCCGCATGACCACTCATTAGGGATGTTGGACAGGGGATTCCTGTCCTGGGATAAGTTGGACTAGATGGCCCTTGAGGTCTCTTTCATTTCTGAGCCTCTATGAGCAATGATGACTGGAATAATGGTGATGAAGTGATTCTAGATGGATTCCTGACAGGGCTGTGTGACTTTGGGAAAGTCACTTAATTTCCCTGGGCCTCAGATACCTTAACAGTAAAATGAAGGGGTTAGACTGGATCAGCTCAAGTGCATCTTCCATCTCTAAGGTTCCATATCTACTTTAATTGATTTTATCCATTCTGTTATGAACAGGAGCTAGGTTGGCAAGATGGACTGAGAGCAGGGCCTGTAATCAGGAACATTTGAGTTCAAATCTGGTCTCAGACACTTCCTAGCTGTGTGACCCTAAGCAAGTCACTTCACCCTGTTTGCCTCAGTTTCCTTCCCTGTCAAATGAGCTGGAGAAGGAAATAGCAAATCATTCAAATATTTTTGCTAAGAAAACCTCAAATGGGGTCATGATGAGTTGGGCATGACTGAAAACAACTGAACAAAACATCCATTCTGTCAGGGAACTGGTTGGGAAAAGATTAGAACTATATTGAAGGACAGCTGTTTTGCTCAAGACCAGTTATTTTTCATTTCTTTGTTATTGAGAAAGAATGTCCATAGAGTTGGAATTGACCTTAGAGGCTTTGTAATCCATCCACCTTCTTTAACAGATGAGGAAACTGAGACCTAGAGAATGAAATCTTTCAGTTCACTCATTTTTCAGTTATGTCTGACTTTTCATGATTCCATTTAGGGTTCTCTTGGCAAATATACTGGATGGTTTACCATTTCCTTCTCCAGCTCATTTTATAGATGAGGAAACTGAAGCAAACAGGTCAAGTGACTTGCTGTAATGGTAATGAAATTTGAAGATCCCTTTGTATTGCTAAGCTGAGAAGTACTTAGCACCTAGTTTCAAATTAAGCCTCTGTTAAAGAAACAAAAGGTATGAACCCCTGTTCCTGAGGTAACAGGAAGTTACTGATATAACAAGAAGGGGCAGAACAGGGAAGAGCTAATAAGTACATAAGGAGAAGCCCTAGCTGGAATGTCAGATCCTCTTGGAGCCAGGTTCTGGAGACTGAGGAAGAGCGGCCCAGGCTGGAGAGAATGATTTTTATTTTGAAAACCTGGATGAAGTGATTTTGATTCTGGGAACCAGCTGAAACTTCTGCTGAGTCCGAGAGCCAGCCAAGCTGCTTAGGATTTCTGAGGACCAGCTGAAGCTGCAGGAAGACTGAGGAAACATGACTGTGGTGTCGATATTTTGTCTGTTTGTGTCTTTGTTAAGCCTTAACTTCCCAGGAACAGAGATGTGGAGGATTTAAGGTGGACGGCACACTGAGCTTCAGCGTGGAACAGAGACTGCACAAAGAATTGGACAAGGAGCTGGGAGCTGTCTGCCTTTGAACCCAGGTGACAGTTTGGTGAATCTAGGTAGGAGCTGGGACCATGGAAGGGGATCCAGGGAATCTGAAAGTCTACCCTGAGTCAAGCTGAAAGAAGACTTTACTTGGATACTGTGTGCTGACTGAGAAGATTATGATTTACTTGTGACTGAGGGGTGGATGGCCTGTGTATTTTCTGATGATTGGCTAGTGAATGATGATTGAATAGGGACTGATTTGTAACTTAGTGTGCCCCATGAGTGGAGAACTTTGACTTTTGTATTTTGTGACCCGCCTCCTTAAGGATGATTGAATGATTGAGTTGATTGAATGATTGAATTACTAAGTGATTGATTGACTAAATAATTGTACTTTGTTCAAAACTATGTGACCACTGTAGTGAAAACTATGTGGCCATTTTTAGTGATGTTGTAACATTGTGAATGCTACATTTTTATTTTCTGTGATAAGTTGTAATATTGTGAATGCTATACCTTGATTTTCTGTGAATGTTTTTGCTCTGATTTGTTATTGAATAGAGTGTTCACTATACTGTGTAAACAGAACCTTGAAAAGCTGTTCACAGTAGCATTCTTCTGGAAAGCTGCTTGTTCATGGCATTACACTTGCCCAGGGTCACAAAGCTAGGAAGTGTCTGAAGCCAATTTTGAACTCAGAAAAATGAGTCATCCTGATTCCAGGACTGTTGTGCTATCCACTGTGCCACCTAGCTGCAGGTAAAATCTTTGGTTAAAATATTGAAGAGTCCTCAGAGTCTGTATAATCCAATTGCCTCATTTTACAGATGAGGAAATCGAGAGATGAAATCCAATGACTATTTATATGAACCTGAAGGGATCCGCAGAGACCATCTAGGTCAACCATCTCATTTTACAGAATAGGGAAGTGAGGTCCAGGGGGCTTGTGACTTGCCCAGAGTTATAAAAGTAGCAAACTCCAGAAGCAGGTTTTGAATCTAAGAGCACTGACTCTAGACCAGAGTATTTGTCTTTTCTACTGCATGATGCTACTGCATGATCTGGCTTGGGTTTTTATATCCCCCTCCAGTCCTCCAAGCAAGAAGGCCCTTTTCATTCCCTTTACCATCCATCCCTTTTCTCCTCATTCCAAACTTCTATTAGTCTCTGCACTCATCTTTCAACTGCCTGGCCCCGGTCCATAAGGAAGATTAGCTTTGAAGAGTTAAAAAGGGACATGCCCTTGAATCATAGGGGAAAGAAGTTAGAGGAAATTCTAGGTTATTTGAAGTAAGTTGGTGATAGGGAGCAAGATGTAAAAGTCTTGTCAGGGCTGGAACAAGTGAATACAATTAGAGAAAAATAAAACAAAACCCAAGGAGTTGGCTGTAATAGCAAATTCTCTGCATGGTCAGAAGCTAATATCTCAGTGCCCCAGGGCATACTGGAGCCAGCGGTGCTCAGCATAGTGTGTATTTATTAACAACCTGAATAGGGGGCAAAAATAACAAGGTGAAAAGTCTTGCTTGTTCAGCAAAGCAGCCGTGCTTGGGAAAGATGATATCCAAGGAACCCTGAGAGGCCATGGCTGAAGGAGCTAATGAATCTATGTCATGGCCAAGGACCCTGATGATGAATCCAGGGTAAGAGAATAGATTTGGGGTAGGTTGATGAGCAAGGGGGTACACAGCAATCTTGGGGGAAAGTTCCACAATGTAATTGTGTTCTCAAGGTGACTGAATTGAGAGGCAGAAGATCTGGGTTCACATCTCACCACTGACATTTATCTGCGTAAGCTCGGGCAGCTAGGTGGTGCTGCAATTGGTAGAGTGCCAGGCTTGGAGTCAGGAAGATTCATATTCCTGAGTTCAAATCTGACCTCAGATACTTAATAACTGTGTGACCCTGGGCAAGTCACTGAATTCTGTTTGCCTCTGTTTCATCATCTGTAAGATGAGCTGGAGAAGGAAATAATAAACCACTTTAGCATCTTTGTCAAAACAAAAACAAAAACCCAAATGGGGTCATGAAGAGTTGGGCAGGATTGAAATGACTGAATAAAATTTGGCCAAGTTGCCGAAATTTGGTGTGACTCAGTTTCCTCATCTGTAAAATAAGGAAAGTAAATGTAATGCTCTCTGAGGTCCCTCCCTGCTCTAAATAGATAATCCCTTATATCTGGTGCCAGCTTAGATATGAAGAATTTGATGAGGGCAGCCATGCCAATTTGTATCGTCTATCAGGAGAAATTAGAACAGGCTCATTTGGGCACCCCACTAGCCAACTGTGTGTCCTTGACTCATTGATAAGTCCAGCTCTCCAGCTGACAAGTGACAAGCTCTCCCCTTATGACACTTAGGGTATGAACCATATATCTGG
>CM053581.1:408934350-408956779 GCA_028627135.1 Pseudochirops cupreus
AATTATTATTATTATTATTGACTACACCCAACTGGAACTTAAGATACACAGGCACTGCAGTTGGGAGATCCATTCTGCCCTACCAAAAAGTGACATAGGAGAGAATAGACTGGGGGAGGGGGGAAACACTGGGATGGCTGTTTTGGGGTGGTGGGCGGGGGAAAGACGGGGAGAAAATATGTAACTCAAAAAAAATTTAATAAAAAAAAGTAAAAAAAAAGAATGACAAAAGAAAAATAAAAAAATAAAAACAAAAAAAGATATTTTCAAAAAATATATATATTTGTAAATATTCAATCTGAGCAATACGCATGTATATGTTCATATGTAAATTTGTATATATATATTTGTATATATTCATTTCAATTAGATTGTTACATTTACTGTGATATATTTGGACAAAATAACTCCTAATAATAACTTTAATTTCATCCTCATTGGTGGTACATTTACTCTTTTCATTTTCGATACTGGCAATTTAGGTTTTTTCTTTAAAAAAGTAATCAGATTAATGCTTTGTCTATTTCTTTTTCATAAAACCAGCTCTGAGTTTTATTTATTAGTTTCTTACTTTTACTTTTATTAATCCTTCCATTGATTTTTAGGATTTCTAATTTATTTTTGAATTGGAGATTCTTAATTTGTTGTTTTTCCAGTTTTTAAACTTTTAATTTTAGACATATGGAACATGTAGCCTAATAATAACAAGTGTCTTGTTCAAGATCACAAGAATAAGTAGCAATTCTAGGTTTTTAACTCTAGTCCTAAGATTTCCCAAAATAGTCAGTCCAATTCAATAAATATGTAGTAAACATTTATTATACGAAAGGCACTGTTCTGAGTGGTGGGAATACAAAAAGGGATAGAAAGCAGGCAATCCTCCTAAGCTTATGGTCTAATGGGAGATGGTTGCCAAATATGCAAATAAGTATAAAATAGGGAAGAGTGAAATAAGTGGGGGGTGGGGGAAGGACTAGGGAAAGGGCTATATACAGTCTAAAGAGAGACAGATCACTCCTCCCTGGTAAAAAAAAAAAAAATCATGGAAAGCTTCATGGAGCAAGTGGCTCCTGAGTTGATCTTGGACTATGGGAAAGATTTTAACAAATGGAGATGGATGCAATTGGAGCCCACTCTGGGAGAAGGCAGGAGAGAAATAGGGGATGAAAAGGAGATGGAAATTTCTGCCTAGAATGCAGAAAAATGAAGGTGAATGGTGAGAAAAAAACAGTTAACAAGGTGGGCACTTATATTCCCACTCCCATCTCCTCTATCCAAATAAATCCCATTTTCACAGGACACCATATAGGTATTAGTGAATGCTCTCCTTACCACCATTTCTTTGCTACCATGATTCTCACCATCCTCTCACTGTTACCACCCATATCAACATGACTCACATTCTTATAGTGTGTGAAGATTTGTAAAACACTTTTTTCATAACAGCTCTGTAAAGAAGGCTTATTTATTAATCCCATATCACAGATGGAAAAATTGAGGCTGTGCTAAAGGAACCTAGTTGCTTAGAGACATACTGTTATGAGTACCAGTGCTGAGATTCTGGCCCAATTTTTTGAGTACAAAATCCAAGTGTCTTCTGTTGTTTTATTCTAGCCTACAGTCAGATACCCTTGTTGGTGACAATTCTTTCATATCTTCCTAGTTGGACAATTTGGTTCTCTCTTGCTTCAGGAGTCCAATCTCCATTTATTCCAGGACCCTTGTTCATCTCCTCAAGAAGTCATCCTCTCTTTGAAACTTTATCCTTGGCCCGTAGTCCTTTCCTGTTTCACTAGATCCGCTACACATTTGGACACAACCTCCTCAGAAGGTTTCCCATTGTTCTCTAAATAATGAAAATCATGCAGGATTTTTCATCTCTTAAAGAAGCCACAGAAATGTGACCTTTCAGATTTGATACCTCCTCTATACCTCACTCAGCCTTCTTTTCTTACATATTCCATGAGTTATTCATCTTTCTAAGCCCCAGAAAATCCAACCAATTCTTTAGCATGGATTGTGGAATGTAAAGAACACTGGTTTGGGAGCCAAACAACCTGGTTTTCAAATCAAGTTCTGCTGTTCACCATCTTTGTGACCTTTAAGACACACAGAGGTGGTCTAAATGCACACAGACATGATTTGAAGACAGCTCTAATAACGATAACCAGTAGTTTCTTACCTGTGGAAAAACCAAACTTCATTTTGTTGTATGTAGTGTTATTCATATCTCATTGCCCCACCAGCTCATTCTATATAGTTGCCTCTTAACTCTGCTAAAAGAATGCACATATCAATGACATGTGAAGTTTCACACAAAATATCAACCTTTGACTTCTTTGATTTTCTCTCCATAAACCATCTTCTCCATTCTTTTTAAGTATGTGTTTATTTATTGAAGGTGAGGTGGGACATTATTAATGAATTCTTTTTTTTTTTTTGGTAGCACAATTGGGGTTAAGTGACTTGCCCAAGGTCGCACAGCTCATTTTTGTGTTAAGTGTCTGAGGCCAGATTTGAACTCAGGTCCTCCTGACTCCAGGGCTGGTGCTCTATTAGTGAATAGGCACCACCTAGCCACCCCTATGAATGAATTCTGAAATTTCTTTATCTCTTAATTCTCTGCATAGACCAAAACCTGAAGTCACAGACGTGGATGTCTTTTCACAATACTTATCATGAAATATGGTAGCATGGGATGACCAAATAGCCCATAACATGTTGTTTCTTCTTGTCTTTGGAGGCATTCACAGAATTCTCTTCACTAAAGCCTTTCTTCTCCAAGGAGAACCTATGAAGCACCCTTTCAATGAGGTGTAACTTCCTTGTGTCTTCTGGTTTCACTTCTAACAAAAATATCCAAGTTGGTGGGATTCAAACTTCTCCAGGACCATGTTGATTTCTTGGTCAGTGGTCAAGGGGTCCCTGTTTAGGGCATAGTTGCACTTATGTTTATAGATGATCTAAAAACTCTGTGATTCATACACCCCTCTGTCCTTTTTCACTAGCATGTTACTGCCTCAGGAGAGCTTTAAGGAGGCTCAAAGGATTGAAGGCCCCTTAACGTTTAATTGGTTTCATGGCTTACCATGACTAGTAAATCTATTACAGTGTTGAATCTATTTTTGGTGAGGTTCTCCAAATGTAGGCAGGATGTACCTTGGGAAGCAGACAGAGTCTAATCCTAGATAGGTCTACACCCCAGCCTTTTCTGCCATGGCAGACCCTGCCAAAGCTGGTATTCTCTTGCTATAGCTTTCCGTCAGTCAAAGAGGCAATAAATATTTATTGTTGTTTCTCAGTCATGTCCCTCTCTACATGACCCCATTTGGGATTGGCTTGGCAGAGATACTAGAGTGGTTTGCTGTTTCCTTATCTGGCTCATTTTACAGATGAGAAAACTGAAGCAAAAAGGGCTCAATGACTTGCCCAGGGTCACACAACTAATAAGTGTCTGAGGCCACATTTGAACTCAGGAAGAACAATCTTCCTGACTCCAGGCCTGGCACTCTATCCGCTAGCTGTCCTAAGTATTTATTAAAAGACAACTATATGCCAGGCACTGTACTAAGAACAGCGGATACCGAGGCCAAGAAAGAGTCCCTTTTACCCACAGGAGCTTATATTCTAATATGCACAGCTCACCCACAAACCTGTACATTCCACAGAGGTTCACAGAATTAGAGCTGGAAAGACCCTTAAAACCATAAGGTCCAAACCTCTAATTCTGCAGATAAGGAAAGTGAGCCTAAAAGAGGTTTAGTCAGTTTTCCAGGCTCATACACCAATTAGTGTCTGAGGATTTGAACTCAAATTTGCCCAACTTGAAGTCTATCACTCTATCCACTGTGCCACCTAGTTGCCTAAGAGAAGGCAATGTTATAGGACACAAAAGTACAAGCATCTAGGAGAACCAGGAAAGGGCTCCTGTAAATGGGGGCATTTGAGCTGAGGCTTGAAAGAAGCCAGGAGTTCTCAGAGGGCACCACCATACAAAGAATCGTCCATCTCCCCAGCATGGTGTGAGAATTAAATCAGATAATACTGAAGAATATATGAAGCAGTGTGGTATATGATTTATAGCTCTGGCTATAGATTTAGCAAGACTGAGGTCCCATCATGCCTCTGGGGTTTACTATCTGTGTGTCTCTGGGTAAGTCATATACCCTCTCTCGGCCTCAGTTTCCTCATTTGTAAAATGAGAAGAAATATTAACATCTGTAGTATTTTTCTCATGGGGTTGTGGAGAGGACTGGATTGAATGAGAATTGGATTGAATCAGGATAATAATGAGATAATAATGCTATTCAAACCTAAAGGCTCTCTGTACATCTTGATGGTGGTAGAAAACTACTTAAAAGTGCTTTAGAACGTTGAGATATGGAAGGATTTCTATTTTTTTGTGTGTGCATTCTTCCTGTTTCTCTGGCTTCCTCTCCTGGCTTACCTCTCCTTGTTTGGTTTTCTTTTAACTGGGTCAGCGGATTTTGCTCCTATTGCAGCACAATGGGATGATATGATAGATTAAGCCTAGACAGTAATAATTAATTCCTGAACAGACTTAATTTAATTTCCCTTCTCAAATAAATGCAATTTACCTCAGTAGAGGTGTGACACGTCTGATTAGACACAGAGATGCTGGGGAGAAGTGGCCCTTCCAGAGAAGGAGCTCTGTTCAAAATGTGATAAGAGATCAAAGCCAGCCTGGATTCACCATCGTTGTGATTAGCCATCACTCAGCGCAACCACCAGCCAGCACAACTGCCATTCCAGTGGTTCCTCCACAGCCCTTTAATTGGAGAGATAATTATGCCGGAAGTGGGCGAGAAAGAAGGAGTCAGGGTTCAGCCCTCACTTAGCATTAAAATTATGAAGACAAAAAAAGACTAGTTCAGGATAATAATCTTTGTAAAAGTCTTCATTCTTAGCTCAGCACCAGGGTGCTTAGAATTCAAATCCAGAAGAATGCTGTGGAGAGGATAATGTCAGAGCCAGAGCCTTCAAAGGCTCCCAACTCTCTGGGTAACATTCTGATTTTAAATTACTTTTTGTTCTTCTTCTGTTATTCATTTATTTTCTCCTTGAGTTCCCAAACTGGGGCTGCATTCATTAATTCTCCTAAGTGAGCCTTCAGGCCTCAATGGTTGTGGGGTATGATGGACAGAGTGCTGGATTGTCCCTCGATCTCCCAGTTCAAGGAATTTGGTTCAAATCCTGGTTTCTGTGTGACATGAGGTAGGCCATTTCACCTCTTTGAAATTGTTTACTCCTCAGCAAATAGCAGAATTGGCTGTAGTGTGCCTTCCAGATCTAAAATTATGATCCTGTGTGCCCTCTTGGCCCTCAGTTCCCTCCTATAGAAATGAAGGTCTTGAGCTAAAATTGCCTCCAAGGTAAGGCCCCTTCTCATTCCAGATCTGTCATTTGCATGAAGCTTATGACTCTAGAACTGGGAGGAGCCTAGAATTTAAACTAGAAAATAATTTAGATTCAACTCAAAGAATACTTGCTGAGCCCCTGTGTTTAGTTTGGGGATAAAAAGATAGCTACAACACAGGTCCTGCTCTACTCCCAGTATCACATGGGTGAGGGATGAATAATGGGCATGATGGAGTGGAAATACCACTGAGCCTATGTGCATAAAGCTGGAGTTCATAACAGCTCTTCAAAGCAATAGATATCTGTATGGCCTTGGGCAGATCATGTAATTTCAATGGATCTCTGTTACCACATTTGTAAACTGAGAGGGTTGGAATAGATATATTCCAAGGTCCTTCTCTTCTAAGGTCCCTTCTAGGAGGCAGCTAGGTGACTCAGTGGATAGAGTGCCAGACCTGAGTTCAAATCTGGACTCAGACACTCACTAGCTGTGTGACCCTGGGCAAGTCACTTATCCTCTGTCTGCCTTAATCTGCTAGAGATCAAAATGATAAACCACTCCAGTATCTTTGCCAAGAAAACCCCAAATGTGGTCACGAAGAGTCAGACACAACTGAATGGCTGAACAACCATCCAGGAACCTATAAAGCCCCTTATAACTCATGCGTCATTTTCCTAATTTGTTAGAGGAGAGGGGTGTATTTAATGTCCTCCTGTTTTGAATATATGATGCAATGGTTACAAAGAAGGGAGAGATGAGGTCAAAGGAAAGGTCAAGACAACATTCTAGGTGAAGCATTAGGAGGTATGTGAGGAGATAGAAATCCTTTGCAGCTGTGGGCCCAGGGAAGGGTCCATGGGAAAGACAAATCAGTTCTTGTAGGAGAGAGAAACTGCAGTAGATTCAGATGGGCTTTGGAGGAGCGGGTAAAGAGCAGGGCCAACTTTGTTCTTGCTGTTGATTTCAAGCAAACTGATTTTGAGGTGGATGTGACCTCAGAGGTCATTTAGCCCTCCCTCAGATTTTACAAAGGAGGGCACTGAGTCACAAAGAAGTTAGTAGACTTGCCTGCCAGCATATTATTAAAGATCTAGATCCAGAAGGGACAACAGAGGTAATGTAATGCAACCTTATCATTTTTCAGAGGGGGAAACTGAGACCCAGAGAAGTAGAAATTGATTGTGTTTTCAAAAACAGAAAAGAACTGGCTACAAATGTGGGAATCATTTCCCTGGAACAAAATCACAGAGAAGGGAAGTGACAAGTCCAAAGTCACATACTGAACTTGGGGTTGAACTAGGGCTAAAACCAAGGTGTCTATATTCCCACATCATTGTTCCCTCCACTACACCATGCTGATTTTTTTTGAGGGAAAGATTTCTTTTCATTGCAGGTATATTTATCCAGTTTCCTAAAGCTTTTTTGTACTTGCTCAGCTGTCCCCCAGCATGGCTACAATGACGTCTGTTCTGTCTGTCCATCTGTCAGGCAATTTCAGGGCAGAGTGATGAGACTGCATGATCAGAGGCTCTTCACTGACAGTGGGAAGAGGGAAGAGAAAGCACCTCTTAATTGTGACTCACTTTAGCTTGGCTGAATTTTAATTAAGTAACAAGACAGAGGACACCATGCATTTCCAGCCAATTATGGTGCACTACAGGGGATGTGTGTAAAGTGGGAGGCTACAGGCTGAGAGACTTCAGAAGATCAACAATCCCTGCTGAAGCGCGTGGCCCAGGGGGTCTTGCTGTTGTTATGAAGCTCTATTTGTCAATAAAAATTAAAAAATAAGCGTAAAGCCTTAAGAAGTTATTGTGATGGAAGGTGAAGCAGCCCACACCAGTTGCCATCATATAGTTCTAATGGGTAGGAAATGTCTTTGTCTGCCAAGCCTCAATCTATCTCTCTGTAGTTGACACCCAAAGGTGTCATAGTCAGCATTGGTCCTGTGAATGGGTAACAGAGTAGGTGACTCCTGATGTCCCTTCCTTTTCTAAGATGCTTCATGTTGCATTATGGATCAAGAAGGTAGATGTTTGAACCCTGCCTTACTCTGAGATTAGTTATGTAGCGCCTATTGGAGTATGAGTGTCCTTTCTGGTAAAATAGCTATGATCATAATAGTGCCTCCCTTATAAGGATACCATGGGTCCAAGAAAGATAATGTATGTTAAGTAATGGAAATGATGATGATGAGTAGGAGGAGGAGGAGGAGGAGAATGGCTAATAGTATGGCACCAGTGAAGCTTATGTTGAGATCAGACAAAAATGAGGGCAAGGGTGAAGCTGGTTGTGATTATGACACTGACACTGGGAATGATGTTAATCATGCCCAGACTTATCATTTCACTGGTGAAGGAAAATCCCAGTAAGGAAACTCCATCTAACCTAGCAGATCAGTACCTATTCTTGAATTTAAAGTATTAGAGAGTTTATAAGGGCGTTGAAAAGTCAAGACCCCCTGAAATCTATCAAAAGATCTCTTGGGAAGTCCAATGTTCCATCCTGCTCTCAGTCAATCATTCAAGCAATTAACTCGCATTTGTCCAGGCACAACAGCCAGTATGTGTCAAAAGTGGGTCCACTCCAAATCTGTGGCTGCCTCTGACTCTACCCATTATGCCTTGATGCTTCTATCATCCTTGTCTATCATCCTGATCTTCTCCTCCTTCTTCTACTCCTCTTTATTATTAGCATCACCAGTAGCACTTAGCACAGTGTCTGGCACATAGCAGGTCCTTAATACACACTAGTAACTTAATTTCACAATCATTCCACTACTAATCTATTCCTAGTTATTATTATTAGTAAAGCAGATATTCAATCAGTAGTTCTCAAAATGTGGGCTGCAGAACCTAGAGAATCTTATTGATGGCCTCAAAGACCCTTCTGGTGGTCTTCAAAGTCAAAAATATATTCTAACATGGTAAATATTGATGGATGTAATCCACATAAACAAAAGGTCTTGGGCTGGGGGGGGGGGGGGGCGGTGATCTTCAAAAGAAAAAATAAAGCATATAAAGGCATCTCAAGACCAAAACATTTGAGAACCACTCTACTACACTGTCATATTTTTTAGGAGAAAATGTACAAGAAAACATGGTTGCAAGCAGTATATTGTTCTTTGAATGGTACCCTTTGGGTGCCTTCTAAGAACATTCTTAGGCTATGGTGTCAATCCACTGGTCAGAATGTCAGGGATGAGGTGGGGTTTGGGTCAGTGAAACCGTCCATTTCAAGGCAACATGACACAGTTGAGGGGAGAGGGCCTGAGTTTGAAATCAGAGCACCTGGATTTGAATCTTGCCTTCATTATTTAGTTGCTGTATTACTCTTTCTGGGTCTCAGTTTTCTCATCTGGAAGATAAGACAGTTGGACCAAATCAGGGATTCTTAACCTTTGTTTGTATCTCTCATGGCCTCCTTTGGCAGTCAGTCTGGTGCAGCCCACGAACTCCTCAGGAGTGGAAAATGTTTTGTTGCTTACCTTCATAATTGCAGGAAGTGGCAGATTTCCATTAGAGGTTAGTGGAACTGGTATTTGTTTTCCATCTAAGTGTACACAGACCCCCTGAAATCTATCAAAAGATCTCTTGGGAAGTAGAGAGGTCTGTAGACTCATTGAAGTCCAATGTCCCATCCTGCTCTCAGTCAATCATTCAAGCATTTAACTCGCATTTGTTAAGCACCTACTGTGTTCTAGAAACTGGGGATACAGAGACAGTTGGGAAATAGTCCCTGCTTACATTTACAGAAGCTTACATTTTATGAGCAGATATATAATACACATATGAAAGTATATAAGAACATGATCTTATGATACTAAGTTACCTCTCCCTGAGCCTTACTTTCCTTATTTGTTAATTGGAGGGGTTGAACCAGATCATCTCTGCAGTTCTTTGCAACTGTCAAGCTGTTTCATTCTGACATCAGAGGGATACCTGCGCTTAAGGTCACAAAGAAAGCATCATTGATTTAAATCTAGAAGGACCCTCAGGATCATGGAGTCCAACCCCCTCATTTGACAAACATAGAAACTGAAGCCCCCCCAAATTAAATAATTTCACCAAGGTGACACAGGTGGCAAGTGTGAAATATGGGATTTGAACCTAGGTCCTCTGTCAAAGCACTGTACCACACTGCCTTCCAGTTACCAAAGGTGAGAACCATAATCAGTGGGCCTAGAACCATATACCTTCTATCACTTTGGATGAGGACCTCTGGCTGAGTAAAGAAGATACAGAGTTCAGCATAGAGAAAGCAGGTATAGGGAACCAGTGTCAAGAGGGGACTGATTGTTGAGAAAGCCTCCTGCCTCATCCTGGGAACTTGCATGTGATTTCTTTTAGTATGGGAACCAATTCCCAAACAGTGCTAGCCAAAGTCTTTCAAGCAGAGCTAAGCTGGAGCATGTAAAGAAAGAGCTATGGCCTCAGGGAGACAGAACCCAGAGGAACCCTAGTCTGAGCTGAGAGGGAACTCAAAGGAACTCAAATTCAGGTAGTGCTAGAACTGAAATCTTATCTATAACATTCCTGATCAATGGGTAACAATGCCCAGTAAATAGCATGTTATCATCCCCAAATTTTTTATATACCTTGTCTCATCCAGCACTGGGGAGACAGGGAGAGTGAACCTTATTTTCCACATATCACAGATGAGGAAATTGAGGTTTAACAAGGTTTATGTGGCTTCTTGGTTACCAAACTGTGGATGGCATGGATCAAAATAAGAGACATATAATGAAAGAGGCCTTAAGGGAAGGAGGGCAGCAATCAGGGTGGTCCAGTGGAATGCTGGCTGTGCTCCCTCACCCACATCCCACCTGTGGGGCCCTGAGTAAGTCATTCCATGTTCCTCAGGATGTTTCTCTGTGACCTCTGGGGTCCCTTCCACTCCTGTGGATTCCAGGTCCTAAATACTGACAAAGACCATGATCACCATGGTTCTCAGGACAGAACTTTCTAAAACCATGTATTTTAAAAGGGGGAAAGTTATTTAATTTTCCCATTGAGTGGAGGTGATGAGATTCCATGTTTAGAACCAAAACTATTTAGAATGCATGGACTAGATGTTTTCCTCTCTATAATAGAGCACAGAAGTTGAACTTTTTCTCAAACTTTTTGACACCTTTTCCCACCTGAAACAAAGTGACTAAAATATTGTTTGAGCCAAGGGATCATGACCTTGGTCTAATTTGCTATGATCAAAGACTGGAATTGTTTTCCTCCTGTTTCCTTTATTCTTTTGTGGATCAATTTCTTTGAAAAGTTAGAGATAACCTCATTGATTTTCAAATCCCTCCCTCCACCTTCCAGTCAATGCCAAGTTCAGGGTAGCTACAGGTACTATTTGTCTTATTGATGTAATTTCTCATACTTTTGCTGCTGACCTGCCTTGGATCAATTGTATTAATAATATAACTGGTATCTTTCCATCCTTTCCCTTGCCCCTCAGCTCCCCAATTATGTTGCAACTTTAATCTCCATCTTAAAAGCCTTCACCATTAAAAGCTTCCTTCAGATGTGAAGTCAGCTCTGGCACCACCTGCAGAAGCTGGTAGGAATCAAGAAAAGAATGATCATTTTTGTGTTAATTCAAGACTTTTGAAACTCAAAGGGGTAGGAAGGACAGAGAGCAGGGTAGGCCAAGGGAGGGAGGGAGGGAAGGAGAGGGAGAGAGACAGAGACAGAGAGAGAGAGAGACAGAGACAGAGAGAGAGAGAGAGAGAGAAACAGAGACAGAGTCATACCAAGAGAGGTTTATTCCTCGACAATCATCTGAATCTCGGAGTCACTGTGACTTTCTGAGTGAACTGTTGTTTGCCCTGGAGTAAGGAAATGGATTCAAATCATAACTCTTTCATTTGCTCCCAGCTTGACCTTGCATGAGACACTTAGAGATGGTATGGTGGAATGGATGGGATGCTTCAATAAGTTTCTTATTTTAGTTCTTAGGTAAGTAGTTTCACCTCTTATAGGTTTCTTTATGTGTAAAATGAGGGGATTGGACTAGATGTTCTCTGAAGTACCTTCCAACTCTCACTCCATGGGCCTATAAAATCATTTAGCCTCTATTATGCCTTAGTTTCCTCAACTGTGACATAATGAGTTGGTCTTCAATGTTGGAGGGGGTGTCGGAAAATTAAACACATTGTTGGTGAAGTTGTATACTGATTCAACCATTCTGGAAAATAATTTGGAATTATGCTATAAAACCATGCATACCCTTTGATCAAGCAATACCATCACTAAGTCTGTATCCCAAAGAGATTTTTTTCCTATGTTTTCTTTCACAGCACGACTTAGATAGAAATGTGTGTTGAATGACTACACATGTATAACCAATGTCAAATTGCTTGTCTTTTCAGTGAGGGGGGTAGAGAGGAAGAGAGAGAATTTGGAACTCAAAAATTGGAAAAAAAGAATATAATAAATTGTTTTTACATATAATTGTGGAAAAATAAAATATTAAATAAAAAGTAAGGAGTTGGTCTTAATGACCTCATCCTTCCCAGTTTCACATATATTACTCTTTCATTTTTCTCTGAGCCTCCTCCCTTTACCCACTTGTCAAAAGAGGCCACTCCAACTGGTCATTTCCAAGGTATCTTTCATATTTGACAATTCCTGGTTCTCTGATGTTCACATGCCAAAATGCTGCGTTCTGAAGAAAGACACTCAGACTTCTTGGCTTTATTTTTGTTCTTGGGGTTTAACCTTGAGTGAGTGGCTTTTAGCTCGCATGATAGATCTAGGAGGCTGAGCCAGAGAGCTGCATTGTAAACATCTACAGGCTCTTTTCAGTCATGCTGATCCACAACAGATCCTTCACTAAAAACAGAAACTGTATCCCTTTACATCCGCGTACTCTCTACTCTTCCCTATTGCCTAGAACCAAACCTCGAAGGCACATTGAGCTGGGGAGTGGTGCTTCCTAGCAAATGAAGGACATAGCTTAAAGCTTCTCACATCCTAAAAACTGGGGCTGCTAAAGTTGGAAGGGGCCCTCTAGGGCACTTAGTGTGACTCCAAAGCAGGCACCCCTTCCAAGGCTACTCTGGTCATCCAACTTACTTCTGCTAGCCCCCTTAGCAGAGATCACTACTTCACAAGGCAACTCATGGCACTGCTAGGTAACATAAATTGCTTCCTAAATTATTTTTTATATTTAACTGGCATCTATTTCCAGCATAAGGCATTAATCCCTTCTGTAGTGTCTCTAATAGGTAGTCAATTAAACTTAGCATTTAAATGTTTCGTAACAGAAAACTTGCTACCTTTACGGGGTAGTAGGCTATTTGATTCTTCGGTGTTGGGGTGGGCTGAGAGGAGTGGATCTGTGAATTCATCAGTATAAATAAGGTACTACAGTTATATAAACCCCATCCTCCAATGTAGATGGAAAACAGATCTGTAAATCAGTCTTACAGGCTCCTGAGAACTCAAGATACTGGCTGTCGTGGAAGTGGATTGTCTTTGGAAGCCATTGTGTCATCTTCAGGCCAATTGCAATCCTGAATACTTGTCACTAGAGTGGAGCAGACACTATGCAAGGTAAATGTAATCTGGAGCAAGTTAAGATCAAACTACTACTCTGCATGTGATTCTCAGTGTAGGGAAGCCTCTACTAAATCTCTACTAAACAGGTAAACCTCTTGACTAATTGAAGTCTCCATCTGTATAGAGCAAACTATTCCAGCCAGTGTCTCCTGTTGCATACCCACGTTTTTCTCGACAAAGAAAGGAAGTATCTACGGATATGTTGTCTCTGGACATCCTTCAACTAACTTCATCCACATAAGCAGACTATGAGGATGCTCCATTTTGTCAGACCATGAGAACCCTTTGAGACCACAAAGACATATCTGTACATGGCTAGTATGTCTCAGAGACATATTTGGGACTTCCTGTCTCCAAAACATCTGAATGACTGTTCTCCACTCCACACTGTACCTCACTCCTTGAACTTTCTGCCTAGGAGTTCTACTTTTTTGTTTCTTGCTGGGACCAACCACAGGGGTGGGGAACCTGCAGCCTTGAGGCCATATGTGGCTTTCTGGGTCTTTGGGTGCAGTTTGGCTAAGTCAAAGTTTCACAGAACAAATCCCCTTAATAAAAGGATTTGTTCTGTGAAGTTCAGTCAAAGGGTCACACTTGAGGACCTACAGACCCTCATGTGGATTTGAGATCACAGGTTCCCCACCCCTGAACCAGAACAATTCTACTCTCTTTCCCCAATGATAGTCATTAAGGTAGTTGGAGACAAACATTATACCCTCAGGACCCAGTATAATATGTTCCTTCAACTGTTTGTCTAAACTCTTCTAACATACTTTAATTCCCAAAATACAAGTGTAGAGGAGATAGTGTGGAACGTAAAGACACACAGGCCCTCAGTTCCCATCCTGGTGACCTTGGGGATAAGTCATATAACTTCTCCAGAGTTGAACTTCCCTATCTGCCAAATGATGGGATTAGAAATCTAAGTTCCCTTTAAGGGGCAGAACTTTGTTCTTAGGTGAACACACTCAGCTCCTTCCATTGATCCCCAAAGGTGATAGTTTTAAATTTCCTCACTGTCCTTTCTATTCTTCTCTAGATTCTAATTTTCTCCTCTTCAAACACAGATCTTAACACAATGGGCTGAATATAGCTTAATCATTGTAGAATGCAGTGAAGCTGTTTCTTCCTGTGATCTATTCTCTAGGTTTCTTTTAAAGCAGCCTAAAATGGCATTAGCACTTTTAGTAAGCATATAACACTAGTACCTTATAATAAGCCGTGGTCCATTAAAAATCCCAGTAGTTCACCTGCTGGAAAATGAGATAAAACAATTCCCCATGCAGAAAAAGCAAATGACCACAATGAGGCCATGATTTCAGAGGTATAAGTAAGGACCCATAAATTAAAAGTCATAGAATTATATAATCTAAGAACTGGCCCATCTTTGGGCATCCATACCCTATCCCTGACATGGAGTCATCTGGCTTCTTTGCTTGATTCTTGTAACAGGGAGCTCACTACATCACAACACAAATCATTCCATTCTTTTTTTTTAAATAAATTTGTTATTTTCTTAAACATTCTTTTTTTTTTTAATTTTGAGTTCCAAATTCTTTCCCTCCCTTCAGTCCCCTTCCATACCCATTGAGATGGTAGGCAACGTGATACATGTGAAATTATGTAAGACATTTCCATATTAACCATATCACAAAAAAGCAAGAAAAATAAAGTAAGGAAATTACACTTTAATTTTCACTCAGAGTTCATTAGTTTTCTCTCTGGAGGTGGATAAAATCTTATTTCATTCTGAGTCCTTTGGAATTGTCTTAGGTCATTGCAATGATCAGAGTTGCCAAGTTGCTCATCATTACAACGTTGCTATTGCTGTGCACAATGATCTTCTGATTCTTCTCATTTTGCTTTGCATTGGATACGTCTTCCATATGTTTTTTCTGAAACCACCCCTTACCTTGCAATTTCTTACAGCATATTCCATCACAATTTTGTGCACAACTTGTTTAGCTGATTACCAAACTGATGAGCACCCTCTCAAATTCTAAGTCTTTCCTGCCACAAAAAGGGCTGCTATAAATATTTTTGTATATACAGGTCCCTTTCCCTTTTGTTTGATCTCTTTGGGATACCGAAATAGATTGGTATTATTTGGTCAAAGTGTACGCATAGTTTTATAGCCCTTGGGCATAATTCCAAATTGTTCTCCAGAACAGTCACACCAGTTCACTACTCCAATAACAATTCATTCATGGGGCAGCTTGGTGGCACAGTGAATAGAGCACCAACCCTGGAGTCAGGAGGACCTGAGTTCAAACCCAGCCTCAGACACTTAACACCAGCTGTGTGACCTCGGGCAAGTCACTTAACCCCAATTACCCTGCCTTCCCCTCTCCAAAAAGACAGAAAAAACCCAATTCATTCGTCTATTTTTTCCCGCATCCCCTCCTGAAGTTTTCATTTTTGATGGATGTGAGGTGGTACTTCAGAAGTGTTTCAATTTGCCTTTCTTTAATCAGTAGTGATGTAGAGCATTTTTATATGGTTATAGATAATTTTGATTTCTTCTGAAAACTGCGTGTTTATATCCTTTGGCCTTTACCATTGGGAGATGATTTTTATTTTTATAAATTTAACTCAGTTAAAAGTTAATTAGGTTTGAGGCCTTGATTTTTTTAAAATATTACTCCATTGCCTATGAAACCTTTAAGCAAAATGTAGTTTCTCTGATTATCCATTTTAATTAGGTCTATTTTTGCTTTTGCTTTGTCTGAGATCATGATTGCTACTCCTCCCTTTTTGTTTCAAACTTCAACTGATGCATATTAGGTTTTGCTCCAGCCCTTTATTTTAACTCTGTGTGTATCTTTCTGTTTCAAATGTGTCTCTTATGAGATATATATTATTGGATTCTGGTTTCTAATTCAGACCACTTACCTGCTTCCATTATATGGATGAACTCAGCTCATCTACATTCACAGTTACAATTATTACATGCATATTTCCCTCCACTTTGTTATCTTCTCTTTCTTCCTTTTTATCCTGTCCATCCTGAAAAGTTTGTTTTGCTTCAATCTACTGTCTCCCTTAAGCTGTCCTCCCTTTTATCACTGCCCCCCTTTTATCCAGTTGCCTTTCACTCCTATCTCTATTGGATGAGATAGATTTCTATAGTAAACTGAGTGTGTATATATTCTTTCCTCTTTGAACCAATTCTGATGAAAATGAGATTCAAGTATTTCCCTATACCCTCCCATTTCTCCCTCCATTATAAAAGCTCTACCTTGCATGCCTCTTTTCTGTGAGAAAAATTTCCCCATTCTACCTATTCCTTCCCCCTTTATCTATCTGCATCTCTCTTTCTCACCTCCTCACTTTTTTGGAGATCAGTAAAATATATTTGATTCATACACATGCCCTCTGTCTACATAAACTCCTTTTAACTACCATAATAATGATAAATTTCTTAGGAGTTATATATGTCATCTTCCCATGTGGGCATATAAACAGTTTAACTTTATTGACTCCCTTATGACTGCTCTTTCATGTTTACCATTTTATCTTCTTTTGAGTCTTCTCTTTGGATGTCATATTTTCTATTCAGTTTTGTTCTTTTTATCAGAAATGCTTGAAAGTCCTCTATTTCAATGGATATCCATTTTTCCCGTGGAAAAGACAGTTTTATACTTGGTTTTATTTGGTAGGTTATAATCCTAGCTCCTTTGTCTTCTGGAATGTCATATTCCAAGTCCTCTGCTCCTTTAACATCAATGCTGCTAAATCTTGTGTGAATTACTGTGACTTCATGATATTTAAATGGTTTCTTTTTGGTTATATGCAATATTTGCTCCTAAACCTGGGAATTTGGCTATACCCTTCCTGGGAATTTTATTTTGGGGATCTCTTTCAGGAAGTGATTGATGGATTTTTTCAACATCTCTTTACTCTCTGAAGCTAAGATATCAGGGTAGTTTTCTTTGACAATTTCTTGTCCAGACCCTTTTTTTTTTTTTAGCATGGCTTTCAAATAGTCTAGTAATTTTTAAATGATCTCTCTTTGATCTGTTTTCCAGGTCTGTTTTTTTTCTGATGAGATATTTCACATTTTCATATTTATTTTTCATTAGTTTGACTTTATTTTATGGTTTCCTGATGTTTCATGGAGTAATTAGCTTTTATTTCCCCAATTATAATTTTTAAGAAATTATTCCTTCAGTTAATTTTTGTACCTTTTTTTCCCCCATTTGGCCAATTCTGCTTTTTAAGTTCTTCTCTTCAGTGGATTTTTATGCCACTTTTGCCCTTTGGTCAGTTTTGTTTTTTAAAGTATTATTTTCTTCAGTATTTTTTGTGCCTCTTTTATCAAACTGTTAATTCTTTCATAATTTCATAATTCACTCTCATTTCTTTCCCCAATTTTTCTTCTACCACTCTTATCTCTTCAACTCTTCTAGGAATTCTTGTTTGGTTTTGGTCCAGTTTTCCTTTGAGACTTTTTTATAGCTGTTTTCACAATGTTGTCTTCTTCTGAGATTATGTCTTGATCTTTCCTGCCACCATAGTAGTTTTTTATGTTGTTGTTTGATAATTTTCCAGTCTATTTCTAGACTTTGAACTTTATGTTAAAGTTGAGCTCTGCCCAGCTGGGGACAGGGAGGCACTATGCCAAGCTTTAGGTTTTTTGGTGCTACTGTATTCAGAGCTAGTTCTGGGGGTCTGCAAGTTTTCAGTATTTCCAAGGTGGTGTGATCCAGGGGGACATGTGTTCACTGCTCTCCTGGTCTGTACTCTGGTCTACATACTAGAAGGGCCTCTGGTCCCCCGCAGCCACAAGTGCTAATGTTCCTCTTTGCTTTGAAACAGTGACCAGGGTCTCTGCTTTCTCGTGACTGGTTCCCAGCACTTCTCTCCACCCTGGAACTGTGACCCAAGACTATGCATAGACAATAGAGTTTCTAAACAGTGCCAACTGCACCAAGTTCCAGCAAAGTGTTCCCTGAAATTTGTTTCTGATCAGTTGTTTGAACCCCTTACTCTCCCTGGGCTTAGAGCTTACAAAGCTGCTGCTGCTGTGGCCACTAACTATCCCTGGAAGAATGCTAGAATGGAAGGTAAAGTCTGCATGTGTCCATAAGTCATTTAAAAAACAGAGAACTGTTATGGTTTGGTGGCTGTCATTCATTATCTGTCCTTTATTCTCAAAAAGCACCATGACATCAGGAAGGTGATGTCATGACTTGCAAGTGAGTTGGATTTAAGCAAGGGAGGGCTATACTGAGCCATCTGGGTCCAGTGACAAGATATAGATGAGGACAACTGGAGATGGCCCCAGATGCAGTAGAAGACATTAGAAGGGGTGCCAAGAGATATCTGAATGGACAGGAACATAGTGGAAAGACAGCCAGCTTCTCTGTGCTGAGGGCTACAGTAAACTTTATTGAAAGGCACAAAGGTCTGACTCTCTTCACTATACATGGCTCTCAGTGCAGGATGGATCATGTCATTACCTAACTCAATAAAAAACAGGACATCCCTGCCACTTCCAGGATCAAACATAAACTACATTTACAAAAAAATAAATAAATAAATGAAATTTTGTTGATGTATTTTCTATTAGCATTGCCTGAATTTCCCCCTATGCCCTTTCCTTCCCTTTTGCCAGAGAGCTGTCTTATATAATAAAGACTATATTGCTTTCCTTTTTCAATCCTCTGTAATCTATAGCCAAGTTGCCTATTCAGGCTTCTTTTGTATATACGTTGCTCCCATTCTCCCTCTCTGGAGGCCAGCCAGTGTGGCCTTCTTGCTTCTCTGCACACATGGCACTCCATCTCTTATCTCCATCCTTTGGCACTAGCCATCTCTGCCTGGAATATACTTTCCACTCTCTCTCTTAGAAGCCCTTGTTCCTTCAAAACTCCTCTCACACGATAGCTCATGTTCCCTGACATATGCACATGCTGTCCCACTCAGTACAATGCATTTCTGTCATCCAGCACGGTAACTGGCACAAAGTAAGAACTCAGTAAGCATTGTTGCTTGCTTGCTCGTTGGAGAAAGGGAAGAACATAAGTTGGGCAAGGGTTTAAAAGCTGTCAAAAAGAAACAACACATGGTACAGTGGATAAAGGGTTAGCTTTGAAATCAAGAGTGATCTGAATTCAAATCCCACCTCAGGCACTTATCAGCTGTATGACTCTGGGAAGGCTGCTTCATTCCTCTGGGCCTCAGTTTCCTCATCTGTTAGATGAAGATGTTTAACTTGACGGTGCAGTGCACAGAATGCTGGGTCAAGATGGCTTGAATTCACATCCAACCTCAAGTTCCTACTAACTGGGTGATCCTATGCAAATCACTTAACCTATCTGCCTCAGTTTCCTCCACTGTAAAATGATGTGGAGAAGGAATTGGCAAAGCATTTCAGTATATTTGCTAAGAAAACTCCAAAATTGGGTCACCAAAAGTCAGACATGACTGAGACGACTGAACCACAACTTCCTGACTCCAGGTGCAGACTCTATCCACTGCACTACTTAGCTGCTTCATAAGCGGCATTAATTTCCAAAAGTTTCACTTCCTTTCTGCAGAGCAGGTTTAGGATGCATGGAGGGCTTAGAGAGGGATGACTATGGATATAAGATAAGTACTCCCAAAGGTCCCTGAACGTGTTAGGAACAACCCTTTTCTACTTCATAATTTTGCCAAGGAGCACTGTCGGGACACACCTAAAACATGTGAAGTCTGTTCAGATTTAAACTTCATCTCCTAGAAGGACAAATGGGTGAAAGGGCAGTCACATAAATACAGTAATAAAGAGCATGTCCCAGTCCTGTGGAGCTGAGGGAATTTCCCAGATGGGGTTGTTAAGCCTAGTTCTATTGAATGTCTTATCTCCATTAATGATTGGGAAGAAATGAGCAAACAGTAGAGAGATTAACTCCACAGATGGCCTTAAATTGAGAGGATTGTAAATAGCAATGAATAATGAGAAGTCACACAGAGACCTAGAAAAGTGGGAATTGGTGAGGCAGTTCCACCAAAGGATTCCAGAATAGAAAGGACCTTAGAGGTCATCAAGACCAACATTGACGTCAAGACTGCAACTCCTCTAGGCAAGTGTCCATTCAGAATTCAGTGATGGGAAACTTGCTAGCAGCTAAGGCACTGATTCTACTTCTTTCAGCTCCAATAATTCTGAAGTTCATCCTTATATTGAGTACAGATCTTCTCTGCAACTCCCATGCAATAATTCTAGTCCTTCCCTTTAGCACCTAACACTACATGTCTAATGCCCTCTTCCATATGACACCCATTCACATATTTGATGGCAGTGTTAATATCATCCTAAATCTTTCCCTCTCCAGGCTATACTTCCCCAGATACTCCAACCAATCCTCATATACCAAAGTTTCAGGCATCATTACCAACCTAGTCATGCTCCTGTGGACATTTTAAACATTGTCAACATCTATTACTGTGGCATCTAGCCCAGAGACACTGCTGTTAGGCATGGATCCTGAGGGAGGTCAGATAAAAAGAAAGGTTCCCTATGCATGAAAATGTTCAATGTTTTTGTACTAGTAAAGAATAGCTAGCTAGGTGGTGTAGTAAAAACTTGGTCTGAAGTCAAGAAGACCTAAGTTTGAATCCAACCTCAGATATTTACTAGCTACACAATATCCTGGGTAAGTTATTTGGCATGTGTCTGCTTCAGTTTTCTTCAATTATAAAAGGGGGATAATTATAGCATCAACCCCCAGGGTAAGACATCATGCTGACACATTTGTTGCTCAGTCATTTTTCAATTATGTCTGATTCTTCATGTTCTCATTTGGGTTTGGCAAAGATACTGGAGAGATTTGCTTTTTCCTTCTCCGGCTCCATTTATAGATGAGAAAACTGAGGCAAACAGTGTTAAATGACTTACCAGAACACACAGGTGGTAAGTATCTGACACCAAATATGAACTCAGGGAGACTCATCTTCCTGACTCCAGGCCAGGCATTCTATGCATGGTAACGCTTAGCTGCCCATGCTTGGCACATAGTAGGCACTTACTAAATGCTTATTCCCAACTGGAAACTAGTTAGATGGCCATTGATGGGGGAAAGACTAAACATTTTGTGGTCCATAAATATAAAGACATTAGAAAATATATCCTTCTTCTAAGGGTCCCAAAGTACTGACATACCTACACCCAACTCAGGTTAACGGCTTCCATGGTACCTGGCCTAAGGTACTCCACTGGTGATGGTAGCATTCACCAAATTCAACAGACTCCCAAGGTCTCTGTTCCCCTGCCTCCCCAGCTGAATTTGTCCCCAGTGCTTCAATCCCGTTACATGTATACTATCATGCCTATTTTGATGATGATCAAACAGACCTGAGAGGTGAAGTGATTTGCCCTAGTTTGTATAGCTAGTAAGGGACATAATGAAGGCATTCCACATACAGTGCTCCTCTGACAATCCCTCGCCATGTCTCCTGAAATTTACTCTCCTAAAGAAGATTATGATCATTCAGCTTCATGACAAGCACAACATTCCTTTGCTTACCAAGCACAGACTCTAAAGTGATGTGATAACTTCCAAGATTCTCACTGTTTCCCCTTCATAAACTGGTTCCTTTGTGTAAAGTTAGATTTGCATCAAGAATAATAGCTCTCTTTCGTTAAAGATGAAATTATGAGTATGGAAGGTTAAACTTTATTATTATACTCACTATTTCTGCTTTTATCAGAAGGAAACCTGGTACTTGAAATCTCTCATCATAGCTACATTCTATCTTTGTGCTAGCTAATCATTCATAGCCTCCATCTGATCAGGCTGTGAGCTGTTATATTTCCACAATACCATTTTTTCCTTCCTTAAGTTTATCAGTTTCCAAAGGAAAAAATGTGCTTTCTTGACATATGGTACACTTTTCCTTTTCCTCTTGGTCTATTACTTTTGAGTAACAGTACTTTGAAAAATCTGTTGGATAAAATTGTTCTGCTTCTGCTTACTTCACTCTGCCTGCATTCACAAAGTCTTACCAGCCTCTCTGAATAGTCCTCAGTAGGATGTAAGTCGTTTAAGGAAGGAATTTTTTCACTTTTTAATACTATATATTTCTATATTGAAATATAGTATATGGCGGAGCCAAGATGGCGGCGTAGCAGCAGCAACATATCACAGCTCTCACATAGCCACCCCAAAATACTCATAAAACAGGACTCTAAACCAATCCTAGAACTCCAAAATGCACACAAAGATACTTCCCACTAAAGTCAGCTCGGCTATGAGGAACCATATCAGCACTGCGAACCAAAACGAGCCTCCCCTGAAACCAGCCTGCCCTGAAGCCGTGGCTGTGCCCCGGGGGCAGCTGGATGGGAGGAGTGGAGGAGCCTCTCAGGTGAGCGGATTAGCAGCAGCTGCAAGTGGAGATTGTGAAACGGGAAGATAAGCAGTCCCGTGAAAGGCCTCCAGAGCAGAAAAGCGAAAGGCAGAGGTTTTGCACCCGCCTCCATGTCGTAGCTTCCCGCCCATGG
>CM053581.1:408957279-408998296 GCA_028627135.1 Pseudochirops cupreus
AAAAAAAAGAAATGTAGTATATATTTCTGAACTTAGCATAGTGCATGGCAGATGATAAGCACTTAATGCCAGCTTATTGGTTGATTGGTTAATGGTTCCTGATTGCATTTGAATGTTTTTCTTTGTCTTCATCCAATTCCAATTTAAAACACTCTTGAGTAGATAAAGAATTCAGTCTACTAATACTTCCCCTTTGTCGCCTCATTTATCTTTAGATGTATATTGTCTTTGGCCAAGAGACAATGATTCCTGTATCATAAGCTATAGTACAGAAATTGAAATCCCACTGCTACCTTCTCTTCTGCCAACTGTTCACTTCCCAGGGACTCCTTTTCCAAAGTCCATTTCAATGACTGGAGGTAGCACCACTACTTTGGCTGCTTGTTTTTCTTGCTACACTTCACAATCCCCAGGTCAGGGGTTCCTACTCATTTTGTGGCATAAACCCATGCAACAGCCTGGTGAGGCCTATGGGCCCTTTCTCAGAATCATTTTTTAAAATCACATAAAACAAAATCCATAGGATTACAAAGAAAACAAATCATTTTGAGATATAATTATCTACATATATTAAAAAAATGCTCCCACAAATCCACAGACCCCCAGGTCTGAATTGGATGTTGGATATTGAAGGGATGCCCATAAACTGGGGAAATGGCTAAATAAGCTGTGGTGTATAAAGTGATATTTTTGTGCTATATAAGAAATGACAAACAGGATGATTTCAGAAAAACCTGGAAAGACTTCCATGAGCTGATGCAAAGTGAAGTGAGAAGAACCAGGGAAACATTGTACACAGTAACAATAATATTGTATGAGGAACTGTGAATGATTTAACTATTCTCAGCAATACAATGATCCAAGGGAATCTCAAAGGGTTAATGATGAAACATACTCTCTGCCTCTAGAGAAAGAATTTATATTGTTTGAATGCAGACTGAAGCATGTTGTTTTCACTTTCATTCTTTTTTTGTTATTCTAGTCTTTTTGTAAAAAAAATACTACTATGGAAATATTTTACATGATTGCACATGTATACTCTATATCTAATTGCTTACCATCTCAGGTTGGAGAAGGGAACGGAGGGAGTTTGGAACTCAAAGCAAAAAAAAATGTTAAAACTTGTTTTAACATGCAATTGGAAAAAATAAAATATTATATATTTTTAAAAGTGAGTCATGGTCATAAGGCTTGATAAAAGTTGGGAAGCTCTCCATCATGAGTTGGACACAATTCTAGGAAGTAAGTTCATTATATGACTCAGCACATGTAATGTGATTTCCTCCCACTGCTGGTACCTGTGGACTCAAACGTACTAATCTGTCCTTCATGGATCATTTAGGATATAACTCCAATGTTTCAGAAATTCTTTCTGCTCCCTTTCTCGCCTTTATCACAAGTATATGCCCTCTATCTTTTTGGCAATGATGTATTATGTCTTTGGCTTCTTCAGAATTTTTTTGTTTCTCATTAACTTTAATCTTGGGTCATTTCTTCCATCCTGTCTGAAAATTCTTCCTTCTCTCCGAGAATCCTAAAAGACAAGGTACATGTCTCCAGTTCTTATGACTCCTCTAACAGTGAAACAAATTGAAATTCAATAAATGCACAGCTGTTGATTGTTTCTAGATGAAACATGGGCATAGCATAATGCCATTACATGTCGTCAGAACCATCCACCCCCCACTCCCCAGCATACTTTCTGTTCCTCTGAAATCTTGAGTCCTTGGTTCTCTAAGTTTCCTCTGATGAAATCCTATCTATAGCAAACTGCCTGAATACCAGGCCAGCTCAGGATTCTTCCCTTCCCCACTCCCCACCCCCACTAAGTTCAGAATTCATGGATGGTTGACAGTTACATCTCTCAAACTGCTTAATGTTTTATTTATGTTTCTGTAACCTATGGTTTCATTGACTTAAGGAACTCACAGAAAGGAAGTTCCCTGCACCAGTGCTGATCAACAACTGTTTTAGGACTTATCCTATTACAGAACTACCTGAGGCACCAAGAGATAAAATGACTGGCCCAGGGCCACACCACCAGGATACGCTGGAGTGGGACTTGAAGTTAGATGTTCCAGGTCCTACAATCAGCTTTCCGTCCATTACACCACACTGCCCTCTATTTATTAAACCATGTCATCATTTATATGACAAGTGAATTCAATACTAGTAATCAGCAATTAATAGAACCCTACAAATAACTACTGGTTAGAGGCATCTAGGTGGTGTAGTGGTTACAGTGCTGGGCCTAGAGTCAGGAACATCTGAGTTCAAAGCTGGCCCATGCAGCCCTTGGCAAATTACTTAGTTTCTGTTAAGTGTAAAATGGGGGGTAGAGTGAATAGCACCTATCTTCTAGGGTGACTGTGAGAATCAAATGAGCTAACATTTGTAAAGTACCTAGCACAGTACACAGAACATAGTAGGTGCTTAAGAAATCCTTCATTCGTCCCTCCTTCCCTCCTTCCCTTCCTCCTTCCCTCCCTTTTCCCCTTCCTCTCTCCCTCCTTTTTCACTCTTTTCCTTCCTCCCTCCTTACCTCCTTTTCCCTTCCATTCTTTCCTCTCCTTTCCTCCCTCCCTCCCTCCCTTCCTCTTTTCCTTCCTTCTTCCCTCCTTCCCTTTCTTTTTCCTTTCCCCTTCTTCCCTTGTCTCCCTCCTTCCCTCCCTCCATTTCTTCTTTCCTTTCTTCCTCCTTCTTTCCTACTCTTCCTTCCTTCCTTCCTTCCTTCCTTCCCTCCTCTAATGAGATCTCTCCCTTGCAAATTTTGGGAATAACAAAGAAGCAGAGTGGCAGATGGTAGGTAGAGTATTAGACAGTGAACCAGTCTAGAAGTTGAAATGATCTTGATCCAAGTCTTACCTCTAATACATAGGGACTGTACTTTACCTCTCAGTGATGGAGGCAGTTCTCTAAGATTGCAAGTTTCAGGGAATGTGCCACCCTGCACTGGGAGAAGGGTTTTCCTCATTTAGGAGTCCTCTATTTAAATGAAATCACAAAGTCAAACATATTAAAAGGCATTAGATTTACTCCTCTTGGCCGTAAATGGTAGAACAATGGGTAAAAGTCAGAGACAGGCAGACTTAGTACAATAGCAGCCAAATATTCCCAATAATTAGAGCTGCCAAGAAGTAACATGGGAAAATACTAACAGGGTGGTGCCTTTTCCAGATCTAGACATCTTTAAGAGGAAGCTGGATGATAATAACTATTCCTAATGTCATAAATAGGATTCATGCTTTGGCTAAGAATTAGAATGGTGGTCTCAGACATCTTTATATCTCCAAGATTATTTTAGTTTAGTTCCTTCCTATTTAATTTCCCCTTTTCTCTTTTCTACTATCTCTTGCCTCTCTTCTGCCTTGACCACCAGAGGTAATCAGTGTCTGTGTGCCAATACTTAGCATACACTAAGTGCCTGATCAATTCTTGTTGATCGATTGACTAGCTGCTTGTTTGATAAATACTGAATCCTTAGAAATGGCACAACAAATGGGACCACAAGATTCATATTCAATATCAGTCAGAATGCTGATATTGTTGTCCCATGGGATCAAGACCACCCCATACTTGATGAATGGGCATGAAGTCAGGAAGCTCTAATCACAGCATTTTGGAAGGGAAAGAGTAAGAAACTTGACATTTAAATGGCTCATGAGTCCTGTATTAGTTCACCAAATGTCCTCTCTCCTTTCACTCCTCGGGTCCGCAGTGGACTCACTCTGAGACTTTGGACAGTGCATTCAGTGTCTTTCGCTGCCTCTCAATATCTAAATAAACAAGCTTTCTTTCTATAGAATGTGCTCTTTCACAGAGGGATGCTTCACGAATCAGTGACTTGATCAATGTGGGTACTCCCTTCAGAGATATAAAATGAAAATCCTCCATACATTTGTTGTTGGTATGCATGAATTTCTGTGACTGAAAGAGAAAAAATATCATGGCCAACTCTCTGATAATGAGCTTTTCTGCATTTACCTAGGCTGGCTGGTCCTTGAAGGATACATATAAGTATAATATCATAGTTCTAGAGTTGAGTAGAGCCATAGGTGCCATGTAGTCCTAACCCTTTGATTTTATAAATGGGGAAACTGAGGCTCATAAAGGTTAAGTGACTCATCTAAGATCTACACATGGAGCAGATTGAAGAGTTAGAATTTGAACTCAGGCCAATGAACTTCAAATTAAAAAATCTTTCCGTTTTACCACACTGCCTGGAGCTAACCCAAATTGGAATGGGTTGTGTTGACAGGATTCTCATAACTAGAGATCTTCTGTCAGAAGATAAGATCATAGGATCAGAGATGGCAGAGAACTTAGAGATCATGTAGTGTAACTCCTCCATTTGATAGATGAAGGGGAAGATAACTACTTATTTGATATGGAGTGAGGATTCCTGTTCAGGTGTGAACTGAACTAGTTGCTTCTGATACCACTTCGCATTTTTATGCTATGTGACTTCAGGGCAAATGTCCACCAACCTCCATGGGTGGTATTTCTGCAAGGGATTCAGGAGGGCATCCTGAATGCATGTTCCACTGCATAGTCTTATAAGCAGTGTGGCTTCTGACACCCCTCCATTGTAGACAAAACCAGCCTGGGAGCTGTTAAATTAACATCCCACCCCTTTAAAAAAAAAAAGAACAGAGAGATGAAGAGACACAGAGAAAAAAATATAGGAAGAGAGGAATAGTCATGAGTTGAACTACATAACATGTATTTATTTTTTAATAATCTATTTTTCCCAATTGCATGTCAAGACAATTTTTAGTACCCATTTACAAGATTTTGAATTCCAAATTTTTCTCCTTGCACACCCTTCTTCTGAAAATGGCAGACAACTTGATATAGGTTTTACACATACACACACATATGCATACACACATGTGCATATATACATATGTATACTATCATATAAAACATATTTCCATATTATTTACAGCTGTGAAAGAAGAAACATATCAAAAGAAAAAAAACATGAAAAAGAATGAAGTAAGTGAAAAATATGTTTTGATATGCATTTAGAGCCCATCAGTTCTTTATCTGGATATTGATCTCAATTTCCTCCATGAGTCCTTTGGATTGTGTTGCTGAGAATAGCTGTCATTTATAGTTGATCATCACATGATATTGCTGATACTGTTTACAATGTTCTCCTCATTCTGTTCATTTCACTTTGCACCACTTAGTACAAATCTTTCCAGATTTTTCTGAAATCTGCCTGTTCTTCATTTCTTATTGCACAATAGCATTCCATTCCATTCACATTCCATAGTTTGTCCAGCCATGCCCCAATTGTTGGACATTCCAACCATTTCTAATTCTTTGCCAGCATGAAAAGAACTGCTATAAATATTTTTGCCTATTTGGGTCCTTTCCCCTTTTTTGTGATCTCTTTGGGATGCAAACCTAGTAGTAGTAGTAGTAGTAGTAGTAGTAGTAGTAGTAGTAGTAGTAGTAGTAGTATAAGATCCTTTGCTAAATCAAAGGACATGCAGTTTGATTGCCCTTTAGTTATAGTTTCAAATTGCTCTCCAGAATGGTTGAATCAGTTCACAATTCCATCAACTCCATCCATTAGTGTTACACTTTTCCAACATCTTTTTCAACATTTATCATTTTCCTTTTTTGTGACGTTAGCCAATCTCATAGGTGAGAGGTGCTATCTCAGAGTTGTTTTAATTTGCATTTCTCTAACCAAAAGTTATTTAGAGCACTTCTTCATGAGCCTATAGATAACTTTGGTTTCTTCATCTGAAAACTGTCTATTCATATTGTTTGACCATTTATCAATTGAGTAATGACTTTTATTCTTATAAATTTGACTCAGTTCTCTATATATTTGAGAAATGAGACCTTTATCTGAGACACTGACTGTTAAGATTGTTTCCCCACTTTCTGCTTTCTTTCTAATATTGGTTGCATTGGTTTTGTTTGTACAAAAGCTTTTTAATTTAAGATTTTTAATCCTTTTAATTTAAGATTATCTATTTTAAATTTTGTAATTCTCTCTAGCTCTTGTTCGGTCATGAATTCTTCCCTTTGCCATGGATCTTACAGATAAACTATTCCTTGCTCTTCTAATTTGCTTATGGTGTCACCCTTTATGTCTAAATCATGTACCCATTTTACCTCAGCTCATTTTACCTAGCTCTGACATACTTCCTTTCTCATTCCACATCCATATCCACATTCTAAAGTTCCATCAAAACTTGACATTCAAGGTTTTTAAAGGTCTTTCCAGCCTTAACCAGTCCCCTAGTTCTGTGAAGTTCTTCAGTTTTTGACAAGAAAATTAAAACTCCAATATGAGGATTTATGACTGAATATTTACTTCGATCATTTCAAACACTTTTTAATGATAACCCAAAGGGAGATCAAAGAGATTTGCTGATGGGAAGTGGCTCTTGGTTGAGTCCAGTGACTCAAGTACTTCCGATGGGAAGTAAGATGAGATGTTGGTCTACTCTTAGTTGTATCCTATTGTTTTCCAGTTTTTCTCCAGCAGTTTTTGTCAAATAGTGAGTTATTTTCCCAAAAGTTGCGGTCTTTGGGTTTATTGAACACCAGGCATAACCTGTATTTTTAAAAGGAAATATTGAGACTAAAAATAAACTCTAGTTGCTAAATAAGCTAAGGAGAAGTTTACAAACAGACTATAAATACGGAAAGCATGTAGGCATCAGGGAAGAAACAGAAGACTGAACGACACCTCCTAAGGCTATTTTCTCCTGGTGTTCGCCTCCAGGCAGAGCCCTACCTACTGCTTCCAAACAGATGGCAAGCTCTCTGATTCTCAACATTCGCCAGAAAAAGTAATTTCATTCCCCTTTCCAGGGGCCTGTTGTAGAGTCAGACAAACCATGTGGTCAAAAGATTTTATGCTCAGTAAGTGGCAGGATTTGGACCCAGGGAGGATTACAATACATAATCATCTCTAACTGGGCTTTTAAAAGGAATCATTGGATTTTAGCATTGGAAAAGAAACTTTAGCATTTAGTATTGAGATAACAATCTATCAGAACTAGAAGAGACCTTAGAACAGGGGTGGAGAACCTGTGGCCTTGAGGCCACATGTGGCCTTCTAGGTCCTTAGGTGTAGCCTTTTGACTGAGTCAAAGTTTTATAGAACAGATCCTTTTATTAAGGGGATTAGTTCTGTCAAGTTTAGATTCAGTCAAAGAGCCACACTTGAAAATCTAGAGAATCTCATGAGACCTTGAGGTCACAGGTTCCACACCCTTGCCTTAGAACATGAAATGGCAGAACTGGAAGGGACCATAAGACATAAAATGTCAGATTTGGGAGGATCCTTTGGATCAAGAATGTCACAGCTGGAAGGGATCTTGGAACATGGAATGTCAAAGCTGGGAGAATCTTTACTAAGAATGGAAAATTTCAGAGTTGGGAGGGAACTTAGAATCAGAGTGCCAGAACCAGAAAAGACAGAATCATGTTTGCAGAATGTCAGAATTGGAAGGAACCTGAGGCAATTAAGTCCAACCTCTATTTAGACAAGACAACACCACATATCTGAGAAATGACCGTCGGGCCTTTGCTTAAAGACCTTGAGTGAAGGGTGATTCACTACCTCCTGGGGCAGCCCATCCAACTTTGCAACATCTCTAATTGGTAGGATATTTGTCCTTATAACTAATTGAAATCCATCTCTTTGCAATTTCTCACTGATCCTTGTTTTCCCCTCAGTCTTTAAAAAGAGCAAGCTTAATCCCTTAGAGCATAAAATGATAAATTATAGAATATACACACTGGAAAGAAGTTTGGAGTATGGAAATGAGAAGTTAAAAAGATCTCAGAACATCAAATGTTAGAACACAGGACCTCATATCTGAAATCTGAGGTCATGATGTATGTTAAGGGGATTCAGGTTTCAAGGGATTTATTCTCTGAACTCAGAAACTCCACATGTATTTCAAGTCCCTTTTCCCCTCTGAGACTTAGTCTTCTTTGTAAAATGAGATGGCCCCTCTTAGCTCTGACATTCCATATTCTAAGGTCTCTTTCAGATCTGAATTCCATATTCTAAAACTCCTCTTGGTTCTGACATTCCATGTTTTAAGGTCCTTTCCATGTCATATTCTGTCTTCTAAGGTCCCTCTTAGCTTGAACATTCTCTGATCTAAGCACCAGTCCCCACACCAGGCTCAGATCTACCATATTTTAAGATGTCTGTGAGCTCTGACATACTCCTTTTAATTCCCCTTCCATGACCATATCCACATTCTAAAGTTCCATCAGAATTTGACATTCAAGGTTTTTAAAGGTCTTTCCAGTGTTTATAATCCCCTAAGTTCTATGAAGTTCTTCAGTTTTTGATCAGGAATTAAAATTCTAATTTGAGGATCTATGAGTGAATTTTTGCTTCCACCATTTCAAACACTCTTTTATGACAACCTAAAGGGAGATCAAAGAGATTTACTGATGGGAAGTGACTGTTGGTTGAGACCAGTGACTCAAGTACTTCTGATGGGAAGTATATTCCCCTTTAACAGAGGTCTAAGCAATCCCAGGCATCTATGTCTCTCTACAATAGGCCATTGTAGGCCTCTAGGATCATAGAGCTGGAGTTGGCTTATGGGGCCCATTACAAGAGGCTTTTTCTTGCTCTTTATGACCCTGGATGATATTTTGGGAAGTGGTTGTTTCCCTTATTAGCAAGCATAGTAGGGTACATAGCTAGTCTTTTATATTTAAAACAACCAACCTTATTCAAGGGTGGCCTCCATACTTCAAGGTATGGAAGTATTTCTCAAGGTACTTCAAAGTATTTCTCTGTCACTAATTTCCAACTGAAATCTCTTTGGGGATCCTTTTTTTTTTTTGGTGCCTTTCTTTTTATATTCATAGATTCCTAGGAGATAGAAAGAACCATTTGCTCCTATGTGAATAAGTTCTCAATTCATCCTCATAGAAAAGGAAGTCTTCAATCTGCCCTTGAAGACTTGAAGGGATGATCCTAGCTTACAAGACTGTTCATTCCATTTTCAAATATTTTTTGGTTAGAAAGTTGTCCCTTATCTCAACAATAAATCTTTCCCTCTTTTTGCCTCCCCCATTCTACTTTCTGATGCCAATATAGGTGGGCATAAAGCAGGAGTGGAGTTTTCCAACACACTCAGCCCCTGATTTAGGTACTCCTATTGATACTAAAGATCCTCTTTACCCCTAGTAACCCTTTCCTTAATCTAATTCTTTTCTTCTATCAATAGTAACGTCATAGATAACCTTTATGATTTAGTATTTGCATTTTATTTTATGTAGGTATGTATATACACACAGGCACGTGTGTGTGTGTGTGTGTGTGTGTGTGTGTGTGTGATACCCACAATAGCCCTGTGATTTAGGTACTGTCCCCATTTTACAGATGAGACAAATAAGAGAGGGAGAGGTTCAGTCCCACAGCCCATTGAAGAGACTGATCAAATCCATCCTTCAGTCTCTTTTTCAGGCTAAACATCCTTATCTTTTTCAACCAATTCTTGCATGATTTGCAATAAAGGGGTTCAACCCTTTATTGTCCGCATTTCTCTCCTCTAAGGGATTTTTAACAATCATCATAGAACATAGATTTAAAGCTAGAAGGGTTGTTATCAAATATCTAATCCATCATACTTCATATTACAGATGAGGCAACTGATCCCTTGAGTAGAGTGACTTCAAAGCCAAAGAGCAATTGACTGAGGTGGGCTTCAAATTGAGACTCTTTGACTCCAATTTAGAGTCCTTTTTCCTGTAAGTGTTATTCAGATGATTTCCCCCAATATTTTGTCTCCATTTCTCCTTGTATTTATTTTTCTTGTAAGTCACTTTAACCTCACTATCGGGAATCACTTCTTAATGACATTTATGACCCTGGATGATGTTTTATTTGGTTTTTGTTTGGTTCCACAAAGACCCACCATTTTAAGAAACACAAAAGTAGACATGAAGCAACAGTCATCAAACTGAAGCTTAAAAAAGAAGCATCTGTGTCATTTCAGGGGATCTTGAGTAAACCTTTAAGGTCATAGGACAGAGTCTCAGACTACAGTCTTGTCAGACATTCAACCTAGGCTGGATCAGAATGGTCTTATCCTCACAGCTACCCTCCTTACTGGAAGACTGACCCTCATGCTGATGATGGGGGTGGGGGACTCCCCTAAGATGAGATAACCAAGAAAGTGAAGATGAAAAGTGTACTGGAGAAAGGGACACATGGCTATGCTCATATGGAGGACATTTCTTCAGACCCTGAGACATAGTATAATTTTGTCTTCACCAAATCTTCAGGATTGCTCTATAAACAACCCTAATGCAAGATTTCAGCCAATCAAATTGGCATGTAATTAAGAACTGCTCTTGCTTCTTCTTAAATGCCCCCAATTAATGCCACCTCTATATGCTATAGCACTGAAATATATTTTGCTTGTGTCCTTTGTCTCCCTAGAAATTTTGGGAAAGAGGAACACAAAGTTGGCTTTAGGGGATGGATATTTACATGAAAATCTCAGAACACTGGAATTTAAAGAGATCTCAGGACCTACAGTAATGGAAAGTGCACTGGATTTGGAGGTGAAGGACCCTGGTTTGAATCTTGGATATGACACTTACTAGGACCTTAGTTTCTTCATTGATAAAAAGAAAGGATTAGGTGAGATAATCTGTTAGCCACCTTCAAACTCTAAATCCTTGATGTGATAAACAAGAATTTACCCTATAGCTTCCTTGACAAGTGAGCATCCACATTCTGTGAGACCTTGAGGAATGCTAATCTTAGCATCTCCTGAGGCAGACTATTTCACTTTTGGCAAACTCTGATTGTTAGGAAGTTGTTTTGGTTTTGAAATCTGACTCCTCATAGCTTTCATACGTTGTTCCTAGATCTACCCTCTCAGGCCAAGCATGGCATATTTAATTCATCTTCCGTGTGACCGCTCTTCAAATATTTATTTTTATTTTTTTGCCCTTTGTTTCGTATTTCATTTTCCCCCAATTACATATAAATACAGTATTTAACATTTGTCTTTTAAAACTTTGAGATCCAAATTATCTCCCTTCTTCTATCCCCATTTCCCTCATTGAGAAGGAAAGTGATTCAATATAGGTTATATACGTGTATTCATGCAAACCATATTTCCATATCAGTCATGTTGTGAAAGAAAACACAGACAAAAAAGTCCAAGAAAGATAAAGTAAAAAGAAGTACATTTCAATCTGTATTCAGAAGTATCAGTTCTTTCTCTGGGGATGGATAGCGTTTTCATTGCAAGTCCTTCAGAGTTGTCTTGGATCATTTTATTGTGATCATCTTACCATATTGCTGTCACTTTGTACACAGTGCAAGTCACTGCGCATCAGTCCATGCAAGTCTTTCCAGGTTTTTCTCAAAGCAGCCTGCTCATCATCTTTTATAAGACATAATCACGTACCATAACTTGTACAGCCATTCTCAGGTTGATGGGCAGCTCCTCAATTTCTAGTTCTTTGCCACCAGAAAAGAGCTGCTCTAAAAATTTTCCTTTTTGTTGTTTATCTCTTTTGGGACACAGACTTAGTAGTGGCATTGCTAGGTCAAAGGATATGCCTGGTTTTATAGGCCTTTGGGGATAGTTCCAAGTTATTCTACAAAGTGGTTGAATCAGGTCACAATTCCACCAACATTGCATTAATGTCTCATTTTTTCCCACATCCCTTCCAACATTTATCATTTTCCTTTTCTGTCCTATTAGCTAATCTAATAAGTACGAAGTAGTACTTCAGAATTGTTTTAATTTGCATTTCTCCAATCAATAGTAATTTAGAGCATTTTTAATATGACTATAAATAGGTTTGATTACTTCATCTGAAAACTGTTCATATCTTTTGATCATTTGCCAATTGGTAAATGGCTCTTATTTTTATAAATTTAACTTAATCCTTTCTATGTTTGAGAAATGAGACATTTGTCAGAGAAACTTGCTTCAATTTTTTCCCACTATTATGATTGCTCATTGTATTTCTCTCCATCCTATTCCCCACCCTCATTTATTTTATTCTCTCTCTAGTTTCACTCTGTCCCTCCTCAAAAGTGTTTTGCTTCTGACTAACACCTCCCCCAATCTGCCCTTTCTTCTATCACCACCTTCTCTTATTCTCTTCCCCTCCTACTTTCCTGTATGGTAAAACAGATTTCTATACCAAACCAAGTGTGTATGTTATTCCCTCATTGAGCCAATTCCAATGGAGTAAGGTTCTCTCACTCCCTCTCGCCTTCCCCATCTTCCTTTCCACTGTAAAAGTTTTTTCTTGCCTCTTTTATGTAAAATAATTTGTCCCATTCTACCTCTCCCTTTCCCTTTCCCCTAGTGTATTATTCTCTCACCTCTTAATTTTGTGTCTTTAGATATTACCCCTTCATATTCAACTCACACCTGTGCCCTCTGTCTATGTATACTCCTTTTAACTACTCTAATGACGAGAAAGTTCTTATGAGTTCTAGTATCATCTTGTTCTTCAAATATTTTAAGACGGTTATTGAGTCTTCTAGACATCTTTTCTTCTCTGTAGTAAACATCCCCAGAACTTTCAACAGACCCTTGCCTAACATGGTCACAAAGCTTCTTACCATCCTATTTATCTTTTGGATATTCTCCTTGTCAATATCCTTTGTAATGTGTGGTCCCTGGAATTAAACCAACCTCTAACCAGTACTAAAGACTGGAGGCGTTGATAGGACAAATAACCTTCACCTGCTTAAACCTGTCAGTTTTTCCCCAAGTCTAACCTAAAGATGGTAGAGAAGTCATGAAGTATGGTAGAAAGAAGGAACATTGCGTGGTGCAAAGGAGGATATCAAGAAACTCTTATTGATTACACAGTTCATTGATCATGACATTTGCCATCATAATGATTTTGTCACCATCAAAAATATTAGTGTGCAAAAAAAGAAAAAAAATAATGTGTGTGTGTGTGTATGAATGAGAGACAGAGACAGAGAGACAGAAAGAGAGCAGAGGAGGGAAGGCGAAAGAGCAATAGCATATAAAATACAGTAAATTAATGGCTAAATAGGAAGAGAGGATCTAGGTAGCACTTAGAAGTCTTAGTTTACATTATGGGCATGGAGCCATTTAGTGATAGCGATGGCATGGGAGCATGAATGAAAAGCATTTTGTTAAGTACTAACTATGCACCAAGCACTTTGTTTGAAGAATACAACAGCAAACAAATAACTAATATTTATATGAATATAATGTATTTATATAACATATTGCTATAGCTTCAAAATTTTCAAAGTTCTTTACAAATAGTATCTCATTTTATCCTCACAACAACCCTGGGAATTAGGTGCTATTATAACCCCGATTTTTTACAGATTAAGAAACTGAGGCACAGAAAACCTGCTGGTGCAATGGATAGTGTGTTGGATCTGGAATCAGAAAAATATGAGTTCAAACCCTGACCTGGACTTTATTAGGTGTTACTTGGCAAGTTACTTAATTTCTTTTGTTCTCAGGCATGGTTGTTAGGGGAGGTGGTAGTGCTGTCATTAGCACAGAGATAGGAAGTATCTTAGGTCAAATTTGAATTCAGGTCTTTGACTCCAGGTCTAGCACTCTATTCACTGTGTCGTATTGCTGCCTTGAAAGGAATATGCAAAAGAGATTAAAAGAATGTACAAGAACTTAGACCTTGGCAGTTGTACAATAAAGTTTCTGTGCATCAAAGTTGGGGTGAGCTTCCCCATTAGCCTAGTAGAATAAATCTACTGTGAAAGTAGATACATTCAACAGACACTTGAGCTATGTTCCAGGTGCCTGTTTTCCACATTTCATTGGTTACTGTTCCCCAACCACCAGAACTGGAAAGCAATGATGAACAGCACATATTTATAACTGTTTTCATACTGATTATAACAATGTTTTCTGACACAAACCACATATGAGATGAGAAATGGTCTAAAGCTATATGATCTGACCTAGATCTTAGAACATGAGAGAATGAATCTAGGTCCCTAACATCAGCAGCATAAATGTCCCCTCCAAAAACTTCTATAAACATTCTTAATGTCTTTACCATGGATGCTTGGTAAAGGCTAGAATGATGGAATTACCCAGGGTTGACCAAAATTGATTTTGGTAGAACTACCTTCTATCAAAAAACCACATGTACACAAATAAAGTCAGAGCTAAATAATGAGAAAAAATAACAGTTGCTCATGGTTAGGCCAAGTTAACATAATAAAAATGACAATTTTACCTAAATCAATTTATTGATTCAGTGCCAAAGCAATCAAACTACCAAAAAATATTTTATAGAGCTAGAAAAAAATAACAAAATTTGTCTGGAAGAACAAAAGCTCCAGAATATCAAGGGAATTAATGAAAAGAAATGCAAGGGAGGTGGCCCAGCTGTACCAGATCTTAAATTGTATTATAAAGCAGAAATCATCAAAACTACTTGGTACTGGCTAAGAAACAGAGGTGGATCAGTGGAATAACCTTGGTATGCAAGACACAGAGGTCAGTGACTATATTAACCTAGTATTTGATAAATCCAAAGACACCAGCTTCAGGGTTAAGAACTCACTATTTATCAAAAACTGCTAGGAACACTGGAAAATAGTGTGGCCCAACCTAGGCATAGACCAATGTCTTCCACCATATAACAAGAGAAGGTCAAAAAGGGTACATGATTTAGACAGAAAGAGTGATACCATATAAGCAAATTAGGAGAGCAAGGAATAGTTAACCTATCAGATCTATGGAGAAGGGGAGAATTTATGATCAAGCAAGAGATAGAGAACACTATTAAATACAAAATGGATCATTTTTATTACATTAAATTAAAAAGGTTTTCCACAAACACAACCAAGATTAGAAGGAAAGCAGAAATCTGGGAAACAATTTTTACAGCCTTTGTCTCCACCAAAGGTCTCATTTCTCAAACATATAGAGAACTGAGTCAAATTTATAAGAATACAAGTCATTCCCCAATTAGTAAATGGTCAAAGTATATGAAAAGGCAGTTTTCAGATGAAGAAATTAAAACTATCTATAGTCAATATGAAAAAAAATGCTCTAAATCACTATTGATTAGAGAAATGCAAATTAAAACAACTCTGAGATAGTACCTCATACCTATCAGATTGGCTAATATGACAGAAAAGGAAAATGATAAATGCTGGAGAAGATGTGGGAAAATTTGAAAACTAATGAACACAAATGCGTTGTTTGAGTTGTGAATGAATCCAACCATTCTGGAGAGCAATTTGGAACTATGGTCAAAGTACAATTAAACTGTACATACCCTTTGATTCAGCCATACAAGTACTAGGTCTATATCCCAAAGAGATCATAAAAAAGGGAAAAGGACCCCATGTACAAAAATATTTATAGTGCCTATTTTTGTGATGACAAAGAATTGGAAATTGAGGGAAATGGCTGAAAAATTTGTGGTGTATGAACGGAATGGAATGGAATACCATTGTCCCATAAGAAATGATGAGCAGGCAGACTTCAGACAAACCCGGAAAGACTTATATGAAATGATACTGAGTGAGGTGAGCAGAACCAGGAGAACATTGTACACAATAACAGCAACATTGTACAGTGACCAACTTTGATAGACTTACCTCTTCTCAGCAATGCAATGATCTAAGACAATTTCAAAAGACTCACAATGGAAAATGCTGTCCACATCCAGAGAAAGAACTTTGGAGTTTGAGTGCAGATCAAAGCATATTATTCTTTCTCTTTTTTCTTTCTTATGCTTTTACCCTTTTGTTCTGTTTCTTCTTTCACAATATGACTAATGTGGAAATGTGTTTAATATGATTGTACATATATAGTCTATATCAAAAATGCATGCCGGCTTGGGGAGGGAGTAGGGAAGAAGGGGGAAAATTTGGAACTCAAAAATCTTATAAAAGTGAATGTTGAAAACTAAAAATAAATTAATTAATTGAAAAAAGAAACCACATGGCAGACATTCAGAAAAGCCATGTGTAGAGACAGAAGCAAACTGTGAGTCACCCTGGGTCCCCATGCTTCTCCTTCTAAGCTGTCAAGAAATGAGGGGACAGAGCATTGTTCCTGTGCCAGAAAGTAGGGAAAGCAAATGGAACCAATTCATTACCATTTACCTATCTGGTTGGGGACTTCCCACTATCTCACACCAGTGGGAAGGACTGAACTGGTGTGTGTGTGTGTGTGTGTGTGTGTACACAGAGATATTCACACCACACACACACACACACACACACACACACACGGATGCCACCATTACAATCTGCAAGTGGAAGTGTCCCTTTTAAGGCTGATTTGTGTTCCAGTTCTATTAAAGTATATAGGCATTTACCATGGTTTGGGTACAAACCATTAGGCCGGCAATTGGAGACTGAGAGAGAACTAACCCAAAGAAAGGGGAAGTTTTCCCTGGCTCAGGCTGTAGGATGACTTTTGTAATGTCTTAGATGTACTTGCCCATTAGACTGCTTTATCAGCCCTGGAGAGAAATTTACTGAGGTATGAGACAGTAGCAGCATGAGGTAGAGGATGGTATGTTTGTTCAGGTAACCCCTCCCCACCTGCACACAAGACCACTATCCTCACTTGACCACACTTCAATAGGAAATTATCAATGTGTGTTCTCCCTCCCCCAATGTAGATCACAATCCTTTTATACTTTTTCATCCTATTCCATTCATTGAATCACAGAATCTCAGAGTTGAAAGGGACCCCAGTGACCATTTCATAACTAGAAAAGAATTACCTCCCTGGCCCCCACCTCTGATAAGTGGTCATCCAACCTTTGTTGAAGACCTATTATTGGGGAGAGGGGAGGGAGGCATCTGAAGCCTACCCTTTGCATTATGGGAAAACCCTTAATGTTTGGAAGCTTTTCACAGTATTTAGCCTAAATCTGCCTCCTCACCACTTTTACCCACTCTTGCTTCTGCCCTTTGGGACCAAGCAAAAAAAAAAAAAGATTAAGCCCTCTTTTATGACAGACCTTCAAATACCTAAAAATAACAATCATATTCCCTTTATATTCTCTTCTCCAAGTTAAACACTCCAATTTCCTTCAACCAATCCTGAAAGGGCTTGATCTCAAGGCCTTTCATCATTCCTATACACTCTCCAGCTTAGCAACGACCTGACATGTGGCAGGCAGAACTGAACACAATCCTGATGCAGTTTGACTTGGGCAGAGTACATTGAGATTATCTCCTCTTCAAATCTGAACGCTATTTCTCTCAATGTCACCTAAGATCAAATTGCAGGACTACTTCTTTCAAAAAGCTTTCTTGTAGATAATTTTCTTCTTAATGGTCAAAACCACTCAGGAAAGAATAGCTCTGTCCAAATGCTGACCATTGCAAAGGTGAATAGACTCATGTAAAAGAAAGATATTTGAACAGGGTAGTGTCTCTATAATTATGCATCTAATAAGAGGGCTCGTTTTTTTATGTGTGAATTTCTTATTAGTTGGTCATTAAAGGCCTAATTACTCGTTAGAATGGGTGAACAGGGAGGGATTTTCTGTAGATTCGATTTTGAATCTTAATTGCAATGCAGATGGAATGAGTCTGAGTGCTATTCTGGTTATGTTCCCAAAGACCTATTTTCTGTAAAGTTCAAACAAATATATAGGCATATTTCAGACAATTCTAAAAGACCAAAGAGCATGAGAAGTTGGGGTGGGGGGAGTAAAGCTGTGCGTTCACTGAGCTAGGCACAGAGCAGCTGTAACCACTGCAAGGGGAGGCAGGATTGTACACTAAAGGAGAACAAAAAAGATAGATGGTTTTATATATGGGAGAGAAAGTAGAGAAAAGTCAATCTGGAGCTTTGGGAAGAAATGAGGATGAAATCAATGGTGGGGGCAGAGACAAGGATATATCTGTGGTTACTGGTCATAGCATAGATACTAAAAAGGGGTAGGAGATAAATTCCTGCTTCCAGTTTTGACAGGAGCCTGTCTCTTCTTGTTAAATCTCATCTTCCAGTATGTAGAGATCTTGAAAATAAGAGTGAGAAGGAGTAGATATTAAATAAAAGGATGTAAGGCAAAGAAGTTGTGAATCTTAGAAGTCTGGGTGAGAGATAATAATGGTATTAAAGTAAATAAATAATAAAATATAGTAAAAATGAATAAAATATAAAAATAAAGGAATAATAGTAGTAAAGGAAACTCTGAACTAGACAATAGCTGTCATTGGTATTCTCTTGCCTTTGTCTTCTGGAGCTTTCTCAGATCCTTTCTCCTTCCCTTTACTTTATCAAGGAAAAAAAAGCTGAGTAAGCTCATTCATAATGACATGTAAATGACTAGTGAGCCCAATATGTTAGCATGATGCATGGGGCATAAATAAGGTAGGGATTGCACTAGTGATTTCAGTGGCAAAGGGAACTACCAAGTGAAGAAACTTCCTCTACCTTTGCAGGTCAACATCCTCCCTGCAACCCACAACCTCAGAGAGTCCTAGAGCATTGAGGATTAATGTGATTGGCACAGGGTCACCCAGCTGGTATATCCCAGAGGCAGGCCTTGCAGCAAGGGTTTGAAAGCCACCTATCTATTCATTATGCCACACTGCCTGGCACACAGTTGGTTTTTAACAAATGCTTATTGGTTGATTTAGAATGAAAATGTCTGGGGTCAATTGGTTCATTTTCTCTAGTCACATATTCATGCTTATTCTTTTTTTGTATGAAAAGTTCACTTTTAGAGTATCAAAGGTTAATTGAGGAAGGGTAATAGAGGGAAGGAAGAGGAATAAGTATTTATATAGTGCCTACTATGTGCTGGTCACTAAGCACTTTACAAATATTATGTTAATTGATCCTCACAGTAACCCTGGGAGATAGGTACCATTACAACCTCCATTTTACAGTTGAGGAAATTGAGCCAGAAAGCAGTTAATTGACTTATCATGGCTGCACAACTAGTAAATGTCTAAGATCATATTTGAACTCAGGTCTTCCTGACTCCAGGTCTAGTGCTCAATTCACTATATCACTTGACTGCCTCAAATTGAAAGATTACAGATAGTCTAAGGACTTTGTGCTACTTCATCAAAGAGCATTTATTAAATCCATACTGTATACAAGGCACTGGGGAACCCAAAGGCAAAAATAAAGTAGTCCCTGCTCTCAAAAAGCTTATGTCCTCCATGTAGCTTCCATTAATTGAGCATTTCAGCTGTGCAAAGCTCTTCACACATATAATCTTTCTGTTTTTTCTTTTCTTTTTACTTCCTTCCTTTGTTCTTCTTCCTCCCTTCTTTCTCCCCCTCCTTCCTTCCTTCCTTCCTTCCTTCCTTTCTTCCTTTTTTCCTTCCTTCCTTCTTTCCTTCCCTCTCTCCTTGCCTCCCTCCCTTCCTGCCTTCCTTTTATTCTTTCCCTACCTCCTTTTCTTTTTCAGTGGAAGAGGAAAGTAGGAGGGAAAGAAAGAATAACTCTTGTTAATTGGAGGAAAATAAATTTTAATTTTACAAATCCCACTCTTACAATCTATAATTTAAGGAGATTTATATTTATAATCTATAATGTCAGAATACCTGATTTCCAATCTTGCTTTAGATGCTTATTAGTGGCATGATTCTGAGCAAGTCACCTAAGCTCTCTCAGTCTCAGTTTCCTCATTTAAAAAATGCCAGTGCAGGACTAAATGCCCTTTAAGTCTCCTCCAGTTCCAAATCTCTGATCCTATACTTCTATCATCTTCAACACTTGTTTAACAAATGCTCCTCGAACAAGACTCTCCCCCAATTCCAGACATTTTCACCAGTTTGTTCCCCATGCCTGGAACTCTTTTCCTCTACTTCTCTGCCTCCTTCCTTCCTTCCAATCCCAGATAAAATCCTGCCCCCTGCATGAACCTTTTCCTGATCCCCTTAGTACTAGTGTCTCCCCATTGCCGATTATCTCTGTTAGCCCATCTCAGTTTTGTTTGTACATAGTTGTTTGCATTCTGTCTTCTTTATTAGACTGCAAACCCCTTGTGTCTGCTTTTTTTTTACATAGGCATCTAGGTGGTGCAGAGAATTGAGCTGTGGGCCTAAAGTCAGGAAGTCCTGAATTCAAATCCAGCCTCAGATACTTATTAGTTATGTGACCCTAGACAATTCACATAACACCCCTCTGTTTCCTCCTCTCTAAAGTGGGGATAATAATCGCACTTACCTCCTAATTCTAGTGGCTGGTACATAGTAGGTGCTGTGCTTAATAAATACTTTTTTTTGCTTCTTTCCTTCCTTTTTATCCTTAGTATTTAGCACATAGTTCCTGGCACACAGTAGGTACTTAATAAATATTTATTGACTGACTATGGTCCTTGTTTATCTCTAAACTTTGAAAGTGATGAGCAAGATTGAACAAAATATGAATGGTAGAGAAATTTGCTCCCTAATCCATTATGGTTCATCTTCTTTCCTTTTGGACTTAGCATGGATATCACTGCTTGAAGGAATTAGTCTTCATAAGAGACAGCAAATTAATCCCATCACAATGAACTACTGCCAGATTTGTTTCCATATGCTATTTCTTTCAGGGCTGTAGATCTTCATTGAGACCCTTCTTTTTATTCTTGTCTTCCCTCAACTGCCTTATCCCTCCTGAGTAAGGAAATGATTGCCTTTCATCTGCCATTTGGGTCTCCAATGTTCTTATCTGCCATCTTATTCCCTAAAGTTCTGTATTCCTATTCCTTTCTCTAGGTCATTGCTTTATTTGTTTTTTGTGGTGGTTGTTATTGTGCTTGAAATAATTATTTTAACTAACCTTCAATTTTTTCTTTCTGCTGAAAGGAAAGCAAAATGTAGGATATTATCTTTCTTTTTCACCCCCAAATTTTAAATCTTACTTACATCTTCATCATTCAACAACTTTTTAGATGAGAATGTCCATTACAATATTTACATCTGGAAGGAACCTTGGGAGTTTCCTGCTCTAACCTCTTCATTTTACAGATGAAGAAACTGAGACCCAGATAGGTTTGGTGATTTGTTAAAGGCCACCCAGATAGGGTTCAAACCCAGGTACTCTGATTTGCAATCTCTCTCTTTCCCTCCTCTGCATCCCATTGCCTTGACAGCATAAAGAGTAACATAATTCATCAAGGATCCCTTCTCTGCAGATTATGCCAAATGGTAAAGCACAAAAAAGCAATGACTCTTGAATCAGAGAACTTAGGTTCAAACCCTACCTCTGCCAGTTTCAACATTCTTATGACCTTGAAAAAAATCCTCTTTGCCTTCGATGTCTTTGTCTCTGAAATGAGAGTGTGAACCAGATGGAGTCTGAGATCCTTTTCAGCTTGAAATCTAATATCCTCAGATCAACTTTTTACCTTCCTGGATATAGGACTTTTCATTTGTCAAGTCAGTTATGTCCAAATTAAGCAATGTAAATGAGAACCAAGGTTTATTAACTAATCACAATTTTAGGAAAAGACCCAGGAATAAAGGCATACTTCGAGATTGACAGACACCTCTAGATTCTACCCATGCCAACACTCTGTCATGCTCATGTGCAGCCAGTCAGTCAAGTATTTATTAAGTAATTTCAATGCTCATCATATTTTTCAGACTATGTAGTTCATTGTTAATACTAATGGAGTCAAATGGAGGGCAGCAAGCCTCAGTGACCTCACCAAGAATCACCAAGCATCATGGAATAGACAAAACCCAGAAGTTGTAAGAGGACTGAAATTTTAATCCCAGGTCTACTCTTGCTACTTAGGTGTTCTTGGACAAGGCTTTGCCCTCTTCCTCTCTCTGAGTCTCCAGTTCTTTCTCTATATAATGAAAGAGCTGGACCTCTAGAGTCTTTTTCAGTTCTAAACCTATGAACTTATGATCTCCTCTCTTAATTGCCAAATCAATATGGTCTTTCCTCAGTTCTCATTTTTCTTGACCTCTTGGCAGCATTTGACAGTATGGAACATTCCCTCCTTTTCAAATCTCTCTCTTCTCTGAGTTTTCATGACACTATTCTCCTAGTTCTCCTACCTGACTGCCAGCTCCTTTCGAATCTCCCTTCCTGGATCCTCATCCAGGTTATACCCAATAACTGGCTATATCTCCCAAGTCTCTGTCCTGAGTCCTTTTCTTATTATGTTTTATATGGTGAACTCATCAGCTATCATGAGTTCAATTATAATACCTATGCAGTCAATTAACAAATCTAGATATACAACCCCAGTCTCTTTTCTGACCTTCAATCCCACATCGCCCACTGCTTTTTACACATCTCCAATTTAATGTCCCATAGACATCTCACTACTAGTCATATCACCCCCTTCCTACTCAAAAAACTCCTATTGCTTCCTACCACCTTGTGCTACTCAAAGCTCTTCATAATCTGGCCACATTTCTAGTCTTCTTATGCCTTACCTCCTCCTCACCATGTACATGTACATATACATATACAGTATGCATATGTTATATATTAATATGTAATTCAATTATATGTGTTACATTAGAATAGTGATTATATATTGTTATTCATTAATATTGTTATTAATTTATATGTCATAATTATATGTTATATAGTAATCCTTATATATAATATTATGTAATATATAATATAGTTATATAATTTATTAATATATATTGTGATGTAATTATTATATAATGAATTAACATAATCATTTAATATAATGTAAATATCTTAAAATGTATATATTATATATAATTTTCAGGTTAGCATATACATACATAGAGACACAGAAAACAAATACATGTCATGAATTTGGGGAAACAGTTAAGAGCAGCTCGAGGAATTGAGCATAGTTTTGAAAGAAACAAGAGACTTAAATTCTGGGATCTGATCTCTTCTTCATAAAGGCATCAAAATAACATTACCAGGTCACAGGTCTGAACATGTCACCCCCTGGTAAAAAAAAAAAATCATCAGTGTCTTTTACTTGTTTCTGGGATAAAATCCCAATTTCTGTCATTAGGGGGCTCAAACGCATCTCTGATATCACCCTTCTTCATCTTGGCATTGCTCTTTATGTATACTGCATCCTACTTTAACTGGATTACTTACTGGTTTTGTTCTCAATATGCCCTTTCTCCCACCTCCTTGCTTGAATGGAATGGAAAAGTTAGTTCCATTAATATGATAAGGCTTAAGAGATTGCAGCTCCATAAGATAGCTACAACAATTTGTTATTGGTTCATTAATGCAGCATTGATTTTTTTTACCATTAAAATTATTAATGTATCTGTTATTAAGTTATTAAATTTACCACAGCTTGGAGGGGGGCTGAGAGGAAGTATGGTATACTGAAAAGAGCCCTGTACTTGGAGATTAGACTTGGAATCTTGGGCAGGCTTGTACCAGGCAGTCAGTTTCCCCATCTGCAAAATGGGAATACCAAGGCTTTCAGGACTTATGCCAAAGGGGGAAAGAACTTTGTGGATCTCGAAGTACCTTTAAAATGTGAGTTATTATTATTAGATACCAGGCAACGTCAGTATCCCATAAGTCAGGGAACCAGGCACAATGGGAAGAGCTCTGAGTTGGAATGAGGACTGTAACTAGTACAGGGAGAATGAGACTGTTCCCAAGGGGCTGAAATCCATTTTGCTTCTTTCCTCCCTCAGGAGATGTGATTCTTCTCTTCAGCTACTCATTCTATGCCTTTAGCTTTCCCTCCAGCCCCTATTTACTCAGCAGAAAACGGCCTAGATTGACTCTTCTGTAAAACCAACTATAACCTCTGCTATTCTGTCCTCTGTTTCCCTAACATCTCTAGGCTTTTGAGTTCAAGCGTTAAAACATGCTAGCCCACTGTATGTGTGTGTGTGTGTGTGTGTGTGTGTGTGTGTGTGTGTGTGTGTGTGTGTGTGTATGAACTAGGCCTTAGTGGTATCAACAGTTGTAGCCAGAAAAAAAACTGAGTCTTCAAGGAATCAATTGTACTGTTGATAAAAATCAATCAACAAGCTTTGATTAGATCTGTTGATTAGTCTGTGTCAGGCACTGGAGATATAAAAACCCTAAAGGAAACAATTCCTGCCCTCAAGCAGTTAACTTTCTAGCAACAGAGACAACAAGGACATTTATACATAAATTTGGAACAAATTTAAAGGAAATGAATACAAAATAGTTAAATCCAAGCAGGTTGGAAAGGGAAGGAACTAGAAGGTGAAAATGGGGAGGGGATGGGGTAGACAACATATAGAAGATGCGCCTTGAGCTTTCTCTTGGAAGAATGGAGGGGACTCTGAGGCAGAAGTAAGGAGGGAGGACATTCGAAACCCAGGGAATGGCCAGTGCAAAGAGGAAACTGCTTTAACTTTAGTCAGTAATAACACATCCTTTGGCACTGCTGGAGACTTCTTACCTTGAACTCCAGAGACGAGAATAGAAGGTTCTTAACCTGCTCTCCATGTTCACCTAACAAAAAGAAAATTTGGTATCTGTATTTAACACAAGTGGTTTCCTTTGCAGTCCTATCTATTTTATTTTATGCCTTTCAAAACATGATTCTGAGGAGTCCATAGGCTTTACCACCATGCCAGAGGGACCCATCAGGCATGTGCACTCACACACACACACACACACACACACACACACACACACACACACACATACACACACACACACCCTGTTGAGAATCCCTGGTGAAAAGGAAAGCTGCTGTCCTATACTTGATTGCATGCCACCATGGGTGGGGGGCAGGGAGAGGGAGGGGAGAAAAATTGAAACTCAAGGGATTGTGGAACTGAATCTTGTAAACTAAAGGTAAACAAACAAATAAAAAAAAGGAAAGCTGCTCCCATCCTGCTGCCTCACAGTGGGGTGCACCACACAATAAGCCATGGGATGAGGGCCTGTTCCCTGCTCAGGCAGGCCTCTAAATGGAGAGAGAGCTGAGGTGATACGCGCTGCCGACCTCACAAGGCTGTTGTGAGGAAAGAACTTTGCAAACCGCAGCAGTGAAATTACTGAGTTATCCGAAAGTTCCCTCTCCCTCACAGACCCAGATAGAGTATTCTTAAGTGAGGCATATAGAGTGTTCAGGAAAAACTGGCACCTCTACTGGGAGCCCCTTTCAGGGCTGTTCATCCACCTTTGGTGTCTGCTTGTCACCCAACTCTCTCTTGTGACTTCAAGAAGCTGTAGTGCATGCAGCAGCCACACCCCAGTAAAATTTGTTTCATCAGGAGGGCCAAACCAGGTTGCGGTTAACTGACAGGCCTCAAACACATCAGTGAGTGGCGGTGTTAACCCCAACCATGTAAAGACTTCCCTCAGCAGAATGGCCAAATGGGAACAAGCCCGGAGGATACTGAAGTAGGTCCTGTGGAGTGCCTGGAGCTCGGTCAGACATTGAAGATGACAAGTCGTCTGCTGCATCCTGAGCCATAGCTGGTAGTCTAGACTTTTGTCTTGTCCCTGGGCTTCAATGACTCTGGAATAGAGAATGAGGTTGATGATGTTGTGCAACTCTGGCTCATCTAAATCAATTCTTGAGTCAAAACATCACCCCACGATGCCCTTGTTCCTCCTCGAAAATGAAGGATGAATGATTTTCTTAAGTGTTTATTGAATGGAGCTCAATTGAGTCAATAAACTAGGATTCTTAATCTTGTTTCAACCATTAATTCAACCTCATCTTCATATATTTCAATGAGTCTAGGATCTCATTAATGTGGATATTCCCTTATGTGGATTCAACACATCCATGTGTTCCCATCTTGTACAATTCTTCCCCACATGTTGCCACAAGTTTGTCATAGGAGATTCCAGTATGTACCAATGTTCCAACCAGTACCAATATGATGGTACTGCCTTCATTGCTAACTCTTGCCCTCATGAGGTTACCAAGGAGGCATATGGGACATCCATCTATTATCCCCTCTTCTTACTACGTGAACAACCCATTTTGTAATAATATATTTCTTTGAGGACACTCTTTACTATTCTTTTCCCTCATTATTCATTTCTAATGTGTTGCAGCCACTGTCCTCATCTTCAATTCTTCACAAACTGTAATTTCCCATATTTCTCAAATATACAACACTGGAAAAAATAGTTTTCCAATCTTGACAATAAGGGGCAAAGGGGTTAGAATAATTTCTAAGGCCCCACTCATCTCTAACATTCTATGTTCCATTTCTAACATTATATCCTTCCAAGTTCCAACATTCTATGTTCTAAGGTCCCTCCCAGATACTATGCTTTATATTCTAAAACTCCTTCCAGCATTAACATTCTGTTTGCTATGATACAACATTCTGAAAAGGCTTTGTTTTATTTGAGATAATATAGGTTCATCACAAACACTGTATCATTAAAAAACATCTGGGGTGCTAACCTTCTGATCTCACAAAGACAAACCAAGTTTCCCCTTCCCTAAACAAAGTACATGATTTTCTCCTTGAAATGTTTTGTCTCCTTCAGCAACAGAGCCTTTTTCTCTTGAAGGCATAGGCAGTTAATGCGGAGGTTAGGATTTTAAATGTACCATGTGGAACTCACAAAATGACAGTGGGGCCAGATGAGAGGAGCGTAACCTCATATTACATTTATCTCTGATCTCTCTGGGAGCTGGTAAGGGAGGATTACAAAGCACAATCATTTTCTGATTGTTTTTCCTCCTGGAACTCATTACAACTTTCTCAATTCATAATCAATACTCTAAAGCCCCCTACTTTATAGAACAGTCCATCAATATTTTATGGTTTTAATAATTTATGTTTTATTACAGAACCAGATGGAGCCCTGCAGCACACAAGTTCTCCAGAGATGATGGAAGGAAAAGCAAACCCAAGTTGCAGGTACCTGGCCTGCAAACACTTTCAAGTCTCTGTTTGCAGAAGAAAGACATGATGGATAAAGCTAGAATGGGTGTCTCTAAAGTGGAGAATGTGAAAGAGGAAGATGAAAGCAGCCACATTCCAGGCATGGGGGACAGACTGAGGAGATATTTAGAGGTAGGAGGTGACCAGTCACACTCAATGAACAATTGGTAATCTAATTTGGTTAAAATATAGATGAAGCTTGAAAGGTAGTTTGGAGTCAGATTGTAAAGGGCTTTCAAATCAAGCTGTGGGGCTCATATTTTGTCCCTTTTTTACTTTTAAATTTTATTTTTATTTTCAGTTTAAAATGATCTTATTCTTTCAACCCCCTTCCCCTCTTTGAGAAAGCAAGAAATATGAGACTCATTATACATATGAAGCCATTCAAAACATATTTCTACATTAGCCATGCCCACCTCACCACAAAAAGAAAGAAATGAAAGAGAAAAAAATATGCTTCAATCTGTAGTCCATCAATTCTATATCTGGAGGTGAATAGCGTTTTTTATCATGAGTCATTTGAAACTGTGGTAGATCACTGTGTTAATTAGAGTTAATAACCTTTCTAAAACTGATTATCTTTGCAATATTGTTGTTACTCTCCAAATTGTTCTCCTGGTTCTGCTTATTTCTCTTTGCATCAGTTCATGAAAATCATCCCAGATTTCTCTGAAACCATCCCCTTCATCATTTATTACAGCACAATAGTATTCCCTCCATTCCTGTGCCATAACTTGTTCAGTTAATCCCCAGCTTGTATTTTTTAAGTTTTTATTTTATTTTATTTATTTTTTGCTTTTTGGAGGGGAGAATGTAGGGCAATTGGGGTTAAGTGACTTGCCCAAGGTCACAAGGCTAGTAAGTGTTAAGTGTCTGAGGTTGGATTTGAACTCAGGTCCTCCTGACTCCAGGACTGGTGCTCTATTCACTGTGCCACCTAGCTGCCGCCTCCCCCCCCCCCCCCCAGCTTGTATTTTATCCAAGGGTTACTAGGGAGCACTTAAGATTTTTGAGCAGGAGAGGGAGTGACATGGACAGACCTATGCCTTATTTCAATAGCTAAAAAAAGACAGTAGAGGTAGAGTGTTCAATTAGGAGGTGACCACAAGTAGACAGTGTTAAAGAATGGCAGGATCAAGAGATTGATGAGATATTAAAGGTCATCCAAACCAGGGTTTCTCAACGCTCTGTGCTTTTCAGAATCATTTTTTGAAATTCATAATTCATTTCAGTTAGAGGTTGATGAAAATAAGTTTTTTTTCCCTAGTTCCTAGGCCCCATGGAAAGCAGTCCACCCATACCAGGTTCAGAATACTTACTCTAGGCCAATCCTGTCATTGTACAGATGAGAAAACTGAGGTCCAGCAAGGTACTTCAGATCACATTCTCCAAAGTCCCAAAGGAACTGAGTGTCTGAGCTGAGAGTCAAACCCAAGTTTTCTGATTTACAAAGCATCAGTCAAAAGCTGAAGGAGAATCATTTCCCCTTCCCAATCACAGCAGATCAAAGTGCAATATCTAATTTTTTAGAGATAGCAGCACACTGGAATTGCAAAGAATGTCAGGCCTTAGATTCAAGGGGCCTGAGTTTGAATCTTGTGCCATTTCTCTGAGGTTGTTTCCCTTTATGGAGACAATAATGCCACTGCCTACTCAGAGAACTGCTGTTGCAAGGAAAACTCTTATCACCTATGGCCTTCAAATACTGGGGCAGAGGAAGATGCAGAAGAAATTATTGGCAGTGCCCAGATTAGAGAAAGAGCTCCAGGGAGATGCCCTCCTGAAAAGGATCTCTTTTGTAATGCAAGAGCAATTCAACATTTATTAAACACCTACTGGTAAGAGAAAGAGAAAAACCTTGTGCTGAAAGAGCTTACATTCAAATGCTTGTTAACTGAATGAATGAGTAGGGATGTGCTAAGCATGTACACAGACAAGTAAATATAACCTGATCACAGTAATGAGAGAGCATGCAGGAAGGAGCAGTGGGGTCAGGAAAGGCTTTGTTTCATAGGTGGCCTCTGAGATGAGTCCACAAAGAAGATCATGGGATTCTGTGTCATAAAGGCGAGGGCAGAAGGGAATTTCAGGCATGAGGAACCACAGGAGCACAGAGGGGAGTGACGGTAGCCTTGGTTTAGAGAATGGTGTTGTTCAGTCATTTCAGTCACATCTGACTCTCTGTGACCCCATCTGGGACTTTCTTGGCAAAGATATTGGAGCAGTTTGCCATCTCCTTCTCCAGTGCATTTTATAGATGAGGAAACTGAGGCAAATGAGGTTAAGTGACGCCCAGGGTCACATAGCTAGTAAGTGTTTGAGACTGGATTTGAATTCAGGTCTTCCTGACATTAGGCCCAGCACTCTCCCTACTGTCTAGAGGTATAAAAAGACCATGGAAAGCCATGGATGGTGAGGTTTCTTCCTCAGAATGAGCACGTAAGTAGGTCAAGAATGATTTCAATCAGTTAGGAATACAATGATCAACACGAACCATAATGAGCCGGGGCAGTGGGTAAAGTGCCAGGCACGGAGCCTGAAAGACTGGGGTCACAAAGAGTCAGACGCGACTGAACAACCACCATAATGAGCATTCCTGGATTCTCACATCAAAGACTTCCTTTCACTGATCCACCTTTCTTTTACAAAATACAGTTTTAGGTGTCTCACACACAGAAATGCCAGGTCACACAAATGATAGACAGGGAGAGGGGAAAAGGTGATGCCTGGGCCACTGGCATGGCAACAGGAAACCCAGGAACTGAAAGGGAGCAGGGCTGGTGGTGGGAACACGAGTAAGAACAGTTACAGGCTTGTGAATCTTCCCTCTATCCTTGTTAGGACTGCCAGTCTGAAGGGGTGCGCCTCAACAAGACAGTGGCCCAGAGAACAGGAGAAGGACTCCATCACACCAGCTGATGGGACTTCAGATCCCACTTCTGATACTGGTCAGGGAGAAGTCTATAGAAAGTGAATCCATAAAAGTGACTTTTCAACAGACTTGAATAAATCAAAGCAATAGTTAGTACTTCATGGGCAAGTCACTTCTTCCTGAGACTCAGTTTCCTTATCTATAAAATGGGCAGCTTTTCGAAATACCTCTCAGGAATATTCTGAAGAAGATACCTTCTAAACATTAAAGCATTACAGAAATTTAAGCAATTATAATTGTTGTTATATTATGATTCATCACATGGAGAAAAAAAGCATCTTTTATTTTACATCATCTGCTGCTCAGTTCCCCTCAGATTTGCGTAAAATAAAACCTCCCACAATCCACCTATGCCAGATATCATAGCACCGAAATTCATTTGAGGCTGGTTACTTTTCTTGAAAGGTTGCTACCTGATTTTGAATTGAAAAGACCTTGCCCTGTTAATTACTGAAAACTCCCTTTTTAGGGCATCTCTGTGGCCCATTGCATCCTTTCCTTGAGGCTGACTGTTCCGTCTGTAGTTTGATGTGGAGGACACATTACTAAATGCTTCCCCTTACAAATATCAACAACGAATCAGTCAATCAAGAGTCATTTATTAAATGCTAATTCTGAGTAAGTCTGGCCTGTCTGAATTGTTTTAATTTTCTTACACTTTCAGTATATACAATAATCACCCCCTAAAAAATCTATTTTAAAGTGAACACAATCTCATGGCAAAAAAATTCTTGGGTCCTTGCTGTGCTGGGCACTAGAGATACAGAGCAAAAAATGAACCAGTTTCCACCTTCAAGGACTGATGAAAATAATTAGAAGGTAAGGAGAGATCGGTCAATAACTGTCATAGGAGAATTATCTTAATGGCAAAAGATGTCTTGTTGGAGAATATGAAATCATAGTCCATTGGCCCATTTACACAAAATTGTCATGAGAAGGGGATGGATCATATTTGAGGCCAACTTAGATGAGGATCTTAGATGCCATGTCCCCCATGTAGAGTCAGAATGCATTGTAGAGGGCAGCTAGTTCAACACCACCCCCATTCGATAAATGAGAAGCTTGAGACCCCAAGAGCTCTAGTGACGTGCCTAAGGTCAAAACAGTAGCAACAGAAGCAGGATTTTAAACGTTGGTCCTTAACTACAGGCCCACGGCTCCACCACAAGGATGTAAACAATTGATAAAGGTTGTCAGATATACTTTCTGTGCCCCTAGTAAACCCAGAGCCTCTAAAGAGAGGAAAAATGTCTTTACTTTCCATATTACTCATCTTGTGGAAGGAAGATTTCCTAGTCAAATAACTGTACATCCTTTTTTATTTTCTTGGATCCTAAGAGTCTGGTCTGAAAAAGAAATAGACCATCATTTGGAAAATATCCACATTGCCAGCTTTGGAAATAAAAGGGGTGACAGAAAGAGCTGCGAACTTGGAGCCAAGGACTTGGGTTTGAATCCTGTCTCTAACATTAGTTGGATGATTTTGGATGTTGTCTTATGCTACTGGGACTACTTCCTCATCTGCAAAATGAAGATAATAATACTTTCAATGTTTATCTCATCAGGGTATCATGAGGAAAATTCTGTGCAAACTTTAAAGTGTTTTCTGCTTAGGAGTAATCATAATTTTTTGTAATTCTACCAGTGATCTTAAATGTATATAGGCTCAGGAAAAAAAAATTAATCAGCTTCTGTTTACTTTTTACTATATTCTCAGTTCTGCCATAAAGTGACTGACTATATGATCTACTTTATCATCAGTAAAAACTATGATGTATTAACAAGCCGTGTCTGAAGAAGCAAAAGAACTGTTTTGGAATCTTGCCTTTGCTCCTCACTACTTTGCGATTTTCTCTTTCTTGGTCTCATTTTCTCCCTATTGGATATTGAATGAAGTGATCTCTCCTTAGGCCTCTATCTCTCTAGAACACAGGATTCCATAAACTAGGAGCCAGTATGGTGCTCTGGAAAAACTGCTGCATTTGGTCTCAGAGGATTTGGGAAACAAGCTCAAAGCTCAGCTGGGTCACTTACTGTCGTGCGATCTTGAACAAGTCACTTAACCATCTCTGAGATTCTTTAACCAAGTTTAACCAACTAGATGGTCCCTTCAAGATCCCAAACTCTGAACCTATAAGTCCCTAAACTGCTCTGGGATCCTGTTTTAGGACATATAAAAAGAAGGGATTGAGATAGATAATTCATAGGGTCTCTTCTACCTCTTAAGATGTGATCCCCTATGGGACCTACGCTATGAGATTTCTAAAGTCTTGTCTGGTTCTATGGTCCATGACCCGAGATTGGTCAGAAGCAACGTGCAAGATTGGGGGTAGCTAGGTGATTCAGTAGACAGCGTGCCAGACCTGAAGTCAGGAAGACTGATCTTCCTCAAGTAACCTCCCAAATCCATCCTCAGACATTTACTAGCTGTGTGACTCTGGGCAAGTCACTTAACCCTGTCTGCCTCACTTTCACCATCTGTAAAATGAGCTGGAGAAGGAAAGTTTGTCACTGCTCCAGTACCTCTGGAGTCACAAAGAGTCAGTCACAACTGAAATGACTGAACAACAACGTGCAAGATGGAAGGAAATGTTGGAAGGAGGCAAGATGGTATAGAATGAGCTCTCACATTAGAGCCACTGGATCTAGGTTCAAATCTATGTGACTACTACCTATGTGACAATAAGCAAATCCTCTCAGCCTGAAGATTATTCAAGAGTGAAATGACAACAACAACAATAATTTATATGGTATTTTACGTTTTGCAAATAATTTTATACATGTGATCTCATCTTATTCTTATAAACACCCTGTGTGGTATGGGTTATTATTATCCCCGCTTAACAGATGAATGAACTGAGGCTGAAGTTAAATGACTCCCAAGGGTCACACAGTAAGTACCTGAAGTAAGACTTGAACTTGGGTCTACCTGACTGCAAGTATATTCATTTCACCATGCCAATCTAGGTAATGTGGGAATTGGACTAGATGACCCTTAAGGTTCCAATGAGGTTTAGAACTGTGATCCTCACTATGGGATATAGTTTCCTCAACTCAACAGTAAAGAAGATGGGACTAGATTCACTATAAGGTCCTTTCTAAAACTATAAACTCATATATCATTGCACCTCCCTGGGCCTCAGTTTCTTTACCTGTAAAATGGAGCAGTTGCAGTAGATGATTGATCTCCAAGTATATGATCTCCTGGTCCAATGATTGGGATAGAGAATAGAAGGCATAATGGACTAAGTACCAGAACACCTAGATCCAAGCTCAGCAACTATCTCACTGTTTGTCCTTGATTAAGTCACTTCTTGTCTTTGGGCCTCAGTTTCTTCCTTTGAAAAATGAGGGGGTTGAAACTGCTGTAGCTCTAGGGCTGCCATTTCCAAAATCCAATGACTCTATCTAGGATTCCAGATTGTTTCTACTCTCATAAAATAGCTGAAGCATCAATCTCCCAGACGGCTCTTTGGGTTATGTATGTTCGTCCCTGAATGGATCCATTCCTTTTAATAATAGAACAGTGGCTCCATCTGTAACTGGCTCATTCCTGAAACAGGCTTTCGATTGCTGAGGCCTCAGAGCATTCTGCAGCCCGTCATCTAAAATCAGTCAGCGATTGACTGTGTTTGACTAATTTCCTCCTTCAGTGGCAGTTAGCTCCTCTATTCAAAGTTTTATTTCTTATTTTCTTCCTTTTTTTCCCTGCCCTTCCTGCCTTCTAAAGCCTGGGCTAATTTCCAGCTTCACATGCCCCAAAAGGAGGATTTCCCAAAGTCTAAAGAGGGGTCTGATCCTTTTTCCAAACAGAAAGCTGCCGACCACCGCCATCAGTTTGAGAAGCTCACAGTGAGTTCAGCCTTGGCACAACTATTCACCATTCTATGTGTTACATGGCGGGCACCAAAGGCAGTCTTCAGTCTAAGCCGAATTATGTAGATTTTTCCTGAGTCTTACTATGCTATGCATAAAGGAAACCTATAAAAGGCAGGCAGAATGGAAAGGGTACTTGACATGGGGTCAGGAGGGCTCAAGACTTATTAGCTGTATGTGGTTAGGAAAGCCACTTCATCTCTCTGAGACTCAGTTTCCTCATTTTGTCAAATGAGGAATGTAATACTAACCTACTATCCACTGAGAATTGATAAATCCTGACTCAGCTCTTCACTACCTGTGTGAGTCATTTTGTCTCTCTAGACCTCAATCTATCCATTTGGTGAAAAGGAGGGGGGAACAGTCTTACACCATTTGTTAAGCCTTGATTGACACCACCTTCCTCCACTTCATCTCCCTTCTGATTGGAGGGCTGGAGGGTAGAGTGATAAACTCCTCCCAATGCCTTTCTTTATAGATGGAAGAAACTGGACTGAGCTCATTCCACTTTGCATCTCCTATTCAGTTTCACAGAACAAGATGCTGCTACATTGGGTACCCACAGTTGTCTGCCATTCATTAGATTGTAACTCCTTGAGAAAAGGGACTGTCTTTCTTTTTATTATAGTTATCCCTTCCACATTGCAGTGGTTAGGGGTGGGGCACCCCCATAATCTGGAAAATCTGTGTAAAATTTTTAGCCCTCCCTTCAAACCAGAGAAGAAGTCTGATTTTTATTTTCTTTTATGGGGTGTTAACAGTACCTTATTGTTAAATGTGGGTTGATATGATACAATATTGTACACATATTTTTTGCATTTCTGAGTTTCTAAACTTTTCTTTGTCATCTGCTGGCCTTCACGTGTCACCTGTTGCTTTCACAAAATTCCCCCAAATCCCCACTTAATTTCTTATGCTGACCAGCGACATATCAAAACCATGATGGGAAAAGTTGTAATGTGGAAGGGATAACTGTAATTGTATCCCAGGACCTTAGCATGTAGTAGATACTTAGTAAATGATTATTGGATTGGATTGGATTGGATGGAAGCATCTGCTCTGTACCAGGGACTGGTCATACAGCTAGGAAGTGTCTGGGGCCATATTTGACTCAACATTTCTTGGCTCCAGCTCATGCACCACCTTCTGCATGAAACTTTTCACGATCACCCCAGTTATCAGTGTCCTACCTTCCTGACTACCTTGTATGAACTATTTGTATTTATTCCATATATATTTATATATGTAGTATTATCTTCCCCGATAGAATGTCAACTACTCGAAGGTGGGGATTATTTTAATTTTGTCTTTGAATCTCCAGTCCCTGGAGACTCAGTTTTCTCACCTGTAAATGAAGATAATAATAGCACCTACTTCCCCATAGCGTTGTTGTGAGAACCAAATAAGAATAATTGTAACACCTCTAGCATAGTGCCTAGTAATAGTAGGCTCTATATAAGTAGTGGTGGTGGTGGACAAGGAAGAGGAAGAGGAAGAGGAGGAGGAGGAGAAGGAGGAGGAGGAGGAGGAAGAAGAGGAGGAGGAGGAGGACTCTAAGTGGTTGAGGTCTGGAGGGAATGCATTCCAAGAATGAGCGAAGATCCGTGCAAAGGCAGGGAGATAGAAGAAGTGTCATGTATAAGAAAGAAAGAAAACCAATTTGGCAGGATCATAGAGTGTAGAAGGAAATTAGTTTACAATGAGGCTGGATATATAGGTAGGGGGCAAGCTGGAAAGGGTTTTAAAAGCTGAACAGAAGCATCTATAGACTACCCTAGGGGCAATAGGGAACCACTAATGCTGATTGAGTAGTAGAGTGACATGGTCATATGTGACTTAAGAAAAATCACTTCAGCAAGTGGGTAGAGGATGAATGGGAATGGCAAGAGATTTCATGGTAGAGAGGCTTAGTTAAGAGCTTATTGAAATAGTGTGGGTTGAAACATGGCTATATAAGAAGAGAGAAGGGGACAAATGTGAGAGATAATATAGAGGTGGAAATAACAGTATGTGTCAACTTATTGGGTATGTAAGTGAAGGAGAGTGAGGGTTCTAGGAAAGCACTGAGATTATGAACATGGGACATGAAATGGTCAGTCCCCAAGCACTTATTAAACCCTTTCTATGTGCCAGACATTGTACTACTTTCTAGAGACATAGTGAAAGGCAAAAACATGGTCCCTGCCCTCAAGGAGTTTACATTTTGTTAGGTGGAGACAACATGAAAACAACTATGTAAGAAAGGTCATGCCTTAAAGAGGGATGCCAAGAGATAATGTATACAAAGTGAGTCACAACTATACAGCACTATAAAAGGATGTTTGTTATCATTAGTGTTTGATGGAAACTACACCAGAGAGTGTCATTACAACACTAATCACCCCAATTCCCTATTCCCCAAAGGGTTCTAGTCTGGAAGTCAAAGTTAGCAAAGAAAGCAAGAATATCAGTGTGCATTTATATACAGGACTATATGGGTTACAAAGCATTTTCTTTAGAACAACCTTGTGAAGAGATGTGACTTGTATAGTGGGAAGTGTGATGGGTTTGACCTGCGTTAAAATACCAATTCTGTATTGCTACTTTGTCACTTTGAGCAACACCCCTCTGGCCTCAGTTTCTCCGTCTTCAAAGTGAAGTAGTTGGACTAGATAGCCCCTAAGATGCTTTCTAGTTCTAAATTATGTTTCTACAACCAAGTAATCACAGAATCTTAAAGAGGGAAGAACTATCTTTGTCCAATCTGCTCACGAGTAGGAATCTGCCCCCCCCCACAAGTTATCACCACCCTTTATTTGAACATCCACCTAATGAAGTCACTTACTCATGAGGCAAACCATTTCCATTTTTTATAGTTCTACAGGTAACAGGACAAGGAGAAAGCTGTGAGCTACAATTATGTAATAATGTTATCAGAGTAGGTACGGACAGGGCATTAGAAGTGAAATCAGGAAGGTCTGTGCTCGAATCATACTTCAGATATTTATTAGCTGTGTGAGCCTGGACAAATCATTTATCTTCTCCAAACCTCAGTTTCCTAATTTGTGAAATAGGGACAATAATAGAACCTATATGAGAATATGGGTATCTATAACTATAACTCTCTCTCTCTCCCTTTCTCTCTGTCTTTGTCTCTCTCTCTCTCTCTCTGTCTCTCTCTCTCTGTCTCTCTTCATTCCCTCTCTCCTTTCCTTCTCCCTCTCTCTCCTTCTCTCTCAGCATGGAGGCACCATAGTGACAAGTTCCTTTACTTCATAACCCAACCCCTAGGAATTATCCAAAGCTAAAAGTTGCAGTAAAGATACAGATCTTCATTGATGGAGAGAGTTTCCTTCCTGTCTGGAAGTTCTGTATTTCAATGAAATTGCACATCTGATGTGTGTGAGAGAGGGTGGGGAGTGGAGCGAAGGGGGGAAAGGAGAGGAGTGGAGGGGAGGGGAGAGGGAAAAAGGGGTGGGGAAGGGTGAGGCGAGGGGTGGAAAGAAAGAAGGAAGGAGAGAGACAGGGAAGGCAGAAAGGAAGATCATCAAAGCCTGAGGCACTCTATAAAGGTCAGCTATAATTATTCTCATGTTTAGAAAGCTGTTCCTCACATGGACCCCAAACCTGCCTTCTGCAAAACCATCCACCTGTTACTTCTCGTTCTGCACTCGGGGAACAAGCTGATCAATCAAAGCTAACCCTTTCTTACAACAACCCTCCAACACATCTGCTATGTATGATCCTTCAGTTTTCTCTTCTCCAAACTAAACATGCCCAGTTTGTTTGGGGATTCCTCCCATGACACAGGCCCAATGACCCTCATGATCCTCTCTGCCCCCTTCCACTACTGGCTATATTCTATAGTTAACATTCTTTAGTTCTCAGCACTGAATGAAGTACTTCAGATATAATCTGACCAGCACCTTTGTCTTGTGCGACATGCCTCTCTTAGTGTGTTCTCATTTTGTCCATGGGGAAAACAGGGTCAGTGAGGCGGAGAAGCTTGCTCATCACTAGGGTTTTAACTCACATCTTTTGGTTCTAAGGCCAGCATTTCTTTCTGTACAACAATGGCTTCCTATTAATCAACATATCAGGGGATTAGTGCAACAGGACAAGAATTTGGATTCTGAGAACTTGTGTTGGAATCCTTGAGCTGCAACAAGTGACCCTGAGAAAGTCACTCACCCTCTATTGGCCATAGTTTCTTTGTCTGTAGAATGAGGGCAGTTGAGTTAAATATACTCTGAGGCCCTTTCTTAAAGTTCCTTCTAGTTCTATGAATCTGTCAACCTCTAAATATCTTCCAATGTTAATCTATGATCTATGATCCTACGACTGAAGATGACAATAGACTTGTATCTATTAGCATCTCAAGAAACTTATCTGTCAATCCAGTTAAGGAAATGCTATTCACAGGTTATTCCAACCTGCTTACAGAGACCTTAATTTGCGGGGTGAATAGAAAAAAATCACCTACCTGGGAAAGTAGATACAACCTAACATTGATACTTCAATAGCAATGCTTAAAAACCCCTATTTCCATGGCAACATAAAATTACAATTTAAAGAACATAGTGCCTTGCTTAAGTCTATTTATAAAGAATGTGTAGGAAATACAATTGGGGAGAAAGACTGCCTTGATGGTCCAGCTCCTTTCTGTTAGCTTGAAACAGAATGAGCTGATGACAAGTGTAGGGTTCAGATGGAGATAAAGGAATGTTAGATTCCAAGAAAGCTGAATGACTTGTCCACAACACAGGAGAGTCCAATATTATTTGCTTGGGTTGTTCCACTGTGCTACTCAATGTTTCTACTCCAAACAACAGATAATCAGATTTCACAAGCTTGGTGTGAAGTCCTTGTGCCTGCCATTTACCCTATGTCTAGGCAGAGCAGCAAGGTGCCTTCATCAGAAAGTTTTAGGATAGACACCCAAAATGTTTATTTTATTACTCTACCATTTACATATTCACTCTCAAATGCCACATCTTCAGCTTCTCATCCCTCTAGCCCCAAAGCTATTTTTTGAACCTGCTTACTACCACCATCATTTTAAATCCAATGTATCTCAGATACACAGCATCTTGCCCAATGAGAACAAATCCTCTTACTGGATTTATTGTTCTAGTTACCCATGTTACAATATTTGAATTTTTCTTATATGCAAGACCTGTCTTTCCTCCAATTTCCTTTTTCCCTTCTGTTGCTTGAACCAACAACTGATCGATCACTCAGGCATGTTTGTACAGAGAAACATTTGACGCTCCCTTCATTCCTTATGTTCAATCAGTATTCAAGCCCCACCAACTTTAACTGCCCAATACACGTAACATTTCCCAACTCTAGGCCCTTTTCATTTTTCTATATAGCCACCATTCTCTCCAGCCTTCAGTATATCCTTCACAGTACACCCTCACTCATATTCTTAAGGCCCTGTTGTACATAATCATGTCCTTCCTGTTCTCAACAGCCTTCAATGTCTCCCTGTGGACTACTGAATAATACAGTAAATCCTGATCCTGGTCTTTAAGGTGTTCCAGACTCTGGCTGTGACCTGTCTTTTTAGCTTTGTGTCACACCACAGTTCTAGTCAACTAGACCACTGTCACTTTCATCCTCATACTTCACTCTCCCATCTCTGTGCTCTTCTACATGTCAAGCTCATGACTCTAATGGACATAGCCCATGCTCGCTCCCTCCATCTCCATCTTGAAGTCCTTCCTTTCCTTCAAGAACCAATTCAGGGTAAACTTCTTTCATAATGGCTCCCATGCCTTCTGTCTTCCTACCTTCAATTGTCCTCATCTGTGATCAGGGTCTTTGGAGGGAGTATAGCACAAAGAAAATATTCTGGATTTGGAGTCAGAGAGCCCTACTTCACCTCCCAGCCATGGGTTGAATCTCAGCCCAGCCATTTGCTTCCCTGTGGGGTCATTTAACTCCTTTAGATCTCAGTGTCCTGATCTCTAGAAATTCAGTGTTGGACTATATGGCCTAGATTTCCCTTTCACTGTGTCTTTTCATTTTATCCAATCAGTCATGTTCATATAATCACAAGGATTTTAGGACCTTGGTCCTTACCCAGTTGAATACATACTGGAACAAGAATCTCTTCTGTGAGATGCATGAGAATTAATCATTCAGCCTCCAGTTGATACCCTACAATGATGGGCAATCATTGAGGTAGCCTATGAAAAAATGTAATAGGACATTTTTGGACAGTTCTAATCATTAAAAAAATGAGGATTTCATTTGTTTGTTTGTGGATCAATCTAGAATTTGCCTTTTTATGATTTATACCCATTGCTCATGGATCCACCCTCTGGGGCCAAGAAGACCAGGTACAATCCTTCTTCCATGTGACAGTCCCCCAAATTACTGAAGATGGTTTGTACGGCCTTATTATATTTTCTCTTCTCCGGGCTAAATATTTCCACAGCCTTCTATCCATTATCACATAGCATGGATTCAAAGTACTTATTCTGACAACCTCCCTCAGCATATTCTGCAGCTTGTCAATTTCTTGTTGTTGTTCAATAGTTGCCAGTTGTGTCCAATGCTTTGTGACCCTTCTTGGGCTTTCCTTGGCAAGGAAACTGGAGTGGTTTAACATTTCCTTTTTCAGCGCATTTTACAGTTGGGGAAACTGAGGAAAACAGGGTTAGGTGACTTATCTGGTAAATGATTGAGACTGGATTTGAATTCACAAAGATGAGTCTTTCTGACTCCAGGGCTAGCACTCTCTCAACCGTGCCACCTAGCTGCTCCCTTTTGTTATTGTTCAGTTGTTTGAGTTGTGTCCAACTCTTTGTGACCCCATTTGAGGGTTTTTTTTTTCTTTTTTGGCAAAGGTATTGGAGTAGTTTCCTATTTCCTTCTTGTAACAGTAATCAATTTAGCAGATACTTAGCCCTTAGTAACTTAGGGCTAGGTGTGAGCTCTGTCTCCTGTTGAGAGGGCATGAACTCCCCTGTTGCTGACGTGGCAGAAGGGGGTTGGCTGAGACAGGAGGCCAGTGCGTGTATATAAGAAGGGTTCTAGAGACAGAAAGACAGATATGAGAATCTTTCTCCTGGTGGCTCCTGTTGGAGGAAGCAGGATTGTCCCAGCATCTGGGAGCTGGGCTATTAGACTAAAGAACTGAGTTGGAGTTTTCTTGAGAGAGAGAGAGAGAGAGAGAGAGAGAGAGAGAGTTTCTCTCCCAACATCTGGAAGCTGACTGAGAACTGAGTTGGAGTTTTTCTTGAGATCAGAATCTAGTGAAGGCTGAAGTGGCTGTTGCTGCCACCTGGAAGGCCAGTTTTGCTTCTGCTGCCTGGAAGACTGAGTTTTCTACTGGGTCCTAGGGCCAGCTGAACTGCTGGAGGACTGAAGAAGCATGACTAGGATAAGATTTGTTTGTTCATGGCCTGGCT
>CM053581.1:408998796-409016234 GCA_028627135.1 Pseudochirops cupreus
GTTTTTTCAAGGAGATATTTCACATTGCTTTCTATTTTTTCATTTGTTTGTATCTGTTTAATAGTATCTTGATTTCTCATAAAGTCATTTGCTTCCATTTGCTCCACTGTAATTCTGAAGGAATTATTCTCTTCAGAAAGCTTTTGAGATTCTTTTTCCATCTGGCAAATTTGACTTCTTAAGGTATTCTTCTCCTCATTGGCTTTTTGGGCCTCTTTTGCCATTTGAGTTAATCTATTTTTTAAGGTGTTATTTTCTTCAGTCAGATTGTTGACTCTCTTTTCATGATTTTCTTGTATCATTCTCATTTTCCTTCCCAGTTTTTCCTCCACTTCTCTTATTTGGTTTCCAAAATCCTTCTTAAGCTGCACTATGGCTTGTAACCAGTCTACATTTTTCTTGGAGGCTTTTGGTGAAGGAATTCTGACTGTATTTTCTTCCTCCCATTCCATGCTTTGATCCTTTTTGTCCCGAAAAAGAGAATCTAAAATTGCATTGCTGGGTTTGCTTTGCTTCCTTTGCCTACTCATGTTGCCAGTCAGTTACTTGACTTTTAGATTCAGTAGAACTCTGCTTTCAGAGGGGAGAGCTCTGTTCCAAATCTCTGGGGTTTTTGCAGCTGCCAGAGCTATTAGGAGGCCACCATTTCTGCAGCCCTCAACAGCTTTGGCTCACTGAAAATGCACCTCAGGACCACCACCCAAGACCCTGATCCAGATCCAAGCAGCTCAAGGCAAGAGCACTTAGCCTCTGAATGATCACTTGGCCCCCCCTAAATCTGCAGGCTGGGAGCTTCTGAAGCAGCCACTTGGAGGCAGCTGCAGGGCTGCAGCTTCAGCCATTTCTAGCCCTGGGGCAGTCAGCTGGACCCTCTCCCCCAAATTTATCTGAGTTCCACTGACCTTTCACTTAGTTCTTGTTTCTTATGAGTTGGTAATTCTGGAAAACACCACAGCTACTGGTGATTCGCACTCCAGCCACGGCTTGTTGTGGCCCTAGGGATGCAGTCGCGGGTTCATGCTGTGCTGGTCTGGGCTTCCAGTGTGCTGCGATAAACCCCTTCCCATCTGCCTGCCAGGCTGTCTTCAGCGGGAGCTTTGTTACTCTGTCATTTTGTGAGTTCTGGACCTTTAAAATTTGTTTAGAGTCGAATTTTATAGGTGTTTGAGGTGGTTATGAGCTATGGAGTTTTGCTGCTTCTGTGGGGAGAGCTGTGGAATTTTGCTGCTTCTATACCACCATCTTCCATAACCTTTTTACCTAGTCTCCTATATTAGTATCTATCTGGTCCTCCTACTTCTAGTCTTTCCCTTTTACACTGCTGCCCAATTGATCTTCTTAGTGCACTGCTGTGTTCATGGTTTTCTTGACAAAAATACTGCAGTGGTTTACAGATGAGTAAACTGTGGCCCCTGAGCAATTTCTTCTCAGAGTCTTGGCTACATTATTCTATGTGCTATGATTTTAGAACCTGGATTTTAACATGATTTGCTATTTTGTGGAAGGCTCACAAGGTATAACCTAGCTTTGCACAGCCCTCCTTGACTCATATCCAATTTTTTCCATGTCATGGCATTACCTCCCTGATTTGATCTTTGAGAATGAAGGACAAACAACAATAGTTAATACCAACACATTTTCTGTGGAATATAATTTCCTTTCAACCAATGGTTTTCAAAGACTTCTTAAACCTAGTGAAATTGTTCAACAGAAACTTTCCCACCCTGGTAAAAATGTGCTAGTGCAGGATGGGGTGACTGATTGATTGACTCAAATGATCAGCATCAGGAGCTGAATCTGAACTCACATCCTCTGACTTCAAAGTAAGTGCCATTTCTACTATACCATACTCCAACATCCAATGGGCCATTCACGATGTTAGAAGAGACCTCAAAGACCATTAAGTTCTTTCCTAATTCCCTATTGCATATGAGAAGGGAAGCCTTTCCCAGAATTATCGAGTGCTTAGAGAGTCATGGGAAATATAAAACAAAACAAAGTACAACTTGCTTCACTGTGTAAAATGGATATGGTAATACTGGTGTAACCTACCTCACAGGGCTGTTTAAGGAAATAACCTAGATGTGTACTTGATTACTTCTCTGTTCTCTGGACTGCTGGGGCTTCTCATCAGAACCAACAAAGTGCAGTATTGATTTAACTGGTGAAATGCAATTTTTAGAAAATAGGATTATTCATCAATGGCACCAGTTCTGTGCAGGCAAAACACCCATTTACAGAGCCACTGATGACTCTCAGGGAAGCAAATATCCTCCCAAAGCTGATAGCAAAAAAGTCATGTAAGGAAACTTCTACCAGAGAAACATTGAGAAATGCTGTATTATAAAGGACTGTTGATTTAGGGAATGGTTAGGCAACTTGGAGGAAGTCAGCCTAGCCAGGTATGAATGGAGCAGATTCATTTTCCATCCTATGAATTTGAGTTCTGTTTCCTTTCAGGCTTGTAAATGTGTGTAAATAAAAGGGAGATTAGTGGTATAAGGAAAAGGGCACTAGATTTGGAGTTATGGAATTAGAGGATCATTGGCTTAGAGTTGGAAGTGGCCTTAGATGCCAGCAAGTGCAATCTATTCCTTTTATAGATAAGGAAAGTGTCTTCCAAGAAAATCCCAAATGGAGTCACAAGAGTCAGATATGACTGAAAAAAATGACTGATTAACAACGAAAAGGGAGGCATAGAGAAATTAAGTGACTTACTCAGGGTTGCGTGTTTCTTTCACCATTTGGTTTTGCATGTCTTTTTAATTCATACCATTCAAAAATCAATGAACTACATTCAAGGAAGGTGATGGGGTTGAACTTGCTGATAGGATGAGGGTCTGAGCTAAGTGACATAAGATACCTTGTGTCCCAAATTGCTGTTCAACCATGTCTGACACTTCATGACTTCATTTGGGCTTTTCTTGGGGAAGATCCTGGAGTGGTTTGCCATTCCTTCTGCAGCACATTTTATAGATGAGGAAACTGAGGTAAACAAGGTTAAGTCAGTTGCCCAGGGACATGCAGCTTGTAAGTGTCTAAGGAGAGATTTGAACTCAGATCTTCCTGACTCCAGGTCTGGCATTCTATCCACTATGTGACCTAGTTATCCCTAGTGTCCAAGGAAGGATTTCAACTTTAACCTTATCACTACAAGTCTAATGGATAAGGGGCCAGCCTTAGAATTAGGAAGACCTGAGACCAAAACTCTCTTCTGACACATACTAGCTGTATGATCCTGGGCAAATTACTTCACTATTCTGTGCTCTAGGTAATTCTCTTTGCATTGATAGAGTGAGTCCTTATCAAAACTACCTTATTCCAGTGAAATCATAGATGTAGTAATTAATTAATTAATTAAAATTTTAAAAAAATTTAAACCCCATGGAATGCATACCACCCAACACCAGAGGTCACTGTATCAGTAACACTTACTCTTCCTCTATCAGAATCTTAGACTAATTTGTGGGGGGAATCTCCCCCTCAATTATTTCCTTGAATGAGTGGTCTTGGCTTCATTTGGTCATGTGTATACTCCCAAAAAAATCACTCAATTTTGGCCCTCATACTACCAGTCATTCCCACCTCGTCCCCTCTCTTGCAGGTACATACATACCTCATTGAGTAATGAAGGTAATTAATTAAAAAGGCATTTTATACAAGTGGTGAAAGAAGTTAATATCAGTACCCTGAACACATATTTGGCTTTCATTCAATGCTCCCCCCACCCCCCACCCTTAAGCTGGCAAACCATCAGGGAGGGAAAAAACTACAGAAGTTGAGTTCTTATCCCAACTCCCAAGTTGCAATTGAATCAAAGAGCTTTTTCTCAGCAATTGGGACATTGTGGGAATCGAATTAATAGATGCAGGAATTAGGGGTGCTACCATACCTCTCCCAGCAGCCACATACACAGGTCCAAGAAGTGACACAGTTGAAGCTGCTGCTTTCCCCGCTCTTCTGTTCTCAACTCTGCCAACTGTGTTCCCCTCCCCTTCATCGATATCAGGTGCCCTTCATAGTATATGTCATTGTATTTCTTCTACTGGAACTGAATCTGTGGAACTTCTTTACAAGGAAAGCTCAATTTCCTCCTAACAGAGTCTTTCTAAAAAGATCAAAGATTTAGAGCTAGAAAGGGCCGCAGAAATCCCTAAGTTGAATTTGGAACTCAAAAGCTTAAAAAAGAATGCTAAAAATTTTGAAATATTTAAAGATATGTGTGTCCACTACATAATATGAATAGAGTTTTAAAAGAAACCTCCCAGTCAATAAATCTCATTTTGCTAATAGATTTGTGCAGGGTTACATAGCTATCAAGACTCTAAGGCAAGATTTGAATTCAGATATTATTACACTTGGCACTCTGTCCATTGCATTACCTAGCTTTTAATGCCAATATGAATGCCAGTGGCAAGGTTAATGACTTCTATATCTCTACCCTTCACCAAACTCATGTTTTCCTTTCCCCTGACACTCATTCCTTTAGTAATCATGACCCACCTGCCAGTGGCTGGGTAGTATCATACCTGTTACATGTAACTGTTATTTCCTCTCACTAGATTGTAAGGTCTCTGGGGGCAAGAACAATGTCACATTTACCTTTCTACAGGGAACTGCATATGATAGGTGCTTAATAGACTTTTGCGGAATTACACTGAATGATGAGGCAGCCAAGTGTATTCAAAAGAGTGACATTTCAGGAGTGAGAAGATCAAGGTTTGTACTCATGCTCATTTTTTGAAAGCTCTCAGAAACATTATTTTCCTTGAAATAGCTGATCCCTAAGGCTTTTTCAGCACTAAAAGCAGGATGCTCTACAAACATTATGGTAAAAATTTTTTGGGATGAGTGTCCAAAGCTTCAGCACTATGGTATAGGGCAAGGAACTCACAACTGGGAATGTACAGTGGTAGCTTGCTATTTGTCCTTAGTAAATTCACTTCTACATTCCAGGCTTCATTCATATTGCTTGTCTTAAAGAGGGGAGGGTTTAACAAAATGGTCTCTAAGGTCCATACCATTCCCAGTGCTTCTAAAGTTCTTCTCAGCACTGACACTCTTGCATCTACATCTCCTCTCTGCTCTGACTTCCTATATTCTAAGATTCATCCCCTCTGTGGCATTCCACATTCTAAGCTTTTTCAAGGGTCTACATTCTCTATTCTTCTTTTCTTCCAAGTTCAGATAGTTCATGTTTTAAGTCCCTTCCCAGTTCTGACATTCTCAGTTCTAAGATTCCATACAGTCCTAACAATCCGTTATTCTACTACTGTTCCTGAAGCTTTGCTAAGATACTCAAAAGGATAAGTGACCTCATCGATTTGGGTAATATCTTCAGTGTAGCTCTTCCAGATGACTAAATTTTGACCAGGTTAGAAGTTTTCTTTGCCTTCATGGCATGAATGTGGGATTAAGTAGGTTCTTGGAGGTCATCAGTTTATAAAGACTGAAAAAAACAAATAGAAATGGCCTACATGATGAACTTTCAAGAGATAGTTGACAGTTAACAACTGGTTTTTATCATGGAATGAGAAGCTCTCTTGGAAGAAACTATAATTGGGGCAGTGGGTTGGCACAGTGAATAGAGGACTGGCCTTGAAGTCAGGAGAATCTGAGTTCAAATTTGGCCTCAGACACACTTACTAGCTGTGTGACTTTGGGCAATTCACTTAACCCCACATTGCTTTGCCTTCCCCCCTCCAAAAAAAAAAGAAGAAGAAGAAAGTATAGTTAATGGACACAATGATGAACGTGCTTACATATGAGAGTTAAATGGAAATTTAAAGTGAGCAGAGTGCAAACAGCATTTAAGTCACCAACTTCATTTCCTCCATTTCCCTCCTGAAAGAATAAACCTTCTCCAGCTTAGTACGTTTCCCCACTTTATTCCAATGTTTTGTCTCTCACAATGGAGAATTGTAAGGGTATTGTGGGAAAGTGACAAGAGGTCTAGCACACAGGGACTGCTTAAGGTATGTTTTTTCATTCTTTTATTCATTCATTCAATCATTCATTCATTCATGTTGGAAGGACACTAGACTTACTGTCAAAAGTCCTGGGTCTATCATTTATTGGATTATGTGGCCATAGACAAATCACTTCATTTCTCAGAACCTATGCTTCTTCATGTATAAAAGGAAGATTAAAATTTCCATGCTATCTACTTCACAAAGGTCATTGGACGAAAAATGTTTTCTAAGCTATCGTTCCCTATTGAGATGTAAAATGTATTCTTCAAGTGCTTGAAGTTCTTTAGATGTTGTCTTATTTAAATGATTGTGGATTGATGTGTTTGTATCATTACATTGTATGTTATATTTGTATATTACATTGGACTTTTCTAAACATTTCTCCCCCTACCATCTTAAGTATCCTTGCAAAACTTTGTAGGTTAGGTGAGCAGGTATTTTCATCCCTGTTTCTCAGATAAGGAAACAGACCCAACAGTATTAAATGGTTTTCCCAAGACGATGCAGAAACCTTATGGGAAAACCAGACCAAAATGGTAAGAATGTCACCTCATAGGCTTGGAATACTTCATAGTTGTGGAGAAAAAGACCTCCTTAATGGCTTTCTTCCACCAATCTGTTCCCTGTCCATATGTCAGAATCATATGGGTCCTTGCAGGATGTGATGACAAGCATAATTTTACTTGACCTTTGATTATTAGTATCAAATGAGACTTCACATTGGAAGAAGCAGACTTGCAAGGGATGCTTCCACTATCCTGGAGGAAATCCAGTGTAGAGTGCTAATGGAAAAAAATGATTTTCTAAAAGCAGTAGAATTTCTAAATGTCCTCATTTGCAGATGACATCATGCTGATTGCCACAAGACCCAGAATATTTCAGACTCCAAAAGCAGAGCATAACTGCCAAAAAGAGTTTGGCCTTAACCAAGCAGATGGACGAAGTCTGTTTATTGTTCAAACTATGACATGCTGTTGGATGAACCACCCATAGACCTAGTCCATCAGTATTTTGGACAGACATTACAGATGGACCATCTGGGTCCAGAATTAAATAGGAGAGTAGACAAGCAAGTACTTAGAAAGTGCAACATTTTTCATGACTCCCAACTTCTTGAAACAAAGATGCATCTTTTTGGCAACAATATTGTAAGATGATGCTACAACTTCTGGAAAACCAGAGCCTTGGATAAATTGAAGTTAAGGGCCATACAAAGGGCAATGGAAAAAAAATGTCCATGGTGGGTTTACATAGATTTTAACTCATTGCAAATAAACATATGTAGGAGAAGCATCATAAAGGACATTAACAGGGAAATACAAGCTGAAAAAATAAAAGGTGGATCAGTCATTTTGTGCAAGCTAGGAATACCCAATGGATAGAGACTATGTACTCTGAGAGTAGCTGCAGAATGTAAAGAGAACTTGAGAAAGGATTTCAGCACCTTGGATGGTCTCTCCTATGGTCCATTTAAAGAACACTGAGGATAGTCACACATGATAGGTAGGCATGGAAGGGTTCATTAGTCATAGATTTCGAGGTGGAGGGCACCTTGGGCACCATCATATCCACCTTTTCATTTTATAGATTTGGAAACCAAGGCAGAGGGAGATGAAGCATTTGCCCAAGGCAATAGCTTCAAGGGTCATAGATTTTGAGGTAGAAGGAAACTTGGAGGCCATCAGGTCCAACCCCAATATTTTACAGATGAGAAAACTGAGGTCCATAATGGTCAAGGAATTTGTTGTGGTTCACACAGCCAATGTGTCTAATGTGTGATTTGAACTCAGTTTTTCCTGACTCTACTTGCATTGCATTCACAATCACTGATGGAAATTACCACATCAATGAGATAAAACAAAGTACCAAAGGACAGATCTATCCCAGGATTTCTATTAAATCCACACAGACTAAAGGTGACTTTGAAACTGAGAATTATATCCCTCCTTTTGTTTAAAACATGGATATTCTTGGTCCTTCATGTTTTGTAAATATACCAAAGTAGCCCACTCTTGGCCACAGGTTTTAGAACATAAATACCCTGCAGAGATCCCACAGTCCAACCTTCTTAATTGAGAGGAAAAGATACTGAGGCTCAAAGAGGTTAGGTTGATTTCCCCACCATCATCCAATTAGTAAATAAATGGCAGAGCTTGGATTCATACCCAGGACTTCAAATCCAGTCCTCATTCTAAACTATCAGGTTACCTATATGAGGCAGTATGACATAGTGGTTAGGACACTGGACTTACAGTCAGGAGGACCTGTATTCAAAAACTTACAAGCTGTGCCACCTTGAGCAAATCACTTAACTGCATGCCTCAGTTTCTGAATAAACAAAATGAAGGATTTGTGCTTGATGACCTCTTTGGTCCTTTCCACATATTGATGTAATGACCCCATGAGCCTCTCCTCTAATAAAGATTGGCCTTTTTCTTGCTAGGACCCAGAGGAAGTGATCAGAACCAATCAGCACAAGTTAAACAAAAGTAAATTCTCATACAATGAATGAATGAGTTGACACAGTTATAGCACCTAAAACTTAGCAAGGAACTTTATATATATTCTCTCATTTACACAAGCAGAGTAAGGATGGCAACTATTTCCATGCTACAGATGATGAAACTGATGCTTAGACAGCTAGTATTTACTCACTACACTATGCTATGATGGCTCTCCATTGATGTGTTACTCACAGATGGGGGCCCCTCAACCACTAGTCACTCTCAGATAGGTAGATAGATAGATAGATAGATAGATAGATAGATAGATAGATAAGCAGACAGAAAGATAGATAAATATTGTTATTCAATTGTTTTTCATTTATGTCCAACTCTTCATGACCCCATTTGGGCTTTTTTTGGCAAAGATAGTAGAATGGTTTGCCATTGCCTCCTCCAGCTCATTTTGCAGATGAGAAAACTGAGGCCAACAGGATTAAGTGGCTTGCCCAGTGTCACACAGCTAGTAAGTGCCTGAAGCTGGATTTGAACTCAGGAAGGTGAGTCTTTTGACTCCAAGCCTGGTGTTTTATGAACTATGGCGCCACCTAGCTGTCCCAAGTCACTTAAATGTTCCAGATTAGATAGATAGATAGATAGATAGATAGATAGATAGATAGATAGATAGATACCACAGATATCTTTAGATGGATATAGCTATCATATAGATAGATTCCAGAAGTGGAGATAGATACCATATAGGTATAGACAGATATCTATGTCTATATGATATCTATCTCTATCTCTGTATGTATAGAGAGTGGAAAAAAGAGAGAGTGTGGAGATAGAGACAGACAGAGACAAAGACAGAGACAGAGATCCTAACAATGACTTCTGTCCAAAGTGGAATAAGCTATTCTCTCTGGAAGACCTGGATCTAAATCGAATTTTTGAAGGTTGATACCTGTGTGACCTTGGGCAAAACATTTAACCTCCCTGGGTCTCAGTTTCCTCATCTGTAAAATCAGGGCATTTGACAAATTGAGCTCTGAGATCCCTTCCAGGACTAAATCTATGATCCAGGTAGTAAGCTCCCCATTGCAAGAGGTCTCAAGCACAAGGTGGAATTTGTTTCCAGTTGAGGTTTGACCAGACCACCTCCAAGGCATCTTTTCAATCCTAAGTCTTTATGGGCCAATGACCTCCACTTTGGTGCCCCTTCCTTGATCAGCTGGTTTATCATCGTTTGGGAGAAGAAGAGGTCCCAAGTTAAAAAGTTAATGCCTGCCATAGGGGAATTATTAATAACCACCAGGCTACATAGAGCTAAGGAGACATAAATGTAAAGAGGTTCCCTTGTGTTACAATAGAAGAGAGGGGAGGGGGAAGTGATAATGCTGCCATTGGGAACCCTAGGGAATTGAGCCATTTAGAGGGAATTGAAATTATTAATGTAAGTGTTTGGTTAACTATTTTTCCATGACAAGAAGAGAAATAGGCGAGGACACAGATGGAACAAATGCACTGACTGGCACGGGCCACCTGCCATCTCAGGGCTATGCACATGAAGGAGGGTGGGAGCTCATTTAAGAAGCTTGTTTTCCCAGGGAAATGCTGAATGCAGGAAGTTACTGCTGCTGCCTTGGCCATCTGCTGCTGCTGCTGCTGCTGCTGCATTTTCTGGCCAGGCTGGTCAATGCATCTTTTGCTTGCTTCCTAAGGATGGCTGGTACTTCATAAATTTGGCCTCTGCAACATGTAACCTGATGCCCCTTCTGATGGTTGATGCCTCGGCAGAAGGAGGGCCACTCCAGCAGCTTTAAAATCTGACCTGCTGGGGAAAGCACTATTAGCAAGGAGGGCAGAGGCACAGTCCCAGGTGCATTGTGCTGACCCACAAGCAGAACCTTCTGATGAAAGGAGGTAGAAAAGGATAGAAGAGAAATGTATGGGAAACCTGAACTGTGTTGTGTATTTAAATATTGTCTTCTAAAGAGTCCTAAGCTTGTAGTCAGAGGACCTTGATTAAAGGTCTAACTTTATACTACCAGCTGTATGATCCTGGACAAATTACATTATCTCCCCAAGCTACTTACTAATTGAGGAACTGTGGGAAGGTTTTTAATCTCTCTGAGCCTCAGTTTCCTCAAATGGATATAAAAGCAATCTGTATTTAATACAGGTTCACATTTTCATATACAATCTTCTTTTTTCTATCTATGTGGAAATGCTCATTTTGTTTATTGTAGGCTAATTTTAGAAAAAAAAATAGCAAAATTCAATTGACTACAATAACTATCCACTACTAGGTCCAGAGCCTGGGATATTGTACAGTTGGGAAGGGGAAAGATAGAAACAAGCTGGTGGAGTTGTAAACTGATTCAACCATTATCTAGAGCAGTGGTTCTCAACCTTCCTATGCCGCAGCCCTTTAATACTCATATGTGAGTGTATCTGCATGTGGGCAGACCTGCCTAGAAGTGGATAGGGGAGTGGTGTCTCGGTTCCTAAGACCATTGGAAATATGTGTTTTCCGATGGTCTTAGGTGACCCCTGTAACCCCTGTGAAAGGGTCATTCGACCCCCAAAGGGTTCATGACCCACAGGTTGAGAATCGCTGATCTACAGCAATTTGGAATTATGCCCCCAAAACTATAAAACTGTGTATACCCTTTGATACAGGAATACCACTACTAGGTCTGCATCACAAAAGAGATAAAAACAAAAAGAAAAAAGAACCTATATGCACAAAAATAGGAGCTCTTCTCTGGTGCAAAAATTGGAAATTGAGAGGATGCGCATCAATTGGGGAACGGCTGAACAAATTGTAGTGTATGATTGTGATGGGATACTATTTTGCTATAAGAAATGATGAGCAGGATGCTCTCAAATAAACCTGCAAAGACCTGAATGAACTGATGCAAACCGAAGTGAGTAGAACATTGTACATAGCAATATTGTAAGATGATCAGTTATGAATGACTTAGCTATTCTGAACTACACAATGATTCAAGACAACTCTGAAAGACCTATGATGAAGAATGTTATCCATCGCCAGAAAAAGAACTGACAGAATCTGAATACAGATCAAAGCATACTTTTTAAAGGTTCTTTATTTTTCTCAGTTTTTTGTCTGTTTTCTTTTTACAACATGATTAATGTAGAAATGTATTTTGCATAACTACACATGTATAACCTATATCAAATTGCTTGCCTTTTTAAATGAGGGGAGTAGAGAGAGAGATAATTTGGAACTTGGAATTTTAAAAATGAATGTTAAAATTGTTTTTATGTGTAACTGGGGAAAAAAAACTACTGAATAAATTTTTTAAAAGAAAGAAAAAAAGATGGAAACAAGCATGACTCAGAGAACACAGAGGGAGTATAGAAGTGACGATTGCACAGGGTATCAGGATTAGTTGAGAAGCATCCATCATAGTGGATAGAGTTTTGGATCTGGAGTCAGGAATGACCTGGTTTTGATACTTATTAGCTGTATGAGCAGAAACAAGCTTGTATACATTTCTGAGCCTCGGGTTGCTTGCAGGGTCATTGTAAGCATCATTTGAGACAACAGTTAAAGGTTGTTTTTGCAAACTTTAAAATCTATATTATTTAGAGGCTGAGAGGCTGAACCTGAAAAGAGATTCAGAGTGCATGGAAAGAAAGCTGTTGATGGGTTATGTAATACTTTCACCTTGAGGTTGGAGAGGGAAACTATTGTGCTGGAAAAAAGAGTGGTGTGTGCTTTGAGTGTAAATTCAATGTAAAGGTCGATTTGGTGGTTGCAGATTTGATTATTGAGAAGAGCGAGTCACTGATTACTAAAATGAGTGGAGCTTAGATGCTGCTGTTGTGCATTTGGTCTACATGTAAGGAAGAGTAGATAGGTAAGGGGGTAGGATTGAGGGCTGCTACTGATCTCTCTCTCTCTCTCTCTCTCTCTCTCTCTCTCTCTCTCTCTTCCCCCCCCTCTCCCTCTCCCTCTCCCCTCCCCCTTTTTCTTTCTCCTCTCTTCTCTGTCTCCTTACTCCCCCTCCTTTCTTCTCCTTCTCCTCCTCCTTCTCTCCCTCCTCCTCCTCCTCCTCCTTCTCTCCCTCCTCCTCCCCCTCCTCTTCTCTCAATTGTTTTCTGTCTTTCTGTGTCTTTCTCCCTCCCTACTTCCTCCTTCCTCTCAAACTACCTTGTAAAATTATAAAAATGTGGTTTACTCTACAGAATATAAGCTCCATGAGGGCAAAGACTGACTCATTTTCATCTTTGCATCCCTGGCACCTGCTCTAGTGCTTTGTACTACGTACACATTTAGGATCATAAATCTAAAACCAGAAAGGTGTTCACAGTCTGTTTAGTTCATTCCTTTCATTTTAGAAATGAAGAAATTGAAGCCCAGAGGAGGATAGCAATTTGTCCAAGTCAGTAAATGTGAGAAATGCGAGAAGCAGGATTTGAACACAGATCCTTTCCTGTTCTGTTCTGTCACATTGCCTTCACACAGTGGTCTTTTGTTTTTGTTTTATGAGCAGCTGCTTCCATTTGTTATTTCAAACTCATCTGTGCAGATGAGTCATCAGAATAGAAATATGCATGGATATGCTATCATGAGTTGGTCCTTCCTCCTGCTTTCACATTCTATGGATGGATAACCTTTCTTTGTTCTTGCCTCTATCTTTACCCATCCTCCTGACCTCATACACTTTGTTTTCTCTCTGTAAAAACCATTCTGAGCCCCTTCTTCCTCCCAAGTATCAAATTTTCATAATTACCTTAATTCCCATATTTGAAGGCCTGATGTTTTTATGGGCTCTCTGCTGCCTTTTCTTCACAGCAGCAAGTGAGTTGTTTATTCCCAGGATCACACAAGAGAGAGACATGCATCTGTTCAAGGACAAAGAAAAAATAATCCATTCCCTTTGAGAAGTGACCTGTGAAATCCTGTAAATAATTGTGCTTTATTTTGTATCTAGCTGACTGAATTTGTTTGGCTATCGTCATAGCCATCATCATCATCATCAATCATCATCACTGTTGCTGTTACTGTTGCTGCTGCTGGTGTTTCCTTCTGGAACTCTGTGTCAAGTTCTAGAGAGCAGAGTGTGCTAGTATGTGAAGAGTGTACCTGCCTTGGGGTCAGCTCCATGTGACCATGGAGAAGACCAGTCAACCAGCATTAGGGATCTTCCATGGGCCAGGCATGGTGATAAACCATGAGGAGACAGAGATTCAAAGCCATTCTCCCTTCTCATAAGAAGCTTACAGTCTACTGGACGAGGTCATATGCAAACAACTCCACAGAAACAAGACACAGAAGGAAAAACTGGAAGTAACCAATAAAGGGAAGGCACTAGCATGAAGGGGCCCCCACCATGAAAGTCCTCTTGCTGTAGGTGGAGTTTTAGCTGAAAATTGAAGGCAGAGGTTAAGAAGTCACAACTGCTCAAAGTTTCACATCCTTCATTCATAAAACAGGAATTCAATTTGACAAACATTTAGTAAGCATCAACTGTGTGCCAGGCTCCAGGCTTAATCCAGGGAACAGAGACCAGAGCTATGAAAGGGGAATTCTGGATGGGATCTTTTTACTAGTACAGACCATTACCTTCTCTGCAACCTATAGTCTTAAAGAGAAGTACTGAGAGATTGACTTTGCCTAGGTCACAGAGTCATTACATATCAGAAGCTGGACTTGAACCCAGGTCTCCCTGGCTTGGAGGCTTCCTATCTACTCCCCCATACTATCTCTCCTCATATCATTGGTGGATCATAGATTTAGAACTGAAATGGAATTTAGAACCAACGAATTTTTTTGAAAAATGGAGAAACTGAAGCAGAAAAAGGGTAGTGACTTGCTTAGGGTTTCATAGCTATTAAGTATCTGGAAGTGTGATTTGAACCTTTGTCTCAACCTGGATGAGTAAATACAAGCTTTACACAAAAGAATTCTAGCAATAGTTAACATTTATGTAAGAGCTTATGGTTTACATCGTCAAATTATTGTAAAGGTGCTATTATTTCCCCAGTTTTATAGATGAGGAAACCAAGGCACAGAATGATTATGTCACACAATTAAGTAAGTGTCTAAAGCAGATTTGAACTCAGCTCTTCTTGAATCTCTTACTACCCTATCTGGAGCTCCTGGAGTTGATGGCATCAATACAGCATGATCTGTTGAAGCTACTGGATGGTTGTTCTTGGCCTGCAGATCATTTCCTACCTTTGTTCTCAGTTACTCTTTTTTTTATGTACTTTCTTAGTAATTCCTAGTCATTATCATCATCATAAATGCTCTAGTGAGGCAGCTTCTACAGATTTTAAACTGGCCTGCTGATTGCCCCCTGTATGTGTCTCTGTCTTTCTGTATATATGTGTCTCTAATAAATCCAACTTCAGATACTGATGTCTTGTAACCCTGCCTGTCTAGCCTGGGCATTTTGTTGCCCCATGCCTGAAATACTTTTTTGCTCTCCACAAAACTGAGACCTGGAAACACTTAAGCTTTAAAAGGCCAAGGAATCTCACTGCATCTGGGGCTATCTCCAGTCTTCCTGACCTATGTCTTACTGTTTGACTCAGATGGTTTCAAAGGAGACAGTGAGACTGGTGACTTTGCACAGCCCTGCCTCACTTAAATCCAATTCACTTTCAAGTTAAGACATTACCTTTCTAATGTCATTGTTCCTTTTCATGAACAAAGGATCAACAATAACACCAATGTCTTATAGAACCCTTAGCTTCCTTGGAAGTACAGCTTATGTATTTCTTTAAGGGAGATTTTTCCTAATCCCAAATCCTAGAATGTCTACCTCTTGAAATCACTCTCTCATAGAATTCAGCTATACAGCAGAGTTAGTAGACCTGTGGCCTGGGGCTCAAAACATCTCCCTCATCCTACATATCCAGTCTTCCTGAATCTTGCTATTTCTACCTCTACATTATTTGTGTATTTCCACTCCTTTCTACTCCCACTGCCGGCACCTTAGTTCAGGCCTTCATCACCTCTCACCTGGACTATCTCAATAACTTCTTCCTAATTGTCCTACATGTGTCAAAGATTTTGCTCCATGCTTTGCACAGCTACCAAAGTGATTTTCCTTAAGCAAATATCTAATCAGGTCACTCCCCTGCTCAAGAAACTCCAATGACTCTCTATGGTCTCTAGGGCAGATAGAGTCATCCCCAGTCATCCTGATCTATATTTCACTGATGGACCTAGATGGCTCTGGAGGAGAAAGTGAGGCTGGGACCTTGCACAGCCCTCTCTCACTTAAATCCAGTTCGCTTGCTAGTCATGACATCACCTTCCTGATGCCATGATCCTCTTCGTGAATGAAGAACAAGCAGCAAGGACAAATATAACTAGAAAGACAGATAAAGAAACAAATTAGTCATTGTCTCCTATGTGCCAAGTACTGGGGCTAAAACTCTTCTGCTGTGTCTTTGAGCCCTACCCAACCTCATTCCAACCTCTTCTTTCCAGCTTTATGTTATGGCTCTTCATGTTCTCCGTAATCCATCCAAAATGACCTCCTCCATATATACGGCACTCCATCTCCCATTGCTTTGTGCCTGGAACACACTCCCTCCTCTCCTCTGCCACAGAAAACATTTCATTTCCCTCATCTCAAGCATTACCTTCTCCATGAAGTCTTCCCAGCTTCTGGAGCCTTCCCTCCCTAACTAAATTGTATTGATTTCCATTTGTTCCATACATTTATTCCATACATTTCTATTTGTTCTGCACCATACATACTTATTGTCAGTCCTGTTTGAATGGAAGCTTTGGGGGAGTAGAAGTTATTTGATTCATTGCTTTTGCATTTCCTTCCCACATAGGAGGAACTTAAGAAATATTTATTGGGTCAAGATGGTGGATTAGAAGTGGAGAACTCTGTGGCTCCCCCCATAACCACCTCAAATATGTATAAAATATGACTAAACAAATTTTAGAACTCCAGAACCCACAATATTACAGAGTAACAAAGCTCCCCCTGAAGGCAGCCCATCAGGCTGAAGGAAGGAGTTAATCACAGCATGCTGGCAGCCCAGACCAGCACCACATGAACCTGCGGGTGGAGCCCTAGGGTGACCAGAACAAGCCATGGCTGGAGTTTCAGGAGAGCAGATCACCAGCAGCTTTGGTGGTTTCCAGAATTATCAACCCATAAGAAAAAAGGACTAAGTGAAAGTTCAGTGGAACTTGGCTAAATTTGGGGGAGAGAGTCTGGTCATCTGCCTCCAGGCTGAAAAGCAGAGGCAGCAGCCCTGTGGACACCTCCATGTGGCTGCTTCAGAGTTCCTGGCTTGCAGATTTCAGCGGGGCCAAAAGATCATTCAGACACTAAGTGCTCTTGCCTTAACTGGCCTGGATCGGGATTCATGGTCTTGGGTGGTGGCCCTGAAATGCATGATCAGTGAGCCAAAACTGGTGGGGGGGTACAGAGACAGTGGCCTCCTAATAGCCCCATAAGCTATGAAAACCCCAGCAATTTGGGACAAAGCTCTCCTCTCTGAAAGCAGAGTTCTACTAAGCACAAAAGTCAAGTAATTGACTGGCAACATGAGCAGGCAAAGGAAGCAAAGAAAGCCCAGCAATCCAACTTTAAATTCCTTTTGGGGGACAAACAGGATCAAAGCATGGAACGGGAGGAAAACAACAGTCAGAACTCCAGCACCAAAAGCTTCCAAGAAAAATGTAGACTGGTTACAAGCCATAGTGCAGCTTAAGAAGGATTTTGAAAACCAAATAAGAGAAGTGGAGGAAAAATTGGGAAGAGAAATGAGAATGACACAAGAAAATCATGAAAAGAGAGTCAACAACCTGACTGAAGAAAATAACACCTTAAAAAAATAGATTAACTCAAATGTCAAAAGAGTTCCAAAAAGCCAATGAGGAGAAGAATGCCTTAAAAAGTCAAATTTGCCAGATGGAAAAAGAATTGCAAAAGCTTTCTGAAAAGAATAATTCCTTCAGAATTAGGGTGGAGCAAATGGAAGCAAATGACTTTATGAGAAATCAAGATACTAT
>CM053581.1:409016734-409033353 GCA_028627135.1 Pseudochirops cupreus
GCTCTGCTTCCAGAAGGGAAAGCTCTGTCCCAAATCACTGGGGTCCTCCCGGCTGCTGTAGCTCTCAGGAAGATGCTGGGAGTCTTCCTAAATACTTCCAGCTGACTGGATAATGAGGACTCCAAGACGGAGGCCCAAGACGGCGATCTGGATCCAGGCCGCTCAACGTGAGAGCCCTGGGCTGAGTACAATCGCTCAGTCCCCCTGCTGTCTGCAGGCCAAGGGCGGGAAGCTACAAAGCAGAGGCATGTGCAAAACCTCTGCCTGTAGCTTTTCTGCTCTGGAGGCCTTCTGGCTGGACTGCTTATCTCCCCCTTTCACAATTCCCACTCGCAGCTGCCGCTAATCTGCTCACCTGAAGCTCCTCCGCTCCTCCCATCCAGCTGCCCCCTGGGGCACAGCCGTGGCTTCAGGCCAGGCTGGTTTCAGTTCGCAGTGCTGATATGGTTCCTCCTAGCCGAGCTGACTTTAGTGGGAAGTATCTTTGTGTGCGTTTTGGAGTTCTAGGATTGGTTTAGAGTCCTGTTTTATGGGTATTTTGGGGTGGCTATGTGAGAGCTGTGATATGTTGCTGCTGCTACGCCGCCATCTTGGCTCCGCCCCCACAACAATTTTTTAACATTTGTTTTTAAAACTTTGAGTTCCAGATTCTTTACCTTCTTCCCTCCTTGCCCATCCCCACTGGGAAGACAAGCAATTCAATATAGGTTATACTTGTGTAGTTATGCAAAACATTTCCATGGTAGTAATGTTGCAAAAGACTAACTTTATTTCCCTTCATCCTGTACTACCCCCCATTTGTTCTATTATCTCCTTTGACCCTGTCCCTTTTCAAAAATGTTTGTTCCTGACTACCCTCTCCCCTAATCTGCCCCCCCTTCTATCCTCCCTCATCTTATCCCCTTCTCTCCTAATTTCCTGTAGGGTAAGATATCCAATTGAGTTTGTATGTTATTCCCTCCTTAAGCCAAATCCAATGAGAGTAAGGTTAGAGTCATTCTTTATAATAAAATTTTTATAAGAAGATAAAAATCAGCAAATTTGGTCAAAATTTAAAAATATCCAATTTATGTATATATGTGTATATAGACACGCACATATACATATGCAAATATATACACACAAATATACATGTCCATAATCCACATATGTACATATATATGTATGCATATATATGCATGCATGCCCATACTACCCTTGACTTTCTGAAGCTTACACTCTGGGGGCAGGGCAGTCACCTACACAGGCTTAGAACCTCATATGATATGTGGCCTTGATCAAAGGGCTCAGTAAGATTTGGAGTGGGGGTGATGTTCACCCATGGGAAGAGTAGGGAGATTTCCTGTATGCAGTGGTTTTGAGCTAGGCTTTAAAGGATGGATAGTCATTTAATAGGTAAAAAGGAGGTCAGACACAAGCATATGTTCACAGAGTTGTTCAGGGAACAATTTTTCAGGCTGAATAATGATGATAATAATTAATAGTGATAATAATATTTATCTGTCACTTTAAGGTTTGAAAAACACTTTGTGTATCTCATCTCATGTGATCCACACAATAGCTACTCAAAGTCAATGCTATTAATATCCTCATTTTACAGATGAGGAAATTGAGGAGATTGAATGACTTGCTCAGGGTCACACTCATAAATGTCTCAAGCAGGATTTGAATTCAAGTCTTCCTGATTCTAAGCCTAGTGCTCTATCCAATGGGACATTTTTGCTTTCTAGAGCAGGGAGTGCTTGGGGGTGGGAAAAATTATGAGAAGAATGAATACTCGGCATCAAACCATGAAGGATCTTAACTGATAGACAAAGTAGGCCAAACACCCATTGGCCGTCCCTAGGGAGCCGCTGAAGGTTTTTGAGGAGATGATTGACAGGCGCAAGCTTATTCATTAAAAAAAATAAAATAAAATCTGGCAGCAAGATGAGGATGGATTTGATAAAAAGAAGAGAGTAGAGGGAAGAAGATACAAAAGGAGATTGTGCCAATATTCCAGGAAACTAGAACTCAGGGCCCAAACTAGCCCTCTGCCATGAGAAGACCTGTGTTCAAATCCCATTCTGGTCATTTATTATGCTTGTATCCTTGGGAAAGTCACTTAACCCCACTGGATCTCAATTTCCTCATAAAAAAGGGAGGCATGGATGAGCTAGAATCCTCTGAGGTCCCTTCCAGCTTCAGTGCTTGATCTTTTTGTTTTTGTTAAGTTGTTTCAGTCATATCTGACTCTTCATGACCCCATTTGGGATTTTCTTGGCAACCATACTAAAGCAGGTTGCCATTTCCTTCTTCAGTTCATTTTACAGATGAGGAAACTGAGGTAAATAGGGTAAAGTAACTTGCCCAGGGTCACACAGCTAGGTAGTGTTTGAGGCCACATTCAAAATCAGGAAGATAAATCTTCCTGCCTCTAAGCCCAGTGCCCTATTGGCCATGCCACCTAACTGTTTGATCTTTAAGAAGGTGGGAACAGAGAGAAAAGGAGAAAAACGCATGATGCTTTAGAAGTAGAATGGACTGACAAGAGCAGAGAACTAATTGGTTAATTACAGAGATGAGAGAGAGACAGAGAGCAAAGAGTTAGAGATCATGGAATCATAGATCTGGGAGTCTTAGAGGTTATCTACCTGAGCTACCCTCTTTTTACAGATGAGGAAACTGAGGCATGGAGGGGTTTAACTGATTCAGGAAAATCTAAGAACACTTGCTCCTACTCTTTCCAGTGGAGGGACCCTGGGAAAGTTGCTTAACCTCTCTCAGGCTCACTTTCCTTATCTGAAAAATGGGAAGAATAAAAACACCTCTTTTATAGGGTTGTTTCAAAGATCAAATTAAATAGCCAGTATAAATACTTTATGGAATTTAAAACACCATGTGTTTCCTATCATCATAGTGACTTGGGTTGCTTGATTTGGGGCTGGAAGTTGCCTTGGGGCTCATGTCTAGCTCACTCATTGTACATGTGAAGAAAATGATCAGTAGAAACTGACCTTTACAATGTCCCAGAAAAAAATGAACAGCAGAGTTCCAAATGTTCTTTCCTTGACCTCATGCTGCCTTCCACTGAAAGGATGCTGTTGACTCCTCCCAGCCTTTGCCAAGCAAATAATGTCCCAAGGGCAGTCTGTGCCCTGTTACTCCCCTCTAGGAGAGTGAGCCACATAGATAAAGGGTTAAGAGACGAGGTTGAAGGGGGCTCCCTCATTCCACACCACCGGAAACATGGTGGAGAATTCAGAGAAGACTTTATCCCTGCCCTCAGGGAACTGGCAATCTGGTAAGAGAGATAAGAGATGTACAAATATGTAAACCTCTGTAACAGAGAGAAAATGTGATAAGGGCTAAAGGAAGCCAGACAAATGAGGTTCTCAGGACATTAGAAAAAGCAATGATTCCCTTTGGGGATCTAGGCAGGTTTCCTAGAGGAGGTAAGGTTGACTCTGAGCCTTGGAGAGGAGGCATTCCAGGCATTTGGGCAGGAGGAGAAGACTTCTGGTTTCAGTTAGCCATCCCTTTTAGAGATTTGGGAATCTTGCTTCTGAGTGGGGGTGTGATGGTAGGATGGCCACTGGTCAGTGGTGGAGAGAATGGCTTGGTTGGAGGCTCGTTGACAAAAGCCACTTGCCTTTCTGCAAAGGGAAAAACCAAAGGGAAAAAACCACAACAACAAAACAAACAAACAAAAAACCCACTAGATGCAGGGTCTGAAAACCTGGGCTCCACTCCTAGCTCTGACACTGGACAAATCAACATAATTCTCTGATCCTCAGATTTCTCATCGCAGAAGGATGACTGAGTCTTCCGTCCAAGATTAGCAAGGGCCCAGAGTCCAAGTTCTCACTGCTGCCTCTTGGCAACCAGCAGACCCCTCCTCCTCCTCTAATCTGGAAGAGAAGAATTCTGTCAACACCAGGGTAGAGTACAATAAAACCCTCTCTTCCCTCTCTCAAAATCCTGGTGATTGATTCGAAGTTCAAGTCTTCCTATAAGTCAGAAGATGCCCTGCCCCTGCAACTAGGCCCCTTGGTACTTCTGCAACTCCTTTATTCCCATGACCTTGGGCCTCACCCCTCTTTTTTCTGCTCTCCTCTTCCGTTGTGTCCTCTGCAATGAGGGTCTCAAAAAAAAGACCATCGTGCATCAACCGAATAACGTACAAAATAAATACAAAGTATTTGGGGTCAAGTGTGCCAGGGGTGTCCTGGAACCAATTCTAACTGGCTCAGGAGAGCCGATTGTTAAATTTTGAGTGTGAGCATCCGCAACTTAGATAATTTCCGTATCTTTAATACAAGGGAGTAGAGTAAGGATTCCACGTCTTTTTTGTTTCCTGGACCCCCATAGCAGTCTGGTGGAGCCTAGACACCCCTTCTTAGAACAATGCTTTTAAATTCATAAAATAAAGTATGTATAAAATATAAAAGTATTACAATGCAAACCAAAGCTTTATGAAAATAATAATAGAGCTTTTTCATTTATTTATTTGTTTGTTTATTTTAACCAAAGGTCATTTACCCATGGAGTTTGGGGGATTCCACAGAACCATGGTTAGTATGAAAATAGAAGTTCCCTTGTGGCGAGCATCCTCTGACTGCAGCAGGCAAAAGAGCCCCACTTCCACAGGAGCCGCCTTCCCGCCCTTCCACTCCCCCTTCTCCCCCTCCCGCTTTTCCCCCTCCCGCTTTTCCCCCTCCCCCTTCCTCCCCCTCCCCATAACACCTGATTCAGTCACTGTGCTGTGCACGTGGGACAGACAGCCAAAGGAGAGAGCAGCCCTTTCCCACTGGCCGCACCTGGCTTTGCACATCTTTCATCTTCCCTGATTTCTGGATTTGTTTAACCTTCTGAAATCCATCCTGACAGCGTTGGTAATCTCTATGCCCACCGGTGTCAGCCTTGGAGTTTCCGGGGAGCAGCAAGCACACGGGCGCACACATTCACACAAAGATGGGGGGAGATGGGTGAAGGATAAGGGTGGTCAAAACTATTTCTGCTTGTCTCCACGCTGCCAAACCACTTCAGGCAAGCTCCTTCCTTCAGTACCTGGCCCCAACAGGTTTCCCCGTCATTTCTTCACTTCAGTTATCTACATTTTCTCAGGCACATGGAATGTCTGTGAGGGGAGAACAGTAAATTACGCTGTCAAATTGCATGGTACGCGGGGAAGTGGCAAGGAGACAAGGGCCACGGCTGCCTCAGATAGCGGCGATGATGCTGGGTTATAAATAAGGAGGCAGGACGGCAGTGGGGGCAATGCATTTAAAATTCTGTCCTTGACATTTATACACAGGCCCTGAGATCTTGGCAGTCAGGGGAAGGTTGTCCACTGATTTATTTCTTTTAGTGCCAAACATTATCTGCTCCTCGATCGCACACAGGCAGCACATCCCCAGAAAATACCCCTCACATGCATGACGCCTCTGCCCCTTGGCTGCCAAAGGTCTGGGACCATGGCTAGGTGTATTTCTAGGGGGAAACATCTGGATCAACATCAACAATAATAAAAATAATCCTACAAGGGAGAGGGACTGGTGTTAATATTTCCCTAGTCCTGATGCCTCCCAAATGAGGGAAATCCCCTCTGAGTCTTCAGCACTTTGTTATTTGTAGTTTTCTAGATTTGCTCAGAGTATTGAGTGGCAACACCAGGGCCATACAGCCAGTATTATACAAGAGTCTTCTGGCTACAAAGGCTGGCTTTTTATTCCCCTATGCCTTGCTGCCTTTCAAAAATACTAGCATTACAATAGAAATTTTAAATTCAGAAATACTGCAGTGCAATGAAAATTGAGATCATAGCTTTAGAACTGGGAGGGAACTTAGATGAGGAAAATAAGTCTCAGAGAGATGACTTAAAATCATGAATCTCATGCTGGAAGCAACATCAGAGACCTCAGAGTATAACCCCTTTCTTTGACAGAAAGTGAGGCACAGGGAGTTCTAATGCCTTGCTCAAGGTCACACAGGCAGCAGGATTAGAACAGAAGCAGGATTAGAACCCAGGTTCTTTAATTTCTACTGGCTCCAAATCTAGGGCACTTATTATCTCCTTCCTCAATTCCCCATTTCAGAATCCTTCAAGGCTCTAATCAGGTGTTACTTCTTCCATGAAGCCTTCTCTGATTCACCTGCTCTTCACTCCAGTTCTCAGTGCTATCTTCCTCCTCATTTTTCCTTATATTACACTTATTAGTGGGATACCACCCCTCCCCAGTAGAATGTAAGCCACTTTAGGGAAGGGGCTAGATTTAATTTTTGTGTTTGCACCCCCAGAACCCAGTGCAGTGTGTGGTATACAGTAGGAATTGATGCCTGCTGAATTGGGATTTTTAAATCTCCAAGGTCCTGCTTGAAATCTCTTCCAACTTTATATGTATCTATACATATAACCCTGGGCTTGATTCACAGAAATGTCGAATTCCTGACCCACTGGGCAGCAAAACACTGGAATGAAGTCTGAGTCAGATTAAATACATTTGGGAAATGTCTAACAAAATACACAAACATAACAAAATATAGATGATGTTGATTTGAGGTTTTTGAAGTCAATTTTTGGCCTGCAGGGAACAGTTTCTATTTGAATTTGAGGATACCAATATAAGCCCACTATAATATAGGGGATAGCAATAGAAGCCCTCCCTGGACCACAATTTCACATTTGTGCATGTAAAGGCTTGAACTATAGGGTTCCTTCTACCTCTAAATCTATGATCTCTTGTTATATGAATGCATTCCAGGCTAGGGGAAGGGTTAATGTACATGCAAGGAGATGAGAAGTAGAGGGTCAATTCTGGTTTGACTGGAATGTCAGGTTCATGACAGAGAGTACTAGGAAATGAGGCTAGACAAGTAGGTGGGAGTTAAATTGTGGAAGGCCTTAAATGCTGGGCTGAGGAGGCAGTGGGGAGTCTGTGAAGATTCTTTAGTAAGCAGAGGATTGATGCATTGAGGCTTGTGCTTCAGGAAGATTTTCTCAGCAGCTGCGTGGAGGATGGATTAGAGAGTGGAGACACTGGAAGCAGGGAGACCAATTTGGAGGCTATTACGGTAATCCAGATCCGCCTGAACCAGGATGATGATTGAGGGAGGGGAGAAACAGGGCACAGGCAGAAACAGCCAAGATGTGGCAGATGATTGGACAGGAGAGAGAGACAGAGAGAGAGACAGACACACAGACAGAGAGACAGAGAGACAGAGAGAGACAGAGAAAGATAGAGAGAGACAGAGAGACAGAGAGACAGAAAGACAGAGAGATAGGAGGGAGAGAGAAGGAGGGAGAAAAGAGAGGGGTGAGGGAAGGAAGGAGGGAGGGAAGGAGAGAGAGAGAGAGTCAGAGAGAGAGAGAAGAAGGAGGAAGAAGAAGAGGAGGAGGAAGAGGAGGAGGAGGGGAGGGTAAGAAAAAGACCTAACCCTTTCCCCTTTGGACATCCTCTTTATGTTTTAGACCTCTTTGCACTTATACGGAAGCTCTATGATCTGGTCCCATTGGAGACTCCTCCCCTTCTTGCCACGTTTTTGTGTGATTGGATCCCTGAAGTCAATATTGTATGCTAGATCTTTTGGCCAGTGTTGGCCTACAGTACTTTCTAAATCTACAGTATCTCCAAAACAGAATCATCTAGCCTCTGCACCTTAAATGTCCAGTGAGGGGGATTCTACTCACAAGGCCACCCATTCTGCTTTGGGGAAGTTTTAATGATTTGAAAGTGTTTCCTTAAACTGAGTTGAAATTTGACAGCGATTTTCATCTATTGTTCCCAGGTCTGCCTTTTGGGGTCTACCCTGAAAAGTCTTAGGAATCTTAGATCTTATACTCACATAATCCAATTCTCATCTAAAATATGAGTCATAGAGTCATAGATTTTGTATCTAGAGCTCAAAGGGACCTATAAGGCCATCCGGTCTAACCCCCTCATTTTACAAATGAAGAAATGGAGGCTGAGTGAGATTAACTGACTAGTCCATGGTCATAGAGCTAGTATGGAATAGGAAGTTAGGTTCTCTGACTCCACACTGGTTCACAAACCCTCCCTCCACTGGACAGCCATTCACTCTCCACTTGATGGCCTGCAGTCATTATCCAGTCCATTTCTGGACTATGCTAATTACAGAAAATTGTCCCTTTTATTGAAACTGCAATCATCTTCCAGAGAAACTAGAACTTAAAAATTGGAGAGGTATTTTTTGGGGGTATTACTTTGTAAACTGATTCCTGGTAGAATGCCTTTTGATAGCATGCTCTCCAGTATACTTTAAGCATGATATGAAATGTACAAATTCCATTTGCATCCAAATTTTTTAAAGAGTATCTCTAAAATATACTTAGAAATCAACCAGTTTAACTTGAACTAGAAAAGAATGAAGCAAACTCTTGCCCTGAGACATACCCTCATACAGACCCCAAATCACACAGACATGAAGGCACTAATACATACACACATGTGTCAATACATATGTATGTATGTATATATCCCGGGAAGTACTGAGGTTCTTCATTAAATAAGGGATCATTCTTCTTCTGAAAAAGTCATGTACAGGTTACCCTTTCAATGATAATCAATGATATTCTCCAACATTTCCCCTCTAGCACCCACTGGGAAGCATATGTAGAATGATGTTAGTGCCATGTTACCAATAGGAAACCTTAGATTAGAGAAGAGATTTGCCTTCAAATCACCCGGCAAGTTGGCTGTACAGTAGATGTCAAGCCCAGGTCTTTGACTTTCAATTCTGTTTTTTCTATTGTGATGATCAAACCCTGGGAGTAGAATCAGGCCATAAATCTCCATTACCTGTTCTATCGAGAGGCTCTAATAACTCCTTTAGGGATTTGCACAGAGGAAGAAACAGTGAGGCTGGTCTCTTATTTTTCGTTGCCTTCAGGAACTGTATTTCTTTAAAGAGAATAATCTGAATCATGTCATCTCTGTGAGCCTCAGTTTCCTTATATGTAAAATTAAGGGACTGAACTAGATGATTTCTCTGTGCTCTCTGTGTTCTATGACTGATTATTTCTCTAGGCTGCCAATGAATTGTTTTGGCATTCAAGACTGTCATTCAATTTCTCATTTGCTCCATGTAATGAAATGGCCTTATCCATTCATCCATCCATCTATCTGTCTGCCTGTCCATCCATATATTTAGTTATTTATTCGTTTGTTCATTCATCTGTTCATTTATTACTGTGAGTGGGAATCATGCATGCTGTTGGCTTTATATTACCCATTGTGGTTATGGCTGCACATTACGGCATATTCATAGGCTGTATATTATTGTGTGGGGGCACTGTCAAACCATGAGAAGTTTCCTTTTTCCATCCTTTTTCAATGTTCTGACCATTGAGGACAGATGATAGTGAGAAACAATGACTCTTGAAACTGGTGAGAGAAGCCAAGGTATGGTACTGCCTTTGAGTAGGGGAGAATACTAAATCACATTTTTATAATCCATTTAGATTTAAAGAGTGTGTTCCTCACAATCATCAAAATCACAGAATTTGGGAGTTGAAAGAGACCTCAGAGCCCAACCCATATACCCAGTGTAATATACCTGGCAAATGCTCATCCATGAAGCACAAGTCTTATGACACTTATTTGGTAGGTTAGAAAACTGAAGCATTAAGAAGCTGGGGACCTTGTCCGGGATTGGAAAGCAAATGAAGCCCAGGCAGGTCTGATGCTGAGTGTCTGACTGTCAAGTATATTTATCACACTGCCTTTCAGATTGGGTTAAACATCCAATTTGAGAAGAGAACTTTTGGTGTGGCTTGTATTGGGAATCAGGGAAAGAATTTAGCTTCCAATCTTCATTCCATTTTGAACTATGCAAAATAGAGGAGCTGGGAGGCAGAGATTTTAGAGTACTGGGCCTGGAGTTAAGAAGACCTGAGTTCAAACCTTTCCTACAGTTCCTGTGTCATCCTGGACAAGTCACTTAGCCCTGTTTGTCTCAGTTTCCTCATCCGCAAAAGGAGCTAGAAAAGAAAATGGCAAACCACTCTAGTATTTGCCAAGAAAACCCCAAATGGGGTCACCAAGAGTCAGACACAATTGGAAATGACTGAACAATAACAAAGGGGTGTCAGAGGTCAGCTAGTATGAATCCTTCATTTTACAGCTGAGAAAAGAGAGGCACAGAGAGGTCAAGGAACTTGTCTAAGGTAGCACAGCTGATAAGTAACAATTCTTAAATTTCAGTGTAAGTCCCATGAATCCAGATCCAGCTACTGAACTAAACTATTGAAATGTAGGCTGCTGTTTCCCTCTTTTTAAGGTACAAAGGCCTCATTAAAAATACTTATTGTTTTTGAGTGAATAAGAATCTATTTTCTCTCCTTCCTACCTTCCCTTATTAGGAAAAATAAAAATAACAAAAGTAGTATTTCAATATTAAAAAAAGTTGTGTAGTACCTTCACCCCATATAAGCAATTATACTGTTATTCTATAAGACACAGTCTGGTATAGTGGAGAGAGAGCATTTCTCTTGGAGATAGTAAGATCTGGGTTCACTTCCAATCTCAGAAACTCACTAGTTGCACGTCCCTGGGAAAGTCACCTACTTTCTCTGAATCTCAAATTCTTTAGCCAAGATGGACTTGTTGAACTCTAAGGTCCCTGAATCTTTTTTTTTTTTGGAGGGAGGAGGGCAGGGCAATTGGGGTTAAGTGACTTGCCCAAGGTCACATGGCTGCTAAGTGTTATATGTCTGAGGCCAGATTTGAACTCAGGTCCTCTTGACTCTAGGGCTGGTGCTCTATTCACTGCACCACCTAGCCGCCCCTCCTGTATCTTTGAAATTTAGAATCCTGTGATTCTATATTGTTGTCTGAAAAAATAGCTAATGACAAAATGTCACTGCTTGGGTTCACAGCTAGATGGATGGACCCCTTGCAATTGGTCTGCAGAGTCCCCCAGGGATCTTTAATCCATAAATTGGGAACCACTGATGTAAGGCACTTGGAGAGAGGTGTATGAGGCCAGGCTACTAAAGAAGGTCATTTGGACCTTGGTCATATCCCATCCCGAATGACTGACAGTTATTTCAGGATGTGTTATTAATGAGTGCACTTTCAGGAACACTGACCATATCTCATAGTGATTTTTTGGTCTCCTGTGGAGCTGCGGACTATCCAACTGAGCCATAAATATGTTTTGATTGATTGACTGGCTTGTACATTAGAGCATGGTCAGCCTCTGCAATGTGAGCAGACCCACAATATCCTTCTTATGCTGCAGAAGCCTTGTGCCATCCTTGACTGGATCCCTCCGAGTTCAGGACTTACTCGAAATATAATATACTTTCCCACCTCTCTTGAAACTGAGTTTTCCTGTTAAATAGAAGTAGCAGGCCCTAGTAAGCCAGATTCCATGCTGAAAGTGACCCTAGAGAAAATCTAATCCAACCTGTTCACTTCTTAGAGTAGTAAATTGAGGCCCAGAGATGGGAAATGCCCTTCCCAAGGTCACACATAGAGGTAACAGGAAAACCAGTGTTTTTAAATAGAATTTTAAAAAAATTTTGTTATTACAGCATAGAAATGTTCTATAGTGTTCTTCCCCTGCTCCTTCCCATAGATTTATTGTATAACAAAGAATGAGCAAGGGATTTGAATTCAGGCCCTTTGTTTTCCCCCCTATTACAGCAGACTGTCTCTCAGTTTGCATCCATATAGGTAAGCAGAGCAGGTTGGAGTTAAAGGAAAGGTTCAGGTAGTCTCAAGTTCCAGAAGAACTCAGATCCTGGCATTAAATGATAAGCATTATTTTTGTTGTTGTTTTGAGGCAGTCAGGGTTAAGTGACCTGCCCAGGGTCACATAGCTAGGAAGTATCTGAGGGCAGATTTAAAACTCATGTCCTCCAGACTCAACGGCTGGTGTTCTATTCTTTGGGTCACCTAGCTGCCCCAATAAGCATTATTATTTTTGATTAATTTTCAATTCATATTTTTTTTTAGTAAAACCTTTACTTTCTCCCCTTGGAGAATATCCCCTTGAGAATCTACTTAATGTCAGAGTTCAGAGCAAAGAAAAGAAACCTAACTCACAGTTAGCAGTGAATTCTAGAGTGCAGAAGAATAGCCATTAAAAAGCTCAGAGAACAGACTACTATGATCTCATGGACAGAAATTCTAACAGTGGGGATGGCTTAAGAGGATTTGGCATGTTGGTACTCTGGCAACCTGATTTCATATCAATGTGCCCATGTTCTACACTGAGGCTGATGAGAGAGAGCTCCTCACATTTTCTCCTACTGTGCCATCTATGTTTTCCCATATGTCCTCCAGAGATCACACCAATACACTAGAGGTCTATCATTTAGCCTTTTAGTGTCTTGGGTTTACCAAAGGAGAATCATGGGGTCTTAGTGTTAAAGCTGGAGGCCATCTAGTCTAAGCTCCTCATTTTACAAGAGAGAAAACTGAGACTGATGGGAGTTTTAGTGCCTTCCCAAGGTCATACAGTTAATGGATATCAGAAACAGAATTTAAAACAAGTCTTCTGACTCCAGAACTCAGACCACTGGGCCTTTCTATATCTGACCTTTCATTTTCCCCATGTGACCAGAAAACTTTTTTTTCATCACACAAGCCCAGAAGATCAAAGTATCAAAGATTTGGTACTAAAAGGAACCCAAGAGTCCATCTACTTCAAACCCGTACTTCCCCCAAATATCTTTCATTATATTTGTATCAATGGCTACATGCTGCTGTCTCCTTCACCTGACAAATGACTTTCCATTACTTTTGGATTTTCTCATAATTTTTAATTTTTAGGGGCTCATGATGTCAAATGATTTGCCACCACATGCTGTCGTTGGGAGATTACTGCTATTGGTGTTGAAGAAATGGGAGTTTTCTTGGTGACGTCTGAATTTTGAGGTTATTACAAGTATTTTTGAAAATGAATTGATTTATTTTTAGTTTTCAGCATTCATTTCCATAAGATTTTGCATTTCAAATTTTCTCCCCCTCCCTCCCCAGGTTATTAAAAGTCTTTCCCAATGCCCCACCTGTGTTCCAGGCCAATATCCTCTTCCTACACCATTCTGGGCCATTTGGCACTTTTCCAAGAGGGATTCAGCAGGGCTAAAAGACTTTCCCTCTTTTCTCTCCAAAAAAGAATTTTGATCACACTTCACAAATATTGCCAATGAGAAGGGAGAGAGCTAAAGAAACTCATTCTGCCCAGAGATTCGAACAGCCTACATTTAAAATGTCATGGGAAAAATAGGGAAGAAGAGGTATATAGCCAAGTGATCACAAAACAATAATAGAAGCCAATAAGAATAGAGGTAGATAAAAAGACTTCCAGAAAGAATCTAGAGACAACAAAAATCATCATATTGACAATGTTTGAAACACAACAAACATTAATTTCTTAATATTCATTTGGTTTTTTTATTCTCGCATTCCTCCTGACTGGTTTTATTTTTGTAAGCTCATTTTTAAACTTTTATTCTATTCTGAATTTTGAAAAGAAATAATCTAATTTATCAACAGCCATGACCATTTCTGTATACAAAGAAAAGGATTATCTATAAAACTGTGATTTCTATTATGTGTTCTCTGTTTCTTTTTAAATCCATATTAAATTTAACATGGTAGTACCAACATTATCCTTCTATTCTGCATTCCATTCTGACCTCCCTTCTGTTGGATACATTTAAAGCAAGAACAGATTGCCCTATTGCTTGGAGAGGATGGTATAATGTTAAAGGATGAGGGAAGTGAGTCTGAATTAACTCTTGTTTTGTGTGAGCCTTTTTTTTTAGCATAGAAAAATATTCTTCCAATGTATGGCAGGATGAACAATATAAAGAAGGAATTACAGTCTGAGAAAGGTGATAAGATAAAAGGATAAAACATAATAAACAATCAGGATGCTGCAAATTAATTCACATCTATAGACAGACAAATTATATATGAGGACACAGAGGGAACTTGTGGATGGAGTCTCAGACCTGATTAGTAAATTTTGACAAATGGTGGAGAATAGGAATGATGCTAGAAGGCTAGAGATGGACATGCATTTTCCAATTTGCTGAAGTGGTTGGGTTAGGAAATACAGTTTGATAAGACTGACCTTACCCATAGAACTGAACTATCTTATCTTCTGTCACAGTAGTAATAAGAAAGATGTTGAAAATAGACCTACAATAAGCTTCCCTTGGGCACCTCCAAATGACATAGATTATTAAGAAGGTAGTTTGTGAGCATTTGTAAAAGGATGCCATCCTTTCTAGGTATTAATATTGATGTTTCAAGGGATCTAAGATCTTATCGATATCACTATGCTTTTCAATGGTGCAGAGAGCAACCAATCCATTCTCATCTCGTGTGGTTCTTATGTATGTCCTAGAAAATCAAGAGACTAGGGGAAAATGTGAAGCAAGGTTCTCAGATAAAGGTCTTATTTCTCACATACATAGAAAACAGAAACAAATTTATAAAAATAGGAGTCATTCCCCAACTGATAAGTGATCAAAGAATACGAATAAACAGTCTTCCAAGGAAGAAATCAAAGTTAATAAGTAACTTTGATTTTTATTTAAAATAAATATTTAATATTTGTTAGTCATATCAAATGCTATAAATCACTAATAATGAGAGAAATTTAAACAGTTCTGAGGTTCCATTTCACACCTATCAGATTGACTAAGATGACAGAAAGGGAAAATGACAAATGCTTGAAGGGATGTGGGAAAACAGGTACACTAAATCCCTGTTGGTAGAGCTGTAACCTAGTCTGGCTCTTCTAGAGGACAACTTGGAATTATGCTTAGAGTCATGCATGCCCAACAGCACCACTACCAGTTTTGTATACTAAGTCGTTCGAGGGAAAAGGACTTACATGTAGAAAAATATTTATAGAAGTTCTTTTTGTAGTGGCAAAGAACTGGAAACAGAGTGCATACCCCTCAATTGGGAAATGACCAAACAAGTTGGGGTATAGTATATGATTGTGATGGAATGCTGTCATACTGTAACAAATGATGAGGCAAATGGTTTCAGAAAAAAAATATGGGAATATTTCTATGAACTGAGGCAAAGGGAAGTGAGAAGAACTAGAAAAACAATTTATAAAGCTATTTCAATATCACAATCAACTCTGAAAGATCAATACAATTATCTATCACAATTCTAAAGGGTCCAGATACAGAAATGACAGATTGAGAGGATATATTGAAGCATTCCCCTTCCTTTTCTTTTCCTTCCTTTTATTTTGAAATGTGGCTAATGTAGAAATGTTTTCCATGTCTTCGAATGTCTAACAGGTGTCATATTTCTTGCCTTCTCATTGGGTGGGGGAGGGGACAGAGAAAAAGAGAGAATTTGGAACTGAAAATATAAATTAAAAAAATTCGATGTCCTTCTATAAATCCTTCATAGAGGATCAACGCAGCAACATGTGAGTCATTCCTTGAAGACTTCTGATATCTGTTTTTGTTTGTTTGGCCAGTCTGGTCATAGATTTCAATGCACAAAAATAGAGCTTTACACTTAGTTGATCTAACCATGGATTTATGAATTAACATACAAATCAATTTAGTGGGAAGAGCAAGAATTTGGCCTTATCATCTTACCATCACCCAGGGTGTTGATATTGGTCCGGCTTCCAACAGCTGATATAGAAAATGCAATGATCTCAAGTAATCACCCCTGTTCAGGACTATGCAGATTCATTCTGAGTAAACTGGTTCCAGTGTCATTGACAAGAATAGATCACTGCATGCATTAGTTGTTCTCCTTCCTATTTCCATCTAGAACTGTGGTTTGAATATTCTAACTTAGTTGGGCCCCATACTAAGCTTTCTTCAGATTAATTTTCCACTCCAATGCTCTTTACTTGGGAAATAATGTATTCATAATCTCCAAAATGTCCTCTCCCCAATGATGTTTTTCAGCCAAGTTTGAACAACAAACCAACATTATCTGTGACTTTTACATCTATCTTCATGGCAAGCGGATTGAACGTTTGCTAGCTGTAGTAGTTTCTGAGTCTTCTGGCTCTCCTTGTGACAACTACTTCATATCAGATATGCTTCTGTAGGAAATGATAATAGTCATAGTTACCAGAAAAGCTCTCTTGCTCTCAACTTCACCCTTAATTCTAATTGGGTATTTATTTTGACCTTTACCCAGTTGGTAGTTTGACTGCTTTGCTTCAATTTTAACTTTTTAAAATTAACTTTTGTTTATTTTCAGTTTACATCACTCATTTGACAAGATTTTGAGTTACAAATTTTCTCCCCATCTTTCCCCTACCCACCACCCCAAAACAGCAATCCTATTGTATACCCCCTCCCCCAATCTGCTCTCTCCTATATCCTCCCCCATCACCCCTCTGACTTTCCAGTAGGGTGAGATGGATCTCCTTACCCCAGTGCCTGTATATCTTAATTCCCAGTTACATGTAAATAATAATGACAGTAATAATAATATACATACACATATATATTTAACATTTGATTATAGAACTTTAAATTCTAGATTCTTTCCCTTCCTCCCTCATCACCCACCCCCATTGGAAAGACAAGAAATTCAATATAGGCTGCACATGTGTAGTTACACAGAACATCTCCACAATGGACATATTATAAAAGACTGACTATA